>CM053785.1:273992276-274424776 GCA_028749045.1 Cupressus sempervirens
GACCTAAATTATTTGATATCTTGGTGACATGGTTGACCCCATATGTAGGTTTTATTAGCCAAATTACAATTTCCCAAAGAGATGGAATAGCCAATTGGTGAAGATTTGACACTAAAAAAACCACCATCCCTATGATTGTTGACAATGCCTAATATGAACCAAGAAGATCATATGCTAAATAGGATGCCATATGACACAATGTATCTACATTTTATATAGAAGAAACCTCTAGTAGAGATGGTATATCTACTATCCCATACACATCATCAACTCATGTTCTAAAGGATGCACCTATCAGAATGGTAAAATGGGATCATAACATATATTTTCCACATCAATCTAAAGATATCTTCTATAATTGCATAGCAACTATGGCAATGCAAGTATAGATCTTAGTCTTGACTATATCATCTAGAATAATCATACCCACAACAATCATCTGTGGAGGTCTCGGCATGACCAAAAGGTTTGGACCCACCATTTTCCATTCATTAATAGGCATCATGGTGTCTGGAGGTCTAAATCTTTCTTATAGTCTACCAAGGCCCTATCTAGCACGACTTGTAAAATCTATATAATATACATCATAATGTAAATGAAATTCTACAAACATTTTTTTTGTAGAAATAGAGAAGAAATTCATCCTTCTTGTGATGTGTAGCTAACCAGTAAAGATATATAAATGGTGCAACAAGATAATATGTACACTTCATATTCAAATAACCTCTAACCCTAAACCTATTTGTATAAAATGGAAACATGCTCTTCACCATAGTGGTGGATACCTCTATATCAATATGTCTATACTTCATAGTGTTAGTGATACTATGAGAAAGAGAAGAGTAAAAGGTATCAATACTAATATCATCATATGGGTTGTATGACTCAGTCATCTAAACTGTATGACACAACTCATCTCTCATAGTAGTAGTCTTCTCCCTATTAGGGAGGGTGACAAAAGCCAAAAGTGTAGAATCTAGAAACTCAATAGCATGAGATAACCTAGCAATCATATCTCTAAATAAATGGTATATCTCCTCAGTAGATGATGTTGATCTATGTATTGTACTAGACTCACCTCTATGACCCCCTCCTTGAATGCTACTCTCCCCTAAGGATGTCGGTGCACCACTAGTACCAGATGCCATAATGTATGATATAGAAAGATAATATGATTATAAATGCACAGCTAAGATACAAGTATATATGATAAAGATCTAGATCTAGACACATTTATATATGTACACATATAAAGATACTTAAAGAAGTGTAAATAAAAATAAAATTGAAAGTTAAATTTAATTCAAACATGCACGTATATATGTACAAAGTTGAACAACTAAAAACTATAGACCATTTTATTTAACACACATGCTATATAGATCAACTTCATGTATAGCTCATGTATGTGAACAAAATATAAAACTAATTTGAAACATAGTTATTCTAGTTAACTTTCTACCTAATTTTTTAGTATATGTTAAAGTACATAGGTTCACTATGTTAATATTTTCTAAAATGTAACTAATTTATAAGTATAGGTTCAAACAAGTTATCCAAGATTCATGTCTATGTACATGATATATATATATCATTTGAAATTGGTTAAATTTTAAGTTTCCAAGTTTGAACAACTAGGAGTTATTCTAGTTTAGTTCTACCTAACGTTTGACTACATGTTAGTTCTAGATATCTTTAAAAAGTTCAATATATATAAATAACTATATAGGTTTACTATGTTAATGTTTTCTAAAATATAATTAATTTAGCTATCTAGGTCTAAACTTGAGTTTTCTAAGTTTGATGTAAAATCTATATCTATGATTAAGTGAATATTTAATTAAATAATACTAGAGTTATCTAGACATAAAATCTATACCTATGGTTAATTACATTATAATTAACTTTAGATTTAATTTTCCAATGTACATACTACGTACTCTATCCAACATATGATTTAACTATATAAAAAATAAACTAAATTAATTGTATTTTAAGTGTTTTAGTAGTTATTTATTTCTAGATTAGGTTTTTTTTTTTTTATAGTTAAATCATATATTTGAGAGTACACAGTATGTACATTAGAAAATTAAATCTAAAGTCAATTTTAATTTAATTAACCATAGGTATAGATTTTACATCTAGATAACTATAGTATTATTTAATTGAATATCTACTTAAACACAGATATAGATTTTACATCAAACTTAGAAAACTCAAGTTCAGACCTAGATAGCTAAATTAATTACATTTTAGAAAATATTAACATAGTAAACCTATATAGTTATTTTTATATATTGAACTTTTAAAAGACATCTAGAAATAACATGTAGTCAAACATTAGGTAGAACTAAGCTAGAATAACTCCTAGTTGTTCAAACTTGGAAACTTAAAATTTAACCAATTTCAAAAGACATGTGTGTGTGTGTGTGTACACACACACACACACACACATGTATACATATGTATATATACATAAATAAATATGTGTATATATACATAAATACATATATATTTATGCATATACATACACACACACACACACACACACACACACACACACACACACACACACACACACACATATGTATGTATGTATGTGTATACATATATACATGTATATTTATATACACATACACAAAAATATACACACACACACACACATACACATATAGATATACATATACATATAACAGACCTACATCTACATGAATCTTAGATAACTTGTTCAAACCTATAGCTAGAAATTAGTTACATTTTAGAAAATATTTAAAAAGTAAACCTATGTACTTTAACATGTACTCAAAAATTAGGTAGAAAGTTAATTAGAATAACTTTGTTTCAAATTAATTGTGAATTAGGTTTTTATCACACATACATTGCATATTTTTTGTTCAAATACATGAGCTATACATGAAGTTGATATATATAACACGTGTGGTAAATAAAATGGTCTATTTACACTTGTTTATATATATATATCAACTTCATGTATAGCTCATGTATGTGAACACAAAATATGCACATGTATATGTGATAGAAAAACCAATTTGAAATTAATTTGAAACAAAGTTATTCTAGTTAACGTTGTACCTATTTTTTTAGAACATGTTAAAGTCAATAGGATTACTATGTTAATATTTTCTAAAATGTAACTAATTTCTATCTATAGGTTTGAACAAGTTTCTAATGTGTGTGTGTGTGTGTGTGTGTGTGTGTGTGTGTGTGTGTGTGTGTGTGTGTGTGTGTGTGTGTGTGATACATACATGTTTTGAATTAAATTTCAATTTCAATTTTATTTTTATTTACACTTGTTTATGTATATCAACTTCATGTATAGCTCATGCATGTGAACAAAAAATATGCACATGTATGTGTGATAAAAAATCAACTTGAAATTAATTTGAAAAAAAATTATTCTAATTAACTTTCTACCTATTTTTTTAGTACATGTTAAAGTACATACATCTACTATGTTAATGTTTTCTAAAATGTAACTAATTTCTGTCTAAAGGCTTGAACAAGTTATCTAATATTCATGTAGATGTAGGTCTGTTACACACACAGGTGTGTGTGTGTGTGTGTGTGTGTGTGTGTGTGTGTGTGTGTGTGTGTGTGTGTGTGTGTGTGTGTGTGTGTGTGTGTGTGTGTGTGTGTGTGTGTGTGTGTGTGTGTGTACATATATACATATACATATGTATATGTAGACATACATGCACACACATATCTATATATATTTGTGTGTGTCTGTGTGTGTTATGAAATTGATTAAATTTAAAGTTTAAAAGTTTGAACAACTAGGAGTTATTCTTGTTTAGTTCTACCTAATGTTTGACTACATATTAGTTCTAGATATCTTTAAAAATTTCAATATATATAAATAACTATATAGGTTCACTAGGTTAATGGTTTCTAAAATGTAATTAATTTAGCTATATATGATGTAAAATCTATATCTATTATTAAGTAGATATTTAATTAAATAAGACTATAGTTACCTAGATGTAAAATCTATACCTATGGTTAATTAAATTAAAATTGACTTTAGATTTAATTTTCTAATGTACATACTATGTACTCTATCTAACATATGGTTTAACTATATTAAAAAAAAACTAAACTAGAAATAACAAACTACTAAAACACTTAAAATACAATTAATTTATACTAACATGTAATAAATAAAAAGAACTTAACAAAATAATAGAAAAAAATGAAAAGAAAAAAAACACCCATCACTTACAACCGAAACACCTTAACCAGCTCCCCAAAATTCAAAAACCGCAATAGCTAAAATGACCTCCTAAATGTGCTTTTTGCATATATATATATATAACCTTGTACCATTTTGACCAAAAGGGTTTCAGTCGTAACCTTTTCTGCCACATTGCCCTAGGAAAGTGTCACATACGTACAACCAATAGGGTTTCGGTCATAACCACTTTGACCATAACTGTTTCGGCCATAATCCCTAAAGATATCCCAAAGGGTGACACGAGTTTGTGCTTTCACCCTTATCCTAGATAAAATTGTTTAAATAATGTAGAAAAGAACCTCACCTTTCGTATAGTATCAAATTTCATAATGTTTTGACAATAAGAATATTTTTCAATAATAGCTTATATCCATGCTAATGAGAAATTATTATTCATTTATTAAAAGAAATCAGGATATTATCTACCACCTTAGACAAAATTAGTTAATAATTTAATTAGAATACCATTTTAAATATTGAACAAAAAAAGGTGCCTTGTTAACAATTAATTGATTGGTTATAGGTTACATTTGGAAGGATTTCTTTGACTTGCATTTTTTATGGGGGTATGTTACAAGACCATCCTCATAAACAAAGATCCAACAAAAATACTTTGAACAATATATGTCTTCTCTTTATTCCTCTTTTCAAGTTATATTATATGTAACCACTTCCTAAATTCTCTTGAGGCTAGCCTCCACATTTCTTGGCACCTCTTTCACTTTTAGAAATGTATTAAAGTGTATTTATTTTGTATAATCTATATACTTTAAATCCTTTTTTTCGAAGTACTCAAAGATTCTTTAGCAAAGGATTCAAGCTTTACTTGCCTATCATTTTATTTTTCTTGAGATTAGGGATTCATGAATAATCTAAGCACTCCCATAACAATTATCCACAAGATTTTGCCACTAGTTAGTGCCATGAATTGGGTAAAAATATGAGTCACACACCTCATGAACATGCATACGATTGTTCTTCCAAATATATTAAGAAATATGATAATAGTCATTACATGATCTTACATGTTATAAACCTTGTCTATTGCATTATTGGTCATATGTGTGTGTTGACATTTATGGTGGGTGCTAGGAGAGGGACCAACAACTATGTGAGTTAATCTCATTAGCATGCAATCCTAGCATGAAATATTGTAACACCTTAATTTTTTTAACAATATAGAATGGTTAGTTATCGATCTCTAATAAGTTTTTAGAGCTATGACTCATCATACAAGTCATCAAAATAGAATATCTAGTGTAAAGTTACCTAAAATAATTTTTAAAATATTCAACCAAAATTAAATCTAAAATACCCTAATTGTTGAATTAAAAAAAAAATTGTTGTAAGTATTATATTTTAATTTAATAATAATTTATATACAAGCTAAATGGACTACATATCTATTATTGAGCATTAACTTTTATTATGTCTAATTTTATATCTAATACAAGTCAACAAATAATTAAACACTATTATAATAATAAAGAACTACTATTTAACTTACATGTTAATAAACATCTTTTTATTTTTATATAACATTATAAGTTCTCAAATAAACTTATTTCAACAAACATTTAATTATGACTTGAATTAAATGTAGACATTTTTTAAAATGGTATCTCAATAAATATAACCTAACTAAATAATATAAACAGAAATGTTAATACACCAATTGATCTTTCTTCACCAAATCTCTTGCAATCCAAATTTTGTTAGGCCATCGGCCATTTTTGGCACAACAAGAATGCTTGTGCCATTTTTCGATGGGATCCAAATTTGCAGCTAATGTAGGCGTCAGTAAAATCTTGTAGTTTCAAGATTCAATTTTTCGACTAAATAGATACAATAATAAAAGCGTCCACCACCGTGGGCGAATATTTATTTGTTTTAAATGGGGTCAATAGAACGTTGCGTTGGGCAAGGAGATCCAGACCCTTTTAAGTACTCAATCGATAATACAACGCATTATGAGGGAGATCTCATTCATTTTCTTTTTATTACAGGTTGCATTACAACAATATAAAATGTCATCAGAGAGCAATGGTCCATGTACACATCAATTAATTAGCCTACAGTTTTTCCTAATCTTCCCCTTAGCTCCGGTGAGAACTTTGATATTTCCTAGCTTAATCATGGCAGCGGCAAAATCAGTGAAGAAGGAGTTTTGATTAGCGCCGTAGTTTGTAACCTGAGCATCCGCTGTACCGTTGTTAAACAACTCCTGGTCAGAGTGGAAAAGGCCCTCGAAATTCTTTTAGAGCTTGGTAGTATCCATTATCAAAAACAGTAGGGGTTGTCACATCTAAGGAACCAAGGTTGTCTGTAGAATCACTGCTGCTGGAACAGTTTGCCTGAAGAGAAGATGCAAAATTCTGGTCTATGTTGGTATCACCGTAAATACGAGATCTATAGAATAGGCAACGAACGTTGCCGATTGTATGAGCACCTATTCATTTACGCACACCATTAACAATAAGTCTGTCATTAGTACCTATACCAAGAGCTTAGACGCAAGAGATATCAAAGTTTAAACTTTTTCAGCATTTATAGAACAAATGTCAACATTCACTATTTAAAGCAATTAAAACAAATATAATGAGAGTAAAGATGAAAATACCTTGTCTTTTTTTAAAAAGAGCACCTAAGTTTCTAGCTTTTTATTTTTATTACAAGAATAAGACCAATAATAATAAAAACGTAGTTCTCAAATGGGTTACAGTTAAAAGATACAATAATGACATAAGATTACCAGAGGGTGTAACCATATTAGTGGCATTCAGTCTTTGTGTTTGAAACGCAGAGATAAGACTGCGGAGGCTCGAACCCTGGCCTGGAAGGTTCCTAGTTGCAGCCGTTTTGCTTGCAGTCGTCGCATCTCGCCTTCCCACCAGCACATTCCATGTTGGACCTCCTAACTGCAAGTTTTAGGTAAACTTAATGTCATATGCTATTCTGTGAATCTAAAGTAGTTCTAAATATTGTAAAAGCTATTCATATAACAACGAAGGCTATAAGTGTTTTATATTTAATTGTGATATTATTATTAGAATTTAATGGGATGGCTCATCTTATATTAAAAGAAGGTGGTTGGATTTAACTGTGGAGTTCTTGAGTCAAACATTGATCCAATGTTTCTTGAGTAGTCATTCACATGAACCCTTCCCTAATGAGAATAAATGCAACACTTAATACTCATTGGATCTAGGTGATGCTCAAAGAGGTGAAACACAGGGACTTACGTCACCCCTTTTAGTACTACTCCAGCTCCAATGCCTTTAACTATGGAGTTTCCTCTATGGTTAAATCCACTATGGTTGCAACCCTATTTGCAAAAAACTTCACCAAGTGTAGTGTCTTATGAACCATTCATTAAAAAGCCCCTTATGCTCATCAATTGGTAAGCAATAGATATTTTCTACACCAAGTCAAATTGTGATATAGCTATCAGAATTTAACTTGTTCAAACTCATTGACCCATATTTCATGAGTAGTAGTTGACATAAACCCATCTCTCATAAGAATAAATAAAACACTTAACACTCATTATAGAAATTATCTCCTATTTTTTGTTCTAAATTTTTAATATAACTGATATTTTAAAATGACTATATAAAAATGTGTATTGGTAAATGAAAGCAATAAAATTCATGATTACCTGTACAACTAAATCAGAAGTGGTTACTATGAGAATATCTACACAAGAAACAATGTCATTGCAGGCACTCTCAATTTTAGACTTAATACTATCAGTGACTTCAAAATCTCTCAATGAATTGACATTAGGCAATTCACTCTTCTCTCCTATGAAATTTGCAGTGTTATCCAATAGTACAAATCCATCACAGCCCTACAATGGGATAGAATTATCAACAAAAACTCAAATACAATTGTTGTTCAAAATGGAAAGTATAGAAAACAATGGGGGAAAAGAGTTGTATATTACTTAAACAAAGAAATCATGGAAAAAGAGGTGGAGTAACAATGTGCCCATTCTCGACTTATTGGCCAAAGCTTGTGCAACTATGGAATTTATTATCGAAACTGTGTCATGTCCCCAAATTTTTTGGTGACAGTTCGATTTAATTAATTTAATTAATGGTTGTCCAAGGACGACTAATTAATTATTTTAATTAAATAAATAATATTAAAAGATAACCTTGTATTTAATAAAGTGACTTGGAAAATATTTAATAAAGTCACTTGAGGGATAAGATCAAAAATGTTCTAGAAGTCTCTGGAGAAGGTGGAGAGAAAAGAATAAATAGGCACCCCGGGGCTCCATTCGAATCAGGCAGTTGTTTTATCTCTTTGATTTCAGATTGCGATTTAATCATAGGTGCATTGTGGAACCTAGGGTTTCTGCAATTGTCATAGTTGGCCATTGAGAACGATAACTCTCAATTGGTACGCAATTTTAAGGGTGTGAAATATCACCTGAATTATTGCAGATTGGAGGTGACATCACAGTCATTTCATTAGGACGAAATATGTGGCCTAAGGCCAATTTTGAGGATCGTTGATCAGTGGGAGATTAGTTAGAGTGGAATTAATTGCCGTCTACACAAATCATCGCAGAACTGGAGAAATTCGAAAGAAGCTGGAAGCACATTTTTATTCATAACTTCTTACTGTGAGGGAGTCTGAATTTATGTCTGAGAGGGGTTATACATTAACCCTCGGCAGTCCAAATTATACCAAGTTCGGCACCCAATACCAAGCAAATTATTCGCTGAACAGGCCGTATAGGTTAGAGCTGTACTAAGGTTCATGGTCACAAATTTGTTTATTTTCCACAGAACTGATTGAGAGTTTCAATTTAAGCTTTAAAGGACTATCTAATATCCCTAGGCGGTTCAGTCCATACTAGTTTGGGCGTTGTTTTTGGAAATCTGTAAATTATATTAAAATCGCACAGGACTGTACGGGTACAACAGTGTGGACGGGTTGAGAAGAGCAGGTCAGAATAGATCAGAGGTCTTAATCTGACCATTATACAGTTCATATTAAGACACAGGGACTTAGCATGCAGTCTGAAGTTTAAGAGGAACAGAATTGTGCGGGAGCAACCCAGCCTTCATAACTGATCCAAATTCCATGCAATTTGGGGCTTCGTCTTCCTTGACACCAAGCGGATTCAGTTCATGTCAGATTAGGCATTGCTTGAAGGTTGCGAATTATTACAGCAGTATTGGTAGGTGGGTCAAGAACATCTTGAAGATTCACTTCAGATTCATCGGCACTAATGGCAAGGATTATGATGGTCAAGTCCAAGCCTGTTCCAGCTGGGAATTAAATATTGACTAGAGTATTCATGTACAGGTCTATTCGACTTTAGAATTTCCTCAACAATTGGGCAGCGCGGACATTCTCAGGTTCTCATGTTTGCATATCAATTTTTAAGATTAGGCCAAGGACATAATTGAGTAATCATTAATTGTAATAAACAGTCATATGAAGGAGGAGTGATTTAAATAATAGATGTTTCAGTATTCAGCATTATGGCAAATTTTTAGGTTTACAGCTATATCTTTACATTTCTCACTAACTATTTGTAAATTTGTCTTAGTTAGTATAGTACGTTTGGGGCACCATCTATTAAATAGTGTTAGTTCTATAAACAATTTCCGACAATCAGGAAATTACTTCCAGCAGTAGTATTCAGTACATGCCCAGTTTTGACAAATTGTTTTAAGACTAAGCATTGGGTTTTAAGTGACCTTATTAGTCAGGGTCATTTCAGTGGTATCAGAGCTAGCCAACTAACTGTTTAACGGAATTTCTAACTCTTAAAGTTTAAATTTTTGGGTGTAAAAAGGAGCAAATACCTGCCGGGGATATTTCAGTGGTATCAGAGCGGTTTTCTTGCCATCCTGTGGGGTGAGAACCGAATTACATGAGTGATCAGCACTCTACTTCAACCAAGATGGACAGGTACAACACAAAGTCTCCAAGGACACAATCTTGGACAAGTAATAGATGCAGTATTCAGAGTCAAAATTGTGGAAAGGAGGACTATTCAGGTATTCAGGATGAGCTCAGAAAAATCAAACATAACATGTCTGAACTGTTGGTTAAACACCACCGTATGCTTGACAGGCTGTCCGTCCCAGCTAAGGTGAATAAATCAACTGGATTTCATTTTGACAAATCTTCTCACAAAGCGTTGGCTGATACAGTGGGCGATGTTACTAGGAACCTTAATGAGGAGTTCGAGAAACAAGTGTGCAACCAGTCAGAGGTTTCAGTTTGGTCACAGGAAGAAGCGGTGAAGGACATTACGCTGATGGATAGTAACTGTCAACTTGACACTCAAGTCGAGACAATTGAATACGAGCTTTCCAAGGATGATGACTCAGCTCAAGGTAGTTTGGTTCCAACAGGCAATGATTACAGTAAAGTGAGTTCAGATGATGATGAAGATGTCATTGGGCATGGTGATGAGATACCTGGTGAAAATGAGCAGACATCAAGCATTTATGATTTTGCTGACAGAGAGTACCAGGCTCAGTTAGATGCTTCATCACATGAGGATGAGAATGGCAGTACTTCACATGATTTGTCCAGCCAGCTGAAGGTAAGCAAAGATAGTATTGTGGCTTCTTTATCTCGTCATGACAGGATGCGGGAGATGTTAGAAGAGCACATCCAGATGATTCAGTTACAAGGAAGACATAAGGGAGTCCAGGAAAATTCTTCTTGCTGTGACTTACATGCAATTGGTGAAGGAATGGGAAAGATGAAGCTGAGCTATTTACATCTTCTATCAGATCGTGACCATCTTCTTAGCCTTACCAAAGATTATTCAGATGCCTTGAGGAGGAAGGAGGAGGAAGTTGTCAAGCTTTCTTGCGAGCTTGAGGACACTCGAGCAACTTTGGCATTACAGGACTGGGAGAGAAATGAGAATGAGCATGGCATGGAGCTAAGTTTAATTTCATCTGGTACGTCTAACACTCAGCTTTCTACATTTGACGGATCATATATGGTAGCTGATAATGTTACGAGTTCATCTTGCATTCACATCCAGGATACAAGGACAATGGCAGACAGGTATGTGAAGTTAGTTGGTATTGGTCACATTACTCAGGTAAGGAGTTTGCTTGAGTTACCAGCTATTTCTTGTTTACGGATATGGACTCGAGAACATTTCAGCAGCATTTGGGATTCAGTTAACTGGAGATCTTTAACACTTAATGGTAGCAATGATTGTCTGAGTGCTATCATGGATTTGATTAGTAGAGTATACGGTGTTGTCTTTCCTTGTGCCAGCAGAACATCCGATGTTGGTATTAGTTTTTATACACTGGTATTGGGCTTGGTTCATATATGTAGACGACCCTTCTTGCTGGAAAGTGTTGAAGGTTTTTTATATTTGGAAGCATGTACAGATGAGTCCCAGGATCGTTTTGACATCCGAAAGAATGAAGTAAACAATTTTTCAGCTTCCTTGACAGATTCTTTAGGTGCAGATGATTCGCGAGATATGGATGTTAATATTGAGGATACTCCTTTAAGAGCTCCAGAAGAAGATTGTTGGAGACAGTTCAGCCAGAGCCATCATGTGATTAGCCAGTTGAAAGTTAGTGAACGAGACATTGCTATCGCTTGTGAGCATTTTGATACTGCTCGCCAGTTGTTGGCTATTACTGGTTGGGGTTCTTCTATGACAGATGAGTCCAGCGGTGGTTACTTTTCTTTGTCAGAGATTCATGCCTTGCGTGAAGCTATTCGGATTTTGAAGCAGGATTATTTACGATTGGTAGCCGACCGTGATCACTTGGTTGAGTGGGGAAGTACAGCCTATGAGGCACTCTTGGATCGTGAAGAGGAGGTGAGTGAGCTTTCCCAAGAGCTCATAGCGACTACTGAGGCTTTAGAGGACACTCGGCAGGATCTATAAAAGTCACAGTTTCAGTTGAAGGAGGTGACCGTGGAGTTGGAGCATTTGCAGTCAAAACTAGCCCCAGACCCAGTTCATATGTCTATTGAGGTAGATGACGGTAAGTATACTCCTACAGTTGCTTTTGAGGAGCTTATTGTTGAGACTGACACACATGTTCAGGGTTTGGAAGAAGTTGGTCTTAATGAGTTTGGGATACCAGTAGAGTCAAGTCTCCAGATTGACTCTTCTCAAATAGTTGATAGTGTGGTACAGTTGAGTATGCCACCCTTACAGGAGGACCAGTTGTGGTGTAAAGGAGAGTATGTTAATGTTTCCTCATATAATTTTTACTGCACTGAACTGTTCATGGAGTATTTGCTGGATAGTGCATGTGTTCATTTGGACTCGCATGAAGTGACAGAAGGTGTTCTCATCCATGATACTAGTTTTATTCGCGGATTGGTTGAGAAGATTATAGGGGTCCTTTCTACTATGCTACCTTACAAGGATCTCGAGGAGGAGTTTGTTGAGCAGAGTGCACAGGGTCCTATCCGACCTACAGTCACTCGAAGTCAGAAAATGGAGCCATCTATTGATTCCCAGTTCAGTGATGATGAGCCAGCAGCAGAGTTTGGAGGTTCTTACCGGCATTATATGGTAGGGTACGCTCATCATTTCTCTTTTGACACAGAGATAGAAGATGTTATTTCACGCAGATGTAGATTGGCTCCAGTTTCTTACCATCCATTAGGGGATAGATTGGCACCATCTTTTGAAAATGAAACTAGTAGTAGCAAGTTACTCGGCTTGCAGCATCGACACACCTGGAGTAGTATTTCAGAGATTGGATTTGATGGCAGTGATTCAGGTACCTATAGCTGTTATCATATCTACAGTACAGTTGGGTGCAAGTGTCATTCTGACGGGGGCTTGAGTCTTGATAAAGTTGATGTTTCAGTTGGCTTGAGTTCCGCAGAATGGTTTCTTCTACTGACATCTACAGTTGGTTTACAGATAATTTCATCAGAGTTGTCAGTTGTTTGTATGTTAAATACAGTTTCTCAGCTACTGGTATTGATGATTTCTCCATGGGAGTATGATGAGGATTGGGATGATACACAGGTTTACATTTGGGACCCAAGCATACTGATTGGTTCATGGTTCAGCCATTACTTGGGGACAAGCAATTTCAGGAAGGGCGGACTGTCATGTCCCCAAATTTTTTGGTGACAGTTCGATTTAATTAATTTAATTAATGGTTGTCTAAGGACGACTAATTAATTATTTTAATTAAATAAATAATATTAAAAGATAACCTTGTATTTAATAAAGTGACTTGGAAAATATTTAATAAAGTCACTTGAGGGATAAGATCAAAAATGTTCTAGAAGTCTCTGGAGAAGGTGGAGAGAAAAGAATAAATAGGCACCCCGGGGCTCCATTCGAATCAGGCAGTTGTTTTATCTCTTTGATTTCAGATTGTGATTTAATCACAGGTGCATTGTGGAACCTAGGGTTTCTGCAATTGTCATAGTTGGCCATTGAGAACGATAACTCTCAATTGGTACGCAATTTTGAGGGTGTGAAATATCACCTGAATTATTGCAGATTGGAGGTGACATCACAGTCATTTCATCAGGATGAAATCTGTGGCCTAAGGCCAATTTTGAGGATCGTTGATCAGTGGGAGATTAGTTAGAGTGGAATTAATTGCCGTCTACACAAATCATCGCAGAACTGGAGAAATTCGAAAGAAGCTGGAAGCACATTTTTATTCATAACTTCTTACTGTGAGGGAGTCTGAATTTATGTCTGAGAGGGGCTATACATTAACCCTCGGCAGTCCAAATTATACCAAGTTCGGCACCCAATACCAAGCAGATTATTCGCTGAACAGGCCGTACAGGTTAGAGCTGTACTAAGGTTCATGGTCACAAATTTGTTTATTTTCCACAGAACTGATTGAGAGTTTCAATTTAAGCTTTAAAGGACTATCTAATATCCCTAGGCGGTTCAGTCCATACTAGTTTGGGCGCTATTTTTGGAAGTCTGTAAATTATATTAAAATCGCACAGGACTGTACGGGTACAGCAGTGTGGACAGGTTGAGAGGAGCAGGTCAGAATAGATCAGAGGTCTTAATCTGACCATTATAGAGTTCATATTAAGACACAGGGACTTAGCATGCAGTCTGAAGTTTAAGAGGAACAGAATTGTGCGGGAGCAACCCAGCCTTCATAACTGATCCAAATTCCATGCAATTTGGGGCTTCGTCTTCCTTGACACCAAGCGGATTCAGTTCATGTCAGATTAGGCATTGCTTGAAGGTTGCGAATTATTACAGCAGTATTGGTAGGTGGGTCAAGAACATCTTGAAGATTCACTTCAGATTCATCGGCACTAATGGCAAGGATTATGATGGCCAAGTCCAAGCCTATTCCAGCTGGGAATTAAATATTGACTAGAGTATTCATGTACAGGTCTATTTGACTTTAGAATTTCCTCAGCAATTGGGCAGCGCGGACATTCTCAGGTTCTCATGTTTGCATATCAATTTTTAAGATTAGGCCAAGGACATAATTGAGTAATCATTAATTGTAATAAACAGTCATATGAAGGAGGAGTGATTTAAATAATAGATGTTTCAGTATTCAGCATTATGGAAAATTTTTAGGTTTACAGCTATATCTTTACATTTCTCACTAACTATTTGTAAATTTTTCTTAGTTAGTATAGTATGTTTGGGGCACCATCTATTAAATAGTGTTAGTTCTGTAAACAATTTCCGACAATCAGGAAATTACTTCCAGCAGTAGTATTCAGTACATGCCCAGTTTTGACAAATTGTTTTAAGACTAAGCATTGGGTTTTAAGTGACCTTATTAGTCAGGGTCATTTCAGTGGTATCAGAGCTAGCCAACTAACTGTTTAACGGAATGTCTAACTCTTAAAGTTTAAAGTTTTGGGTGTAAAAAGGAGCAAATACCTGCCGGGGATATTTCAAACTGCTTGCAGATAGATGGCATCATAAAAGGTAGTCCTAAGTGTTGCCTCAGATAGGCCACTCTAACAAAACACCAGAGCCATACAGAAAATAATAGTCTTCTGTGAACAAGTGACAAAAGCCATTTTCTTCAATTGCATACACATGATATATGTCCCTAGGGGTTCTAGTATACCTATGAACATATTTTGTTATGTAATTGGCTGAAAGGGATCATAGAGTACTCTCCAACCCCTTTCAACTCATTTGAATACATGATATATGTTCCTTGATCTCCTAAGACCTCTAGCAATGTATGTTATCATTTAATGGCTCAAAAGGGGTCATAGGGTATGATATGACCCCTTTAGACCCATTCAAACACATAATGTGTGTCCCTAGGGCTCCTTATGCTATCATATAATGGATTGAAACTAG
Source organism: Cupressus sempervirens (assembly GCA_028749045.1). Taxonomy (NCBI): domain Eukaryota; kingdom Viridiplantae; phylum Streptophyta; class Pinopsida; order Cupressales; family Cupressaceae; genus Cupressus; species Cupressus sempervirens. Next base: position 274,007,837 of record CM053785.1, read on the forward strand.
TTATAAGATAATGTATGACCCATTTCAACTCATGGAAACACATGAAATATCTTCCTAGGGGTCCTAGGACCCCCAAGAACATATATTCTCATGTAATGGGTCAAAAGGAGTCATAGGGTACCCTATGATCCCACTCAACCCATTCAAACACATGATGTATGTCACTAGGGGTCTTAGGCCCCTAGGAAGATATGTTGCCATATAATGGGTTGAGAGGGGTCAAAGCATATCATATGACCCCTTTGGATCTATTCAAATTCATGATGTATGTCCCTAGGGGTCCTAGTAGTCCCAGGAACATGTATTTTCATATAATGGGTTGAAAGAGGTCTTAAGGTACTCTATGACCCTTTTTGATTCACTTGAACACATGATATATTTTCCTATACTCTCATTTAATAGGTCAAAAAGGGTCATAGGGCACCCTATAACCTAATTCAACCCACCCCAACCCATTCAAACCTATGACCCCTTTTGACCCATTCAAACATATTATTTATGTCCCTAGGGGTTTTAGGATGCCTAAAAACATATATTGTCATCTAATGTGTTGAAAGGGGTCATGGGGTACTCTATAACCCATTTCGACTCATTTGAATACATGATATATTTTCCTAGCTGGCATTGGACCCTTATGAACAAATCTTATCATTTAATGGGTCAAACGGGGTCATAGGAAACTCTATGACCCCTTTTGGCCCATTCAAACACATGATGTATATCTCTAGGAGTCCTAGCATCCCTAGGGACCATAAATCAATCTATAACGCTGAAACCATAAATCTGCAACCTAAATTCACAATAAAGAATGGTGTACTCTATCCCTGATAGCAATGCACACTGTCTGAAGAATCCAATGCCAATATCTGTTGAGGGCTACGTCCCAGCCAATCCAGAACTTGGGGTTTGCGTCCCAGATGAAGAATTGCTCTCTTAGAGCCAATTCACAAAAAAAAGTTTTTCAATATGCAAAAGATAATAAGAAATTAGGTCTCCATCTCCTTATATCCCCTTCCAATTGTAAATTGAACCCTAAAGGGAAATTACACTTTGCCCTTTAAATAAAATATAATAAAATAACATTTTCCCAATTAAAGTCATCCATGCTATAGGAAAAACATTACTTTATTAAAATTCCATAGCTGAAGGCACCAAAAAGTCTACAAATATTAAAAATCATGTATAATAATTTGAGACCTTTCCAATGAGCTATAACACATAGGTGTACCTGATCAACTGAAGCCAAAATCCCCTTATTACTCCAAAATGGTTATATTATTAACCTTATTTTAATTTACTCAATCACCAACCTAGGAAATATTAAAATATATTAAAATATTTTCCAAATGGTCCCGAAAGGCCCAAAATCTAATCCATACCTCTATCTCCATAACTGATATGTTTTCCATTACTAACAAACTCCAAGGTGTAGTATGCCAAACAAACCAGGGTTCAATTTACAATTGGAAGGGGATATAAGGAGATGGAGACCTAATTTCTTATTATCTTTTGCATATTGAAAAACTTGTTTTTGTGAATTGGCTTTGAGAGAGCAATTCTTCATCTGGGACGCAAACCCTAGGTTCTGGATTGGCTGGGATGTAGCCCTCAGCATTTATTGGCATTGGATTCTTCAGATAGTGTGCATTGCTATCAAGGATAGAGTACACCATTCTTTATTATGGATTCAGGTTGCAAATTTATGGTTTCAGCATTACAAATTGATTCTTTCAGCTGGGACGTGATTCCTTGCAGTCTTACGGCTGCCATTTACAGCAGTTTGGCATCATTGTAGGATGTAAGCTCCTTGGAATTGCATTGGATTTATTATTTGGCTTTATAAATCAGAAATCTGCCTGGTACGATTTATAGCAATTCTGATTTGGCTCTATGTTCTTATTTATTTTCAGTCTCCTCTCATGTTTATTGTTCATTATTCATTACTATTATGAAAACTATCAAAAAATACATAACAAAAAAAAAACCTTCTACAACTTTTGTCTATTCTCAAAGACCATCAAAGAAATCATAGGAAAATATAGTTTATTAATTTAAAAACTACAGCAGATTAGCAAGGGCATCCCATCTTGTCTGGCATCAGTCACAAACAGGTGACAAGGTCAGATTCATGTTTGATTGATCATTTTGGGCCTTTTGGGACCATTTGGAAAATATTTTAATATATTTAAATATTTCCTAAGTTGGTGATTAAATAAATTAAGATAAGGTTAATAATATAACCATTTTGGAGTAATAAGGGGATTTTGGCTTTAGTTGATCAGGTACACCTATGTATTATAGCTCGTTGGAAAGGTCTCAAATTATTATACATGATTTTTACTATCTGTAGACTTTTTGGTGCCTTCAGCTATGGAATTTTAATAAAGTAATGTTTTTCCTATAGCATGGACGACTTTAATTGGGAAAATGTTATTTTATTATATTTTAGTTAAAGGGCAAAGTGTAATTTCCCTTTAGGGTTCAATTTACAATTGGAAGGGGATATAAGGAGATGCAGACCTAATTTCTTATTATCTTTTGCATATTGAAAAACTTGTTTTTGTGAATTGGCTATGAGAGATCAATTCTTCATCTGGGACGCAAACCCCAAGTTCTAGATTGGCTGGGACGTAGCCTTTAGCAGTTATTGGCATTGGATTCTTCAGATAGTGTGCGTTGCTATTAGGGATAGAGTACACCATTCTTTATTATGAATTTAGGTTGCAGATTTATGGTTTCAGTGCCCATCCAAATTCCAAGTCATCACCTTATCTTGCCTGACTGCTTCATTGCCGAACCAATCTTCCATAGGGTTAGCTTCCCTATAAACATGGGTGACATGGATACACTCAAAATTTTGAAGGAGATTTTGGGTCTCTTCAATTAAATTAGCAATAGACCAGGAGGGTTGACTGATTCCCTTTATACATCTTATAATGTTATTAGAATCCCCCTCCAACCATAATTTTTTGATTCCCATTTCAAAGGCCAGTTTAACTGTATGGCAAGTAACATTGGCTTTTGTAAAGTGGTTAGTTTGGAAACTCAATGGATTAGAAAAATCAACCACCCCTCCCCCAAAATTATTTCTTATGATTCCTCCACAATTTGAAGGTCTAGGGTTGCCTTCCAACAAAAACTAGTTGGAAGGCAATGAAAGCTAAACTATAGGCATGTACATCAATGGGTTTCAACGTGTTCATCCAAAGGTTTTTTTTTTTTGTTCCTTTTTTTTTTATTAATTTAACTTGATGAATGAGTTAGTTTTAGTACTTGAAGTCTTGGATCAATGGCTACTCATCAAGACAGAATCACAGAATTGAAACAATCAACAGTTACATTGTTTTGCAATTTTAGCAAGTTTTGAAAAGCTACATTTTACAACTTTGCTGATCTGTTGTAGTTTTTAAATTAATAAACTATATTTTCCTGTGATTTCTTTGATGGTCTTTGAGAATAGACAGAAGTTGCATAAGGTTTTGTTTTTTTTTTGTGTTTTTTGATAGTTTTCACAATAGTAATGAATAATGAACAATAAACATGAGAGGAGACTAAAAATAAATAAGAACATAGAACCAAATCAAATTTGCCATAAATTGTACCAGGCAGATTTCTAATTTATAAAGCCAAATAATAAATCCAATGCAGTTCCAAAGAGCTTACATCCATTGATAGGATCAAATATAATTTGACTATTATTAGCCATTTGGTAGCAACTATTGAATTTTTCTATGAGAGAAATTACCAACATGGATATCACTAATACATTTATTCATCATGATTATGATATTGATCATGTTGATTGAATCTATGGTAGATGATTATAGTATAATCCACACATGAATGAAGTTCCCATACTTGTTCATCACACTCAAGTGAATTCATTTTTGCCAAGATCTTATCATCGATAAGTAAACTCAAAATAATCTCAATGCCCACTCTCTAGCAATCTATCCTTATTACACTATTTCTCATTAATAAAAAGTTTAGGTCTTTGTCTTCCTTATAAAAATTTTGGTGACTTAGGGTTAGGTATGAATCTATGGCTTAGATTCATCCATATTACTGCTCAAACCTTCCTATTTTATGATTGGTTGCATGTAATTACATAGCAAATCTACATATGGATTCGTCGTTATCTCCAAAATATTGAGATCTATCTTTAAGCCAGCTAAAAAATAGTTTTCATAGTTGTTTGTGCCATAACAAACAATTATGTCCAATCTATGTTACTTGGCATATGAAGTCTCTGATGCTTGACATACATTGGATTCTTTCTTCTAACTCGGCACCTGAACTACTCGGCATCTACTATTTGTTGGAATGGGTCAAAAGGCCCTTTCGACACATTACATGACAACATATGTTCCTAGGAGTCTTAGGACCCCTAAAGATATACATGTGTTTGAATTGGTAGAAATGGGTCATAGGGCATGCTATGACACATCTTGACCCATTATATTGAAAAATATGTTCATAGGGGTCCTAGGACCCCTAGGGGCATAATTTTGTTGTGTTCCAATGGGTCAAATGGGATTAAAGGATATCCTATGACCCTTTTCGACCCATTAATTGACAAAATATGTTCTTATGGGTTCTAGGACCCCTAAGGAAAAATATGTTGTGGTCAAGTGGGTTGAAAGGGGTCATAGGATAACCTATGACCCATTTCAATCAAATACATAACAACATATGTTCCTAGGAGTCCTAGGCCCCCAGTGACATACATATTGTGTTCAAATGGGTAGAAAGGGGTCATAGGGTATCCTATGACCCCTTTTGACCCATTATATGAGAACACATGTTCCTAGGGGTGCTAGGACCCTTATCATCATGTGTGTTGTGTTCCAATGGGTTAAAATCGTCAACCCATTACATGATAACTGATGTTCCTAAGGGTCTTAGGATCCCTAAGGCCATACATGTTGTGTTCCAATGGGTCAAAAGGGGTCATCAAATACCCTATGACCCCTTTCAACCCATTACATGATAATGTATGTTCCTAGGAATATATATTATCATGTAATGGGTCAAGTGGGTCATAGGATACTCTATGGCCCCTTTCAACTCATTAGAGCACAACATTTATGTCTATAGGGGTCCTAGGACCCTTGGGTTATCATATAATAGGTTGAAAGGGGTCATAGGATACTCTATATCCCCTTTCTACCGATTGAAACACAAGATATATGTCCCTAGGCATCCTATGACCCTTAGAACATATGTTATCACATAATGGATCAAAGGGGCCATAGGGTATCCCATGACCCTTTTGGACTTATTGGAACACAACATGTATGTCCCTAGGGGGATTGCCAGTAACATACATCTTTATATAGTTTATTAACTTATGTTATTAATATATGTAATATATAACTATAATATATATGATATATAAATATATATAATAATATATAATAAGTACTAACTATATATAAAATAATTATATAATAAATTATTATTATTATTATTTAATACAATATAATAAATTTTAGTAACTATATATAATTTCTATAAATAATGTAGAAAAGAACCTCATATATGGTACAATAGACAATTGGATACAAAATTAGAAAAAAAAAAAAAAAAAACCAATGGAGAAATTATAAACTATATCCTTTGAGGGGTAAAAGCACAAAGCTCTGTCACCGTTTGTGATATCTTGTACCATTTCGGCCGAAACCCTTTCGGTCGTAATGGTTTCGACCGTAACGGATCTAGCTGTACACACGTGGTGGTTTCGCGCGCCTACGTGGTGCGTACTGTTTCAGCCGAAACACGTTCGACCGAAAGGGTTCCAGCTGAAACCCCGAACCAAAATAAAACCCGACGCAAACCTCTAGCGGCTATCATTGTTACTGTTGCGATTCCTAGATGTTTGGAGAGTGGGTTAAGGGTTTTGGCCATAACTGGTTGGTGGTTTTTTCCTCCCCATTTTTTAATAGTTTTTAAACGTATTTTTTGATTAATAGATGTTAATTGTACTTAAAATAGTTTTTTTGACGTATTTTGTGAGTGACTTGCTTTAAATTGTTTATTTTTTAATATGTTTAAATTATTTTAATTATTTTAGATTATTTTAGAATGGTATTTAAATTAATTTGTTAGCAAAAATGTAGTTCAACATGAGATAAAAATGTAGAAAAACATTAATTAAAAGTGTAGAAAAATATTAAGTTAAAATATAGAAAAATATTAGGAAAAACATTAGGGTAAAATATAGAAAAACATTAGTTAAAAGTGTAGAAAAACATTAGGTTAAAATATAGAAAAACATTAGGTTAAAATATAGAAAAACATTAGGTTAAAATTTAGAAAAATATTAGGAAAAACATTAGGTTAAAATATAGAAAAATATTAGGTTATGAGGTAAACATGTAGAAAAATATTAGTAAAAAATGTAGCAAACCTTTAGGGAACATTATTCAGTTTCTAACATAACCTGATGGATCTAGAGGTAAAACAATAATATCTTATGGTAAAATTAATTTTGACATTAAATACACCTTCTAACATAACCTTATATTAACTACAATCATAACCCATACCACATTCTAACCATAACATAGGCCCTCTACTAACCAAATGAACCACACTTAGATATTGATGATGTTCATTTTAACAACTAGTTATTGTTAGGTAATAATGATTCTTACATTACCAAATGACACATAATGACCTCATGATACATTTCTAGGTATTTTTATCCATATATATGTTAAGGGGACCTAGGGACTCCTGCTAGGTCATTACGTCTGTTATAGGTTGTAATAGGTATTCATATGTTTACTAGCACATAATAGGTATTGTCCGGTAATAATGAGTCTTACATTGCCAAAAAACACATTAAGATCACTTATGTCAACTGCGTTTTTCAATACGTTATCCAGACATGTGTGTCTTAAGGGGACATAGGAGTCGTAATAGGTCATACTATTTTTTATAGGTTCTAATAAATCTTAATATGTATTATTAGGATATAATAGGTCTTATTAGGTAATGATGATTCTTACATTACCAAATGACACATAACAACCTCATGATACATTTTTAGGTATTTTTATCCATATATATGTTAAGGGGACCTAGGGACTCCTACTAGGTCATTACGTCTGTTATAGGTTGTAATAGGTATTCATATGTTTACTAGCACATAATAGGTATTGTCCGGTAATAATGAGTCTTACATTGCCAAAAAATACATTAAGATCACTTATGTCAACTGCGTTTTTCAATACGTTATCCATACATGTGTGTCTTAAGGGGACATAGGAGTCGTAATAGGTCATACTATTTTTTTTAGGTTCTAATAACTCTTAATATGTATTATTAGGATATAATAGGTCTTATTAGGTAATGATGATTCTTACATTATCAAATGACACATAATGACCTTATGATACATTTTTAGGTATTTTTATCCATATATATGTTAAGGGGACCTAGGGACTCCTACTAGGTCATTACGTCTGTTATAGGTTGTAATAGGTATTCATATGTTTACTAGCACATAATAGGTATTGTCAGGTAATAATGAGTCTTACATTACCAAACAACACATTACTTGATCACTTATGTCAACTGCATTTTTCAATACGTTATCCATACATGTGTGTCTTAAGGGGACATAGGAGTCGTAATAGGTCATACTATTTTTTATAGGTTCTAATAAATCTTAATATGTATTATTAGGATATAATAGGTCTTATTAGGTAATGATGATTCTTACATTACCAAATGACACATAACAACCTCATGATACATTTTTAGGTATGTTTATCCATATATATGTTAAGGGGACCTAGGGACTCCTACTAGGTCATTACGTCTGTTATAGGTTGTAATAGGTATTCATATGTTTACTAGCACATAATAGGTATTGTCAGGTAATAATGAGTCTTACATTACCAAACAACACATTAAGATCACTTATGCCAACTGCATTTTTCAATACGTTATCCATACATCTGTGTCTTAAGGGGACATAGGAGTCGTAATAGGTCATACTATTTTTTTTAGGTTCTAATAACTCTTAATATGTATTATAGGATATAATAGGTCTTATTAGGTAATGATGATTCTTACATTATCAAATGACACATAAAAACCTCATGATACATTTCTAGGTATTTTTATCCATATATATGTTAAGGGGACCTAGGGACTCCTACTAGGTCATTATGTCTATTCTAGGTTGTAATAGGTATTCATATGTTTACTAGCACATAATAGACTAACCTTACTATCAACCTTAATAAAACTATATCCCATTTACTTTATTAACATTCTTAACTCTAATTCAAACTACTAAATTAAGTCATGAGTTCTAAATTGTAAACTAACATTTGCTAACTAAACTCATTTACTTATCTAGTAACAAATTTTTCTATCCCTATGTCCTAACTCTCATCTACACTCCCCATAATCATCAAAGCATTTACATCAAAATTTAGATTTTAGTCAAGAATTATATTTTTTTATTGCATGTATGTACATGTGTACACTTAGTTATCATTTGATCAAGAAATTTTATTTTATTTTTATTGCATATACATGTACATGTACGAATATTTATTTTTCACATTTGCATGAGCATGTTACAATGTACATTAGATATGGTCTCTAAGATAAAAAAAAATTTAAATACATATGTATGTTACATGATTTTTCATTTAGCACCATACATTTAATGTTGTGTATTTATATGTACATGTGTTTCAAATTAAATTTAACTTTTAATTATTTTAATTTAAATAGACTTGTATGTTTGTATTTGTATATATATGCATGTGCAGATCTCTAGATATTTATCACTCAGATTGTAGCTTCACATTCATATTCTCATATTTATTTTCATATATACATTATGGCATCCGGTTCTGGGGATTGTGCTCTTGCATCCTCAGGGGATGCCAGTGTTCGTGGTGGGGGTCAGAGTGTTGAGTCTGGTACAGCACGTAGATCGACCTCCACCCATGATAGACAGCAGTTATTTAGAGATACAGTGGCGAGATTATCTCGTGCTATGCAGGTTTTGGATACCTCACTTTCCTCTTCTACCACCCTCCCTAATAGGGAGAAGGTCATAGCGATGCGAGAGGAGTTATTTTGTATGATTCAGACAGTTGAATCATACAACCCTTTTGATGATATGAGCATTGAGACATTTTATTCTTCTTTATCTCACAGTGTCACTGGCACTATGAAGTACAAACAGATTGATATTGAGGTTTCCATCGGCATGGTGAAAACCATGTTTCCATCTTATGCAGATCATCGTAGAGTTAGAGGCTACTCTACGACGAAGTGTACTGATCCACTCATCGCACCATTGATGTATCCTCGTTGGTTGGCTACTCATCATAGATGGCCATAGAAGGATGAGTTCCCCCTGTATTTTTGCAAACAATTGTTTGCAGAATTTCATTTACACTATGATGTTGACTATACAGATTATCCAGGGCATGTTGGGCAGGGTCAGGGGAGACTTTCTGACAGATCTAGACCCGCAGACACTCCTGTGCCCGTTAACAAATGGGCAATGGTGGGTCCAAACCTTTTGGTTATGCCGAGAGGTCCACAGATGGCTACTATAGGTGAGAGTGTTCCTGATGACACAATTAGGACATAGATTTTTTCAAGCATCGCCACACAGTTACACGAGATTTCTTCTGATCGATGTAGTCGATATATGCTACGGTCTCGACGTACCACTCCCACAGCTACATCATCTAGCACACTTGTTGATGATGATTATGGAGTTGCAGACATACCTTCTCCTGTAGATATTTCTGCAATCTTAGAGGTGGATACATTGCATCGTTTGGCATCATATTTAGCATCTGATCTTTTAGATGCATATCGAGCATTATCTACACTCTCAAGGATTCCACTTCGTGACATGACCTCTCAGATTAGACATATTTTGTCACGTACAGCAGTCCCAAAGGATTCACAGAGGTAGGAGGACATTCTTGCACCTTCTACTACTACTGCTACATAGGCCCAGGCTATAGCACCAGCCCCAGCTACTCAGGACCCTACAGCACCCCCTCGCTACTCAGGATCTCAGTGGCACCATACAGCCTGGTCTATCTACTTCCATGCTTTTAGATTAGGGCCGCACTATTGACTTGGATGCTGATACTATTTTTTCATTACATGATTCAGATATCAGTCAGATTGGCAGAGCATTACATAATGCTACGGTAAATATCTCTATATGTTTAGATTTATTTTTATTATATTAAATAATATGTCTATATGTTTAAATTAATGTATATGTGTGTGTGTTATAGGGTTTGAGTGATAGTATGTTATGTTTTGCTGATCTGCAGACACTGACAGATCCTACACGTCATGAGTCCCAGGTATGTTACAATTTATATATATATATATTTGATTTATATACATGTAGATCTTGATATAATTTTACTTTACACATAATTAAATGGTTCACTTTTTATCATTTGACACAGGGTTCAGATGCAGCTAATAGACCTTTTTGGGGACAAGGCCCAGGATCAGGAGGGGGGATGTAGCTGATTAGATCATATGTGGCCTTTTATTTTATTACACACATGTTATGTCTAGATACATATTTATATGGACAGTTTGATGTCTTATATGTTATTTTCAGATACATGGTTTATATGGACACTTTGATGTTTTATATGTTATTTCTAGATACGTGTTTATATCATGGACACTAAATGATGTTTTATATGTTATTTCCAGATACATGTTTATATGGAGATTTTGATTTTTTATATATGTTATTTCCAGACATTTGATCTACATGATCTATTTTTATACATTTGATATGGGTACATTATATTCTCCAGATATATGCACATGTATGTTATTGATCTTTTAATGTAGACGTCTATTTTATTGATCTTTTGATGTCTTCATCTTTTATGTAACTTATGTATGTGTTATGTAGATGTTTCTATATGTTATTCATATTTTCAATATTCAAGTTTACATGTATATGTATAGTTATTCATCTTAATGCCTTAATCTAAGTGTAATTAACTATATAATTTTAATGGTCGATGTCCATAACAATATAACATATATTTAATGACATGTCTTAATTAACTATATAATTAACTATATTTAGTCTAATTATATTTAATGTAGATCATGTATTAACTATATTTAATGACATGCCTTAATTAACTATAATTAACTATATTTAACCTAATTAACTATAACTAACTATATTTAATCCTATTAACTATATTTAATCTAATTATATTTAATGTCTTACTAATTAACTCTATTTAATGACATGCCTTAATTAACTATAATTAACTATATTTAACCTAATTAACTATAACTAGCTATATTTAATCTAATTAACTATATTTAATCTAATTATATTTAATGTCTTAATAATTAACTCTATTTAATGACTTAATTAACTCTATTTAATGACATGCCTTAATTAACTATATTTAACCTTTAAATTAACTATATTTAATCTAATTATATTTAATGTCTTAATAATTAACTCTATTTAATGACTTAATTAATTGTATTTAATGACATACATTCTTAATTAACTATAATTAACAGCATTTAATTAATAAAATATAATGTACATGTAATATGTAACATAGTTCATATAACATATACATGTAAGAACATAATGATTATATAAAAACATAAAGAATGTATCATATAAGAACATATAAAGATTATATTTACATACAAATACATACAAATACTAAAAAGGTTGTGTTAAGGGGAGGTCCTAAGAGACCTGATCTTAAATGAGATATCCATCTCGAATTTAAATAAAAATAACAATACATGTCTAATTTTGCATATGCAAGATAAATGATCCAATGTACAAAAATTTATAAAACAAATATCCTATCAATATTAAATATGAAAGTATAAGAGCTATACAAGCATAACTCAACTAGAGCTCCACAATAAGTACATAGGTAAACTAGAGCTCCACAAACAATGTATTGTTAGGATCCTCTCTACTTTTTATTATCTCTAGAAGTTTTTCATGTTCTTCAATAGGAAATTTCCACTTTTGATTTCCACGATGTCCTTTTCTTTGTACTGCTTCAAATTGTAATTTGGTTGCTATAACATGGTTACTGTAGTGTAAAACCTTTTCTCCAGGCTTGTATTCAATAAATTCAATACCACTGCCAATTACCCTTGTTTGTTGATAATATGTTCCTTCAATAACAACTGATCCAATTGGATATGACTGTTCATCAGCATCTATAGTTCCTTCTAGCAACTTGTGTTTTGCTTTTGTGCATCTTAAAAGATAATAGTCCACATTTTCTGCATTATCTGGTAAGGGTTGAACTGCAAAAATATCTCCTGCATGTATATAAAAAGATAAATATAAATTAATTTTAAAACAAATATACATATATATTAATTTATATATATGTATATATGCACACAAACCTGCCACAAGTAAATCAGAAATGTGCTCATAATTAGCTGAATATATAGGATCATGAATGTCAATGTCAATGTCAACATCTTCAAAAGGAGGTTTTCTAACTATCTCCTTCAAATCCCAATGTGAAACATATCCATTCTCAATATTTTCACATGCACTCACTACATTGTCCTTAATGCAGTCATCACAAAAACATGTTTTCTCTCTTACTTTAAGTACTGGAGGTTTATGGTTTCTTGTAGTCATCACTTGATGTAAACTTCTAATTCCAGGAATCGTTTGACAATTGTAAGGATTAGATCGATCTATATCTGTTACAAATACAAAAACTAATTGTCATATTTCAAAATAAATATTTAATTAAAAACTCAACTTGATTTGAAAAAGACATTAAAAATAAATATAACTTAGTTCACCTTTCACCTCCCAAAAGTAACGCTTATTGTATTCAGTATCTTGAGTAGCAAAATGAACTTTGCACCATTCAACAATTTGATTTGCGCTCTCTATCCTATTCCCTGTATGTACATAAAATATGCATGTATATATAAAATTTAAAATATATGCTATTAGAGTATTAAACATGTACATTTAAAAAAAATGCATATATTTACCTGTAAGTTCATGTTGTCGAAGCGCACGTTTTATACATGCTCCTGCTCCATCATGCTCCCCTTTTCCGTGTCCACTTTCAAAGAAATTCCATAAAAACTTAACATTGGTTCTAGCATGTTGCATTGCTAACCAATTAAATGCTTTTGCAAATTTGAATTGTCCTATGAATGTGAAACATGATAAGTATCTACAATTATCCAAGTACATATATTAAATAGAAATAGACATGTCCAAATAAATACAAGTTAAAATAAAGTTAAATAAATGTGTAACTATTTCGTGTATACTAACCTGCACATCCATCAGACCAAATCCAGTGCTTTGAAACATTTATTCCACGATTTCTGAGATCTTCAGAGAACATTGCAAAACAATGAGCCACATAACTCCTATCATGAACTTTATCATCACTAATATAGAAATGAACCTCTTTGATGATGATGCATTCATTTTCATCCAATCTTTCTATTTGATCCACCTCAAATTGTGAATGTCTATAGGTCACTTGCACAAATATTGCAACTTGTTCAGAACGATAATATTGGCTTTGGAGCTCTGTATGAGGTGCAAATGTATAATTCTCAGAAAAATCTACAATTGAAAGTATACAACCAGGTGGAAAACAATTTTTGGAATCATGAAACTATTTAGCTTGCCATCGTGCACCATGACAATGTTGGATATGTGGATATATCAATGGACGAAACTTGGCCATGAACTCACCATAATGCAATTCACTCTCCTTCAATACAATTTTTCTGGATTCATCCCCTCTATTATTTTGGTATGTCTTATATTCATATCTCATCCATGAAACTGGTGTGGATTCATTAATATTCTCAACTTGCATAATTTCAGAAAATTTGTGTAAATCTGCACAAACTTCACACTGATTTTTGATGCATTGCACTTTGAATTCATCTGAATCTTCTAATTTATCACATAATATGGACCTCACAAATTTTGTTGTACTACTAGGGATGACCAAATTAGGATCAAGTATTGGCATAACTTTTTTAAATGATTGCAAGTGTAGACCAAATTCAACATGATTTCTACAACAACAAGTTTCTCGCATCTTATTTATGTGTACAAAGGAAGGGCGTAAACTCTCAAACATTCTCTGACATATTTTGACATTTGAAAATTCTTGTTTGAATGCTTTTAAAAATTTCACTTTGAGTTATATCTATGAAATGTTTTGGATGTTCAATTTTGGCCCCTGTTTCTTGATCTTTAATTTGTATAGTATCACGCCTGTTGGAAGAAACACAAGAATGTGTGGTCCAAAATTCAATAACTTGTCTTTTTACTTCTTTAGAAATCCTGTCTTTTCGAGGAACTCTACAAATATTCACCCAGTTATTCTCAATGTTATCATCTAGCATATTTCTCCTCTTGATGTATCTCTGGATAGTTCTTCTAGATATATGTAGTACATCAAAAATTGCACGTACCTATTTTCTATGTGCCAATTTTCTACTAGATATAGTAGTCATCAATGCTCTACGTGCATTACTCAAATCACCTCCTCGAGTTGTGTTGTCAATTTTGTTATAAGCATTTTGCAAATTTTCAACTATTGTTTTATTAATATTATGAGCATGGCTTTTCCTGTTATCAACACCCAACAACTCTAAGATAGGTCTCATATCTCTTCTCCTAAATAACTTGACAAATAATTCTGCCTGTCCAAATATACTTTTATCCTTGAAATATTCATCCCACATGTTCTGACAATGCTTTTTGATAGTGTTATCATTTATCATATCTTTAGATGGAATTTGGTTAAAAAGTAGTTCTTCATCCAAATCCATCAAATCTTTTATGCTTTCTAATTTGTCTCTATCAATAGAACTGCCAATTTCTTCCTCTTCATTACTTTCATTTTCTTCATGAATCTCATCATGTTCAAGAATTTCAGTAGGTTGATTTTGAGCATGTTTTGTATGGCCTTTCATTTTGTCATCTCTTTTTCTATCATATTTCCTTGATCTTTCCTTTTACTACCCATTGAATATTTCAATCTATAGAAGAAAAAAAAAATTAGACTTCACTAAATATCAGCTAATGGTTCAATATATAATACATAAAAATAAAAATAATTCGAAGAGAAAAAAAGCACCTTCAAAATATTCGATCCTTTGCAATATTGATTAAATCCGCAAAACAGTTGTTGAAAATTGCTTCAAAATTAATTGTTTTTTGCAAATCTTCTTCCAATTTTCGCTGTCCCTGTATATTTAATTTTTTTAAAAAGATAAAACAATATTTTTTTATATCAAAAAGTCACACTAACTGCTAGCGGTTTCTCAAGCCGACTGGGGGTTTCGGCCGGAACTGTTTCAGCCGAAATAGTTACGGCCGAAATAGTTCCGACCGAAATAGTCTATGTGGCTACCAAACAATCAAAAATCAGAACTTTTGTAAACATCTCACTTTGAAGGCCAATTTGACCTACTAAATTGAAGTATTTTTTAAAACTAAAAATATACTTTTGTAGTTTTTGGAGTCACGATTATGATTGTATAATTTTTTTAAGGTTTTGATTATGAATAATATGTTATAATTTGAAAATATTACAAGTAGGTATCTTAAGATTCAGGAAGATGTCTATTCAAAAATAAGAAAAAAATAGTAAATCATGTTAAAAAATTAATTTTTTTTTATGATGCACTAGAGGAGAGAGTCTTCTTCAAGAATATGTAATTTTTTTTTTTTAAATGTAGATTTGATAGAAAAAGTTTGACGGGAGAAAAAAACTGTCTATTTCTGATAACTTTGACTTTGACCAGTTATAACTTCAAAAATATTAGCTGAATTTCTTTTTTTTTTTCGATGCACCAGGTATACATGTTAACTCTAACATATTCCAAAATCAAACCAAAATATGAACATTTGCATATTTTTTTTGATGGGAAAAAAAACTCTATATTTTTAGTAGTTTTAAAAAATTAAAAAATACACTTTAAAAATTCAAAAATAAATAAAATTTTCACTCAATTTTTTAAAAAAAAATTAAATACATAAACTTCATCCAATTTTACACATTTCATTAGTTTACATCATCTTCAAATTCTAAGCACAAATGCCACTTTTATTTCGTTAAAGTTGAAGACTTTAAATTATGATATCACTTCTCCTTTATAAAAGGTGACACAGGTTTGTGCTTTTACCCTGAGGTTATAATTTAATTAGAATATCATTTTAAATGTTTTTAAAAATGCCTTGTTAACAATTCATTGATTGGTTATAGGTTACATTGGAAAGGATTTATGTGACAATTTTTTCCTAATGAATTGCATTTTTATGGGGGTCAATATAATGCTTACCAGAACATCCTCATAAATAAAGATTCTATACAAATACTTTGAACAATAAATGTCTTCTCTCTATTCCTCTTTTCAAGTTATATTATATCGGACCTTTTCCTAAATTTACTTCACGCTAGGCTCCACATTCTTTGGTGCATCTTTGACTTATGGAGATATATTAAAGTTTATTTATTTTGTATGGTCTATATATTTAAATAATTTTGTCAAAGTACTCAAATATTCTTTAGCAAAGAATCCACCTACTACTTGACCATCATTTTTCTTTTGAGATTAGGCAATCATGAATAATCTAAGTACTACCATAACAATTATCCACAAGATTTTTCCTCTAGTTAGTGCAATGAATTGGGAAAAAAAATGGTCACATGACTCATGAGGGTGCATATGATTGAGTTATGTTGCAAATATATTAATAAATATAGTAATTCTCATTATATGATCTGACTTGTTATAAACATTTTTTATTGCTTTATTGGTCATATGTGTATGTTACCATTTATGACAGGTGTTAGTGGAGGGACCATCAATCATGTGAGTTAATCCCATTAGCATGCAGACATGAAACAGTGTAACACCTTAGTTTTTTGGTTACTGATCTATAATAAATTTTCAGAGCAATGACTCATCATACAAGTCAATATCTAGTGTAAAGGTTTCTAAAATGACTTTTAAAATATTCACGTAAAATTTAATCTAAAATATTCTAGTTGTTGAATTAAAAAAAATCAATTATTGTAAGTAAAGTATTATGTTAAATAATATAAATATGATTTATGTACAACCTAAATGGACTAGATATCTACTATTAAACATTACTTTTTATTATCTCTAATTTTATATCCAAATCTCTTTAAAAAGGTTTAACAAACAAGGTTGCAAAGCAACATAGTTCTTGACAAAAATGTTTTAACTATGTAAGAAATAAATGAAATAGTTTGAATAGTAAATTTGTGAGCATCTTGATCACCTCCTTATTGTACTTTCTAGTTCAATATAGAATAAAGTTAAACAAAATATATAATAAAAGGATAAAAATTTTGAAATATTATACATATTAAAAAAAATATGATAAAGTAATTACATATAAGCTAACAATTATAGTTAATTTTTATTTAATATTTAATAGAATTTTATTTATTTATTTTGAATAAATTAAAATTTACAATATGAATACATTTAATTAAAAAATAATATAAATATTTTTATTTTAAAAATTATTGATCTTATTCATTTCAATTTCTTAATGACGGTGATAATTTCTTGTTCCAATCATTTAAATTTTTAGTTTGTGATCAAATCAAATAATTGTTTTATTCAATATTCAATATAACTTTTAGTGTTTTAATATAAAAATTCATATTTGATCATTGAAAAGTAAAATTATTTTAAATTTTAGTTTGAAGTGAAGTCACAAAGAAAAAATATTTCATTACATTTGTGTTGTTCCTAAAAAGGCGTCCATATCTCTAAATTTTTTAAACCAGTCAAATTGTAGTAAACTACATAAATTTTCTTTAAAAACTTGCAAGTTTACTTTAATGGAAATGAAGAAAGTTAAAATATAAAAATATTTTGTACCTGATTTGTTAAAAAAGTGATTATTAATAACCATTTAAGTTTGGTCGATGCCTATAGTTCTCAGCCTACGGCAGGAACTAATAAAGGCAGCAATGTCCCAAAATAGGTACGCGAGGCCATCCATGTAATGTATTGATGTGATCAGCATGGAAACCAATTTTTATTATGCCATCGGCCAGTTTTGGCACAACAAGAATGTTTATGCCATTTTTCGGTGGGATCCAACTTTGCAGCTTATGAAGGCGTCAATAAATCTTGTAGTTTCAAGATCCAAATTTTCAACTAAATAGATAGAATAATAAAAGCGTCCACGACCAATATGGGCGAACATTTATTTGTTTTAAATAGAGCTAATGGAATGTTGCGTGGGCAAGGAGATCCAAACCCTTTTAAGTCTTCAATCCATTATATAACGCATTATGAGGGAGATCTTATTCATTTTCTCTTTATTACAGTTTGCATTACAACAATATAAAATGTCATCAGAGACCAATGGCCCATTTACACATCAATTAATCAGCCTACAGTTCTTTCTAATCTCCCCCTTAGCTCCGGTGAGAACTTTGATATTTCCTAGCTTAATCATGGCAGCTGCAAAATCAGTAAAGAAGGCATTTTGATCAGTGCCGTAGTTAGTAACCTGAGCATCCGCTGTGCCGTTATTAAACAATTCCTGATCAGAGTGGAAAAGACCCTCAAAATTTTTTAGAGCTTGGTAGTATCCATTATCAAAAACAGTAGGAGTTGTCACATCTAAGGAGCCAAGGTTGTTGTCTGTAGAACCACTGCTGCTGGCACAGTTTGTTTGTAGAGAAACTGCAAAAGTCTGATTTATGTTGGTATCGCCGTAAATACGAGATCTGTAGAAGAGGCAACGGGCGTTGCCGATTGTATGAGCACCTATTCATTTACGCACACCATTAACAATAAGTCCATCGTTAGTACCTATACCAAGCGCTTAGAGGCAAGAGATATCAAAGTTTCAACTGTTTCATCATTTATATAACAAATGTGAAGATTCACTATTGAAAACAATTAAAACAAATATAAAGAAACTAAAGATGAAAATGCCTTGTCCTTTTTTAAAGCGTGCACCTAAGTTTCTGCCTTTTTATTTTTATGACAAGAACAAGATCAATAAAAAGCGTAGTTCTCAAATGAGTTACAGTTAAAAGATACAATAATGAATTATGATTACCAGAAAGTGTAACCATATCAGTGGCATTCAATCCTTGCGTTTGAAATGCCGAGATGAGACTGCTGAGGCTCGAACCCGGGCCTGGAAGGTTCCTGTTTGCAGCCGTTTTGCTTGCAGTTCTCGCATCTCGCCTTCCCACCAGCACATTCCATCTTGGACCTCCTAAATGCAAATTTGTAAATTTTAGGTAAAATTAATGTCATATGCTATTCTGTGAATCTAAAATAGTTCCAAATGATACATTGTAAAAGTTACTCATATGGCAATGACAATTAAATTGTGATATTGTTATTAAGGTTTAATTGTGTAGATCTTGAGTCAAAGATCAATTCATGCTTCATGAGTAGGGGTTCACACCAACCCATCTCTCACAAGAATAAATGGAACACTATATACTCCTTGAATCTAGGTGATGCTCATAAAGGTGAAGTGACATCATCCATTTTAGTACTACTCCAGCTCCTCCATGGTTAACTAAGAGTCTCCTCCATGCTTAAACCCAATCTCCTTGCAACTACTTTTGCAAAACCTTCACCAAGTGTTGTGTCTTATGAACCTTAATTAGAAAGTCCCTTAAGCTTATGAATTAATAAATAGGCAATATTTTCTACACCAAATCAAATTATGATATAGCTATCAAACTTAAAATTTAACTAGTCAAACTAGTTGATCCATATCTCGTAAGGAGTAGTTCACACAAACCAGTCCTCATTTTTAATATAATTTTTTAATATACATAACATTTAGAAATGACTATATAAACGTGTGTATATATGTGAAAGCAATATATTTATTGCCTGTACAACAGAATCACGAGTGGCTACTGCGAGAATATCTGCACAAGAAACAACGCCGCTGCAGGCACTTTCGATTTGAGACTTGATACTATCAATGACTTCGAAACCTCTCAGTGAATTGACGTTAGGTGAAGCACTCTTCTCTCCTGTGAAATTCGCTGTGTTATCCAACAGTACTGACCCATCGCAGCCCTACAATGGGATCGACCCAACAGAAACACAATTAAAATTCCTGTTCAAAATGTGAAGTACAGAAAATAACGGAGGAAAAGAAATGTATGTTACTTGAACAAAGCAATCGTGGAAAAAGAGGCGGAGTAAGGATGCGCCCATTCTCGATTCATTGGCCAAAGCTTGCGCAACTGTGGAATTTATTATCGAAAATGCTTGCGGACACGTGGCATCGTAAAAGCTAGGGCTAAGCGCCGCCTCAGACAGGCCACTCCAGCAAAACACCAGAGCCATACAGAAAATAACAGTCTTCTGTGAACAGGTGACAGAAGCCATTGTCTTCGATTGCATACAGAAAACTGCAGTACAGATAATTTGATTGGATTAGAAAAGCTTGGCATCGTTTATATAATTCCAGCGATACATTGAATGTGGGGAAAACACATTTTAAGTTTCAGTGGTAGTTGCCGCGACGGCGTTTCTAGATAAATTAGACATTATTTTGTATCGTGCTCGCTTGTCTTCAACGCCAAACAGCTCCGCATTATCATATAACAACTATTTAAACTCCTCTGTTCTCTGACATGAGAAATTCGTACTGTCTACCCAGACACATAATGCACATTCGCTTGTATTTATCTACTCATAAAACTCAAACACGATATGTTATTTTATTGTTGTTCCCTTCATAAATATAATCAGTCGCTCGGATTTTTTAGGCCTACGCAACCATGATACCATTTTTTAATTGCTATGTCTTTTGACTTTTTGTATTCAATAGATAATTGCCATAATTAGCAATTTTTTGAAATGTTTTATCAAATCAAATATAAAAAAACCTTCATGCTAAATAAGAGATATTTTATTTATTTTTATTTGTTTGGGCCATACTAGTAGAAATTATTATAATATATTTTATTTTATTTTCAGTAAAGACTCTCAACTAAAACTGAAGTTGTTAATTGGTAAATCTTTTTTAATAATTTAAAAAAAAAGATAAATCTATTTTTTCTTGTTTAAACTCAATTATTTTATTTTAAGATTTTACAAAAAGTTTCATTTTTTAAGAATATGTTCAATTTTTGACATGATTGACTGAAACTTCAAACAAGATAAGCATTCAACTAATTCATAGTTTTGTGACATTCTACATAGTATCTAATACTAATTACAATTATATGTCTTGAAACAAGATACTTTTTGTCATGAAAATATATATATCATGTTTATAAATGAACATTTCAACATAAAACCTATATAATGATGCTTCATATTGTTTCATGTTTCAACATCTTCACAGAAATTACCAATATCAACACATCAACTTGAAATGGGATTAGATATACAAAATGTTTTAGTGCATTATCATTATACAATGAGATGAGACACTAGACATTAGGTTTACAAAGACGTGCTCCAACTATCATTTCAAAGGGACCCAAGGCAATATATGTCACTCCTTTAATTTTGTTCTTATTCTACTTCATACACTAACCAATAAAAATCCTTCTTTATGAACTATAGGAGTTATAAGTCATGACATACATTATAAACTAATAGAATAAAAATAATGTTTTCCATTATGATAGATGTAATTGTTCAAATCAAATTCAATAATGTAATTTTTCTTTTGTTAGAATATTATGATTTAGCATGTCTAATGGGATATCTCACATCATATAAAATGTCTTTTAATTTTGATTGGAATGAAAAAATATTTTAGATAATTCTCAATTTTTTCTTTACTTACAAATATTTTTTACAATAGATTTGATTCTTAATGTTTTGTATTAAGGAAAAAATATGATAAAATAGTAGATTAAACATAAATCTTTAATCCAAAATAACAATGTCATATGATGAATAAAATCCCCTCCTCCCCTCCCAAAAAACCAGACAAATCCTAATGCACACACCTCTAGAAAAGCATCTAGAAACAAAGTTATTAAATAATCTTCTCGAATATCCCATAGGTTGCTAAGAAGCATCCCCAATTACTAATTTAAGCTCATTTCCTTCTCTTTGTAATGATCCTTTGTGTGAAAAGTAATTTCTAATTTAATTTTTTTGGTCCATCTTGATGCTCTACATCAAAACATGGCAAATGATGGATTCTAGATCCCTAATTGTAAAACTTTACTATTAATAAAGCATTAGGAACCCAACAGCCAACAAAAAGGAAAATAGTAGATCAAGAAAAGAATTTAAAGAAAGTTTTAAAAATAGAATATAGAAATGTGTAGGATCTAAAAATAGGCAATCTGAATCCTAAAAATAGGAAATCTTAAAAGGAACAAGAAAATTAGTGATTTGTATAAGAGAAAATAAAAATCATATTAGGTTTCATGAAATATTATTAATATTACATTTACTATTTCTAGAAGGGTGTTTATATTTACTCCCTCCAAACTTTATCTGATATTCATTTTGATTGAAATCTCCTAGGTGGTAAGTGCCTATATAAACAAGGCATCTGAGAATTTTGAAGGAGACTTTTTTTCAAAGAATTTACAATAATCTCACATTATAAGAGAATGTAATGTTCTCATATTGTAAGAGCTTGTAATGATCTCATACTATAAGAAGCTGTAATGATATCATTCTCAAGCAATTGGAAGCATTGTAGTCATCTTCAAGGATTATCAGTCCCATTTTTGTGAAGCATTATTATTCTCTCTTTATCTCTATGTTACTTTTTATTTGATTTTTTTTCTTAGGATAATGTGGCCCTTCTATTATTAACACCTAAACTATTCGAAATCTTAATGGGAAACAAGATACTGAGAGGGAAAGGGGGGTGGTGAATCAAGATCTGTAACACTTTTTACTAATTAAAAAAATCACACTTAATCCATCTCATATCTATAAACTTATACCATACAACCATAAATATGTAATGCTTAAATGAAATCTATCTAAGCATAACATCCATGAAAATCATCAACACATAACACAATGATTTTGGTTACCCCAAAACACTTCAATATGAACATAAAACTAGGGTGGGGATGAAATCCACAAATCTTCACCATTGCAACAACAAAGTTAACCTGTTAAGGTTACAATTTGATCATATCAGATGATCTACCCTATGAGGGGTCTACTCTGTTAAAATCATTTAAGACTATTAGGTCTTACCCTGTGAAAGGATTTTACACTTACAATAAAATAAGGAATCTATTAAGAGATTTGAAGTGGATCTGCTAGAACCACTCTATTAAGAGATTTTCCTTGACTAATCTATTACATTTGATTGAATACCTCTCCCTTTAGTTTGTTCTGAAAGTTGATTAAGGATCTCCTCTCTCAAACAATATTATCTCCTTATATGATATATATGTTTTGTCCTTCACTACTCTGGTTGCACTCTTTGAACTCCTTCCTCAATACTTAGCTTGTTTTCTTTTTCACTTTGCTTCTCTTCACATGCATGCTTATCTATATGATTCACACACTCTCTATTTTTCTCACATTACTTTCTAGGTTAGAAACCCTCCTTGAATAGATGATCCTTGAAGGTTCTAGATTAGGATCAACCATCCATATTTCATATTTTTTCCATTTTCCATTCTAATATTCTTATTGGTTAATCTATTTTCCTAGGAATTAATACCTTCTAACAAATACATAATTTCCTCTTTAATAACTCTTCAATCCTTAAATGTTGTATAGAGGTCAGCTAGAATGAATTACATAAGTGTTTGTACAATTACAAATTCATATGTCAATACTGGTTTACTTGACACTTAAATATTCTGAAGCTTGGTCATAACTAGCATTCATGATGTCACTCAGCCTCCACACATTCTATTCACTCAACAATAAGTAGCTTTCTATTTGCTCGGTCTCAACTAAATTACTCAACTTGTATGCTTTCTTTGTCTCAACTAGGGTGTTCAGAAACCTTTGATTTTCTCGACATGTGTTGATAAATAAATACATCCTTTCATAGCTCAAGCTTCTCTGGATGGCTCAGTTGCAGTAATGACAATCCAATGTTGCCTTGGAAATGTGCACTTGCATTTGGATCATTGGATGGATCATGGACCTATGCCCATGGGCACATACTTTCATGTTATCATTTGAGTTATTTATGCATTGTAAACTTGGGGCTTGTCAAGCTGACTTGTGGGTTAAGGATGTATTTAATGTAAGGGTTTCTATGCCTGCATGTGGGTTAGTTTAATATAAGTAGAGGGTCTTGTGGAGTCTAGAGTCAAAATTCAGCATGATCATTTAGCATGGAGTAGCTGAGAGGAGAAAAGTTGAGAAGAGCTAGTAGTTAAGTGTGGGCTTGGGAACCAAAAAGGTTTCTTGGTGGCTTGGGAGCACAAGTTGAGTTTCTTCTTGGAGATTCTCTACTAGATTGTGGATCTAGGCTAGTTGGAGTTTGGATCTTGTGAGGTCTTGTACAATTACCATTATAGTTGCTTATGCATTTGGCCACAATCTAAAAGGCCTTACATGTGGGCATGTTGGATGTAAACATTATGATTCTATTATGTGAATTTGCATTACATTGGATTTAAATCTCTATTTTATTGTTATATTTTCATTGTGTGGATAATTTGTGCAGGCTAGGACATCTCCTTTAGAAATTCTCCTTCCTTGCACTGTGTCATTTAATACCCATGCAAACAAAAAAATGCAACATTCTTAAGTCTATTTTGTTCATTTCTAATAGGCATAATCATATCATCATTTGGAGACAAAGTGTAGGTCATACTTTTCTTTGAGACCTTACCTTCAATATCATATTTAAGGTTTGACTCGAGAGAAGGTATTCTGCATTCCACTCTAGATCTATCTCGATCAGAGTTGGACTCTTCAGAATGAGATCCTCCATTGCTTGTTATACCAAATTTTCCTTCAAATCTTGTCATCACTAGAACCTAGGACAACTTCTTAGTAACCACTATCTTTTATGACAATTTGTTTATATTAATCTCCTAGATTTTGTTTTCATGCTCTTGATCTCCATTATTACTAATATTTCCTTCATCCCCATCCTCAAAAGGAGAGGCATCCATTAGAAAACAAACTACAAGGATAACACTAGTCTATCTAAAGAGGCGCTTCACAAAATGATTAGCACTCACACAAGAAGAGCCCAAAAAATAAGACCATGCTTGTGAATGATGAAAGGAAAGGACATAAGTTAGAATCATAGAAAATGATAAATAGAACAGCCTATGGTATGAGTATGAGAGTAAAGGGAAAACAATCACAAGAACCATAGACTAAAACCAATAAAGAAACTAAACAAAATGACAACACTTTCTCCATCTGCAATAGGAGTATGGTGTAAGGACACATAAATCATTACGTATCCAACTTGCAAAGTGTGAACCTCCCTCTTCATTTCTATTTTTTAGTTTTATAAATCTAAAGTTTATATATATTAAATTTGATAAGGTTCCCAATAATTAAAATGTAACTTTGTACACATACCCTTTGAGCTCATTACTAAAAAAGTGTATGGATTGTAAATATGTAATAATAAACAATATCCACTTAAAGAGATTAAAATGCACAAGATTAGAAAATCTTCCTCATTATTAAAACCCAACTCCTTACACTACTCTTCATCGCGGCTCCACCCAAGCTTCAAGCTCATTACTAAAAATGTGCATGGACTACAAATATATAATAATAAACAACATCCACTTAAAAGAGATTGAAATGCATTTGATTACAGAGAATGGGCGAATGGAATAATAGGTTTGAGTATGGGGAGGACACCCAACACCATTTAAAGTCTCCATTCCATTAATCAACATAATATTCAATCTTGGTCATAATCCTCCCTTTTATGAAGATGTCAAAATCCATAAGCACATTTAGAAATAGTTAACTCTTCAATAGATCTTTCTAATATTCCCCTTCCTTCCAGTGAGGGTTTGATATTCCCCAATTTATTCATTGCAGCAACAAAGTCATTGAAGAAGACATTTTGTAGACATTTTGATAAGCATTGTAACTACTCACTTGAGCACTAACTTGTGTACCAGCTTGATTATTTGTTGATCCGTTGTTAAACAATTCCTGGTCAGAGTGGAAAATACCCTCGACCTTTTCTAGAGATTGGTAGTATGCATTATCAAATACAGTAGGAGTTGTGAAATCTAAGAATGTGAGATTGTTATTTGTAAGGCCACTTGTGCTGGCACAGTTTTCCTGAAGAGAAGCCACAAAAGTCTGGTCTATGTTGGTATCACTGTAGATATGAGATCTATAGAAGAAGCAATGGGCGTTGCTGATTGTATGAGAACCTATTTATCATATCCATAGACCATAAAAAATAAAATATCAGATAATTTGATAACACCATTAAAAAAAATCATCGTCCAAAAATTGAAGATAGGAATTACGGCTACCAAAAAGTGCAACTATATCCACGACATTCAATCCTTGTGCTTTAAATGCTAAGATGAGAATGTTGAGACTCAAACCCAGGCCTAGAAGGTTCCTGTTTGCAGCGGTTTTGCTCGCAGTCATCGCATCTTGCCTTCCCAACAACACATTCCATGTCGAGCCTCCCAATTGCATATTGTAGGAAAAAATTAATGGTATTTGCCATCTGGTGTTAAAATATGCACTAGTGGACTGTAAAACTCTTTGTTGGTTATGTGAAGTGTGATCTAAAATATTTATCAATTTTTAAAAATAATATTATAGATTTTTAACAATTTTTTAAATTTGATATAATTAGTGTTATTTTTAATATGTCATTTTTTTATCAAATAATTATGATTAGTTTCACAAAAAAATTCAATTTCTTTGTTATGTTCATAGACACTAGGTTGCCTACTATACCATCTTTTATAGTGCAACTCTACAAGTTTTATAATGTCGGCAATTAAAGTCCAAAATAATTTGAATTGGTTTAATCTAAAAGGAGTAAAGATATGTTCATAACAAATCAACTTAGAATTTGTAAATCAAAGTATAAAGTTTATAAACTATTTGTTGTATCAATCTCATTAAGAACTGTCACATGGTGGCTAGTATTTGTCAATAATAGAAGAAATTGATTAATTCTATAAGAATAAACTTAGTTGAATTGTAATATTAAAAATAATTTTAGCTATAATAGGAATTTTAAAAGATAAAACTCAAAAATTAATTATTAATAGTTACAATTTAATAATTAAAAATTACAAACCCAAACATATCAACCAATCACAATCAATACTTTATTTTTTGATAAATTTATCAAGTAAAAAAATGACATCAATACGATATGAAAATCTAAAAATAATTTATTTTTTTAAATATAAATTAGTTATTTGTTGAAATATCAATATTTGATTAGTACTTAAAGAAAAGAAAAGTGATTGCAATAGTATATTTCTTACATACTAAAAAGAAAAAGAAATATGGGACATATTAATGACTTTCTTAGTATTTTTTGTATTGCTTTCTTACTATTACTTTTTAATTTGAGGAATTCATATTAGTCTTCTTATGATAACCTAATTATTGACAAATATTTCTTACCCTTTTTATGGAATCTTGATATTATAATATTTTCCTTATAGAAAATACATGTGTAACTGTTGCTTTCCAACCCCATTAGCTTGCAATAAAGGAGTGAGAAATATTGTCCTAATAATTATGGTCAAATAAGGAAGTATATTATTTCTTACCTTTTTATTTGTTGAAAAATACCAATATTAACAAAAATCAATTAATTGATAATCATAAAGCTTACTTAGTGCTTATAGACATTTAAAAATAAAAGTACATGCAATAAAACTTAACACATTCAGGGAACTTTCACTACCAATGGGTTTAAGAGCTCAAAGCGAGTCATATTAGAGACATGTTGATCAAGTAATCCATGCCAATGAAATACAATACTTCTGAATGTAATGATTTTTTCTTTAGATTCATTAACTTGTCTTTATTGAAACGAATATATATGTTATATAAATAATTAATGAGCACTAAGAGGTTAATTTTATAGATAATGACAATAAGACTTGTAATAACAATGATTGGATAAGATAATGAGTGCACTCAACTATAGGCTCTAAACAAGTTTATTTACTTTTGAATTGGGTTGTCTCACCATGTTGGTTGGTTTATTCCTACCTAATCACAAACACTTGTATTTCTAGTATAACATGAATTAGGATGTCCAAATAAATCATAAGACTTCTATCAACATAAGTCTGTACACCATTTTGTAGATGCATGCTAGTAAAATAAACCACTACATATAACGATGTATAAAAATTTTGCATTACTTGATAGAGGGGGCTTTCAAATGATTTATTAAAGAGATTGTATTTAATTATAACTTTTAGGATAAATGAATTTAAATTTAAATTTAATCTCTCTCTAGGTTATAATATAATGTCTATGTGAAAAGTACTTCAGATTTTCAAAGCTAAAATTTTAATTGTGTGGATTTACATATCTAATATTTTAATTATTTAGAATTTTAAATTTTTAACTATTTGTACTTTTTTGTTTTATAAATCTAAAGCTAATATATGTAGAATTTGATAAAGTTACTCATAATTAAAACCAAACTTCTTAGACATACTCTTCAAGCTAATTGCTAAAAATGTGCATGGACTACAAAATATATAATAATAAACAATATCTAATTAAAAGATATTGAAATACACAAGATTAGAAAAACTTTCTCATAATTAAAACCCAACTTCTTACAATACCTTCATCATACCTCCACCCAAGCTTCAAGATCATTAGTAAAGATTTGCATGGACTACAAATATATAATAATAAACAACATCCACTTAAAAGAGATTGAAATGCATTTGATTATTGAGAATGGAAAAATGGACTAATGGCTATGAGCATGGGGAGGAGATCCAACACCATTTAAAGTTTTCACTATATTAATCAACATAATATGTTGTTGGTCATGTTCCTCCCTTTTATTAAGATGTTATAGGGCTTAAGAAAATTTAAACACAAATGGCTTAAACATCACACACCAAGGCTTGATTCCTAGTGTAAAAGTGTTAAATAGTCAAAGTTTGACTTACTTTTCCAAGCCTAATTTCTTCCTTAGTGTGTGATGTTTTAAGGCTGGTCATTTAAACATAGTTAACACTTCTAGTTGTTTCTAATCTCCCCCATCTTTCTAGTGAGAGGTTTGATATTTCTGAATTTAATCATTGTAGTAGAAAAATCATTAAAGAAAGCATTTTGATCAGCACTATAACTACAAGCACTTGTGTACTAACTTAGGTATTTGTTGAGTCATTGTTAAATAATTCTTGGTCAGAGTGGAAAAGACCCTAAAATTTTTCTAGAGCTTGGTAGTATCCATTATCAAATATAGTAGGAGTTGTGACATCTAAGCATGAGAGATTGCTATCTATAGGGCCACTTGTTCTAGCACAATTTTCCTAGAGAGAATTTGCAAAAGTTTGGTCTATGTTGGTATCACTGTAAATACAAGATCTATAGAAGAGGAAATGGGTATTTACGACTATATGAGAACCTATTTATCATATCCATCCACCATCAAAAAAATATTAGATAATCTAATAACACCATTAAAAAGAATCATGGTTTGAAAAATGAAGATAGGAATTACAGCTGTTAGAAAGTGCAATCATATCTATGACATTTAGTCCTTGAGCTAAAAATGCTAAGATGAGATAGTTGAAACTCAAACCAAAAACTCCACACACGCACATGTGCATGTGTGTGCATGCACATGTATTTATTTATTTATTTATACACACACACATACATGTGTGTGTCTGTGTGTGTATACAGAGAGAGAGAGAGAGAGAGAGAGAGAGAGAGAGAGATGTACATATATCTATATATTTACACACACACACACATATGTATATATATGTGTATGTGTGTACATATATATATATGTATGTATGTGTGTACATATATATATATATATATATATATATATATATATATATATATATATATATATATATATATATATATATATATATATATATATATATATATATATATATATATATATATATAGTAAAATCATTCTCACCCACACTTACACCGCATGAACTACTACCTCAAATTTCTTAAAAGGGCTCTCAATGAACCAAGTGTAAAAAAGTAATTCGCAATGGTGAACAATTGTGAGAATATGTAAGAGTGGAAGAATAAACAAGGAGAGCATAGCACACATGATATCAAGCTACATCAACAACATGCTCCCGTATCCTATCTTGTGTTATATCATGACCATCCCCCTAAAATTCTTTAATGTCAAAGTAATTTATTTTTCTACCAAATTTGAATTTAATCTTTTTATAAAAAACAATAATGCACATCATTATTATGTTTTTTATGCTCAAATAGCTTCTACCACTTCTCCTATAAATGGATACTAATATGTGGTTGTGTAAACCACCTAATAGAATTTATTTTTTTATTTAGAGGATTTGTTTCTTTAGTCTTTGGAGTTTTTTAAAATTTGGCTTTGTGGCCTTTTTGAATTTTCAAATGAATAACTTCTTTGTAAGAGAGGTCATCAACATAGAAAGCTTAGATATCCTCCTTCCATCAATGAAAATTATCAAGATCAGAATTAATTTAACTAATATGATACACAACAGTTCCACGGTTCATCTACCAAGTAATAAGTATGGTGAGGGATATGGATCAAGTCTAATTATATTAATGTTCTCTAATATTCCATTTATTCTCTACATGATATTTCCTAACAACCAAGTTGAGTCCTCTAGACCTAGACACTATGGAGGTGGAGGTGGAGGTGGAGGTGGAGGTGGAGGTAGATATGGAGTGGGTTGAGGCAAGTGGATATTTTTAGGTGGAGGAGGAGGTCAAGGAGGATTTTGACCTTAACAATCCTATTTGGATGATAATATATGTGTAATAATAAATGAAAGCAACATACATATATAGGAACATATCAATTTACAATTACCAAATGAGGAAACTATGTTATACTTATTACCTTTAAAAATAACAATTAGAAGTAAAGATGTTATTTCAACTTCATATGTGCATTTAAATAATTAAATTAAGAAAATAAAAAAATCCACATGAAACAATTTGAACTAAGTGGATCATTACTTGATCTATTTTTCTTAACATTCATATTAAACTATAAATGTTTTATAGCATAGTTAGACTAATTCTACAACTAATCTAATTAGTAAGCAATTAATACTTACCAATATATTCGTTGTTCCCATAAACCAACTATATAATTGACTATTTACTAGCATGGTTCATGTGACATAAAGGAGGTAGAGAAATAAGTGACTCACTTGTGGAATAAGGGTGCAGGGATATGGGAGCTACAAATGGCCAATGATGTTAATTCTTATATAGGCCTTGGATAAAGGAAGTATTCTAAGTGAAAGGATACTTATGATTAGTTTCACAATATTTTTTTAATCCCTTTGTTATGTTGATAGACAAGATGCACTAGGTCGCCTACTATACCATCCTTTATAGTGCAACTAAACAAATTCTATAAGTCCTATAGTGTCGGCAATAAAAGTCCAAAATAACTTTAATTGGTTTAATCTAAAAGGGGTTAAGATATGTTCATAACAAATAAGTTAGAATTTGTAAATGAGACTATAAAGTTTACAATTTTTTTGTTGTATCAATCTTATTAACAAGTGTCACACAGTGATCAGTATTTTTCATTAATAAAATTAATTTGAAAATTATATGCGAATAAATTTAGTTGAATTATAATATTAAAAATATTTTTAGGTATAATAGAAATTTTAAAAGATAAAAGTCAAAAATTAATAATTAATAATTAATGATTAATACTTAAAATTTAATAATTAATAATTTTAAAAATTCAAAATTAGTATAACAAGTTATAGTAATTGAACACATTCATGAAATTAAAATGAAAAACTAACATAGATAATTTCTCATGTGCAATAAATAAATTTTAGAGGAAGAAACATTGCGACTTTGTTATAGAATTAAAAATTAAAAAATATGAGAATTCCAAACATATCAATGGATTACAATTGAAATAAAAATAATTTTGATAAGTTTATTAAGTTAAAAATTAGCATCAATACTATATGAGAATCTACAAAAAATGTAATTTAAAAAAAAAAATCTATATCAGTTATTGATTGAAATAGCAAAATTTGATCACTACTTAAAGAAAAATGATTGGCTTACTTACTAAAAAGGATAAAAAAATATGAGACAAATTAATGATTTTCTTTGTATTTTTTATATAACTTTTTAACTTTTACTTGTGAATTTGAGGAATGCATATTAGTATTCTTATAATAGCCTAATTGTTAACAAAATATTTCCTACCTTTTTACAAATCTTGATATTATAATATTTTCCTTTTAGAAAATACATGCACAAGTGATGTCTTTCAAATCCCATTAGCCTCCACCAAAGGAGTGAGAAATATTGTCCTAATTATAATGCTCAAATAAGGAAGTACATTACTCCTTACTTTTTTATTTATTAAAAAATATCAATATTAAAACAAATCAATTAAGGGATAATAGAAAAGCCTATTTAGTTGTTATTAGGGATAATATAGACATTTGAAAATAAAAGTACATGCAACCAAACTTAACACATTCTAAGGAACTTTTACCTTATACTAATGGGTTTAAGAGTTCAAAGTGAGTCATATTAGAGACATGTCAATCGAGTAATCGATGCAATGAAATACAATGCTTCCAATTGTAATATTTTTTTCTTTATTGAAATGAATATATATGTTTTATAAATAATTAATGAGCACCAAGAGGTTAGCTTTATAGATAATGGTGATAAGACTTGTAATAATAGTGATTGTATAAGATAACGACTACACTTAGTTATAGGCTCTAAATAAGTTTATGAAAAATTTACATTACTTGAAAGAGGGGGCCCTCAAATGATTTATTAAAGAGATTATATCAAATTATAATTTTTTATTTAATCTTTCTTAGAGCTATAATCTAAATTGTCTATGTGAAAAGAACCTAATATTTTCATATCTAAAATTTTAATTTTATGAATTTACATAAGTAAGATTTTAATCATTTAGAATTTCAAATTTCTAAGTTCTATAAATCTAAAGTTTATGTATCTAGAATTTGATAAGGCTCCTCATAATTAAAACTCTAACTTCCTCACAATTAAAACCCAACTTCTTACACTACCCTTCCATTCATCGCGCCTCCACCCAAGCTTCAAGCTCATTACTAAAAATAAGCATGGACTACAAATATATAATAATAAACAACATCCACTTAAAAGAGATCGGGATGCATTTGATTACAGAGAATTGGGCTAATGGACTCATAGGTATGGGTATGGGGAGGAGACCCCGCACCGTTCAAAGTCTTCACTCCATTAATCAACATAATATGATGTTGGTCGTGTACTTCCCTTTTATTAAGATGTCAGATTACGTAAGCGTGTTTAGACACAGTTAACACTTCTACTGTTCTTTCTAATCTCCTCCTCTTTCCAGTAAGAGGTTTGATATTGCCCAATTTAATCATTGCAGCAGCAAAATCAAAGAAGAAAGTATTTTGATCAGCACTGTAACTACTCACTTGAGCACTAACTTGTGTACTAACTCAATTATTCGCTGAGCCGTTGTTAAACAGTTCCTGGTCAGAGTGGAAAAGACCCTCGAAGTTTTCCAGAGCTTGGTAGTATCCATTATCAAATACAGTAGGAGTTGTCACATCTAATTAGAATGCGAGATTGTTATCTGTAGGGCCACTTCTGCTGGCACAGTTTGCCTGAAGAGAAGCCGCAAAAGTCTGGTCTATGTTGGTATCACCGTAGATACGAGATCTATAGAAGAGGCAACGGGCATTGCCGATTGTATGAGCACCTATTATCGTATCCACAGACCATCAAAAAAACATATATTAGATAATCTGATAGCACCATTAAAAATTTTCATGGTCCGAAAAATGAAGATAGGAATTATGGCTACCAGAAAGTGCAACCATATCCGCGGCATTCATTCCTTGAGCTTTAAATGCTGAGATGAGACTGCTGAGACTCGAACCCGGGCCTGGAAGGTTCTTGTTTGCAGCGCTTATGCTTGCAGTCCTCGCATCTCGCCTTCCCAACAACACATTCCATGTCGGGCCTCCCAACTGCATATTATAGGAAAATAATAATGGTAATTGTCAGCTGGTATTGAAACATGCACTAGTGCACTTAAATCAAATCAACTATTCCAGAAATTAGTTGAAATAGACGATCCTCAAAGTGCAAATATATAAATAATTTGTGAATCTGGCATATATAAAAGTCATGAATACCTGTAAAACAGAATCACGAGTAGCTAACGCGAGAATATCAGCGCAGGAAACCACGCCGCTGCACGCACTCTCAATTTGAGACTTAATATTATCGATGACTTCGAAACCTCTGACAGAATTTGCGTTTGCTCCTGCACTCTTCTCTCCTGTGAAATTCGCCGTGTCATCCAACAGTACAGACCCATCACAGCCCTACAATCGGAGAAAACCATCAGATTAAAGTATTAGCAAGAACAGAAAACAATGGTGGAAAAGAAATGTATATTTTTACTTGAACAAAGCAATCGTGGAGAAAGAGGCGAAGTATGGATGCACCCATTCTTGATTCATTGGCCAAAGCTTGAGCAACTGTGGAATCTATTATCGAAAATGCTTGCGGACACGTGCTATCGTAAAAACCAGGGCTGAGACTCGCGGTAGACACCCCAATCCCGCTGAACAGAAAAGCCATACAAAAAACAACAATAATCTTTACTAAAGTGATGAAAGAAGCCATTGTTTTCGAATGCATACAGAAAAATATGCAGCAGATATAATGATGGAGATACACATATTTGGTGACCGCTTATCTAACACCAGCGATACAATGAAAGGGCGAGGAAGTCATTTTAAATTTCGGTGGCAGTTATCGCGACGGCTGTTCGACGTAAATAAGTGTCAAAATGGACAATATTTCTTATCGTGCTCGCTTGTCTTAGACAACTCCAACACTTTAATTTATTTTGCCGAATGATCAGCATATAGAATCAGTACAACTGGCATATAGGAGAGTTGACGACCCATAAAGAGAGGATTCGGACTGGCTAGTAGGATATTTTAATTATACTTTTATCAAAAGTCCGAATCAAATCTACATATGCGTGTCGCACAAAGGTTTAGATTGAAGCCAAAACAGCATACCGTTTTTGTAATGGTATGTCTTTAACATATTTACTAGAGAAACAATTATCATAATTATTAAACAACAAATTTGTCTTTTTTAACTACATGTAAGAAATCAAATTTATTAATCCCACTAAATAATAGAAAGCATAAATATAAATCAATATAAATATAGGTCTATCATCTTTTCTAACGAAAAATATAAATCTTTAAAGATAATTAAGATTTTACCTGTTAATATGAAATTTTAATGAAAGGTTATTTATGTTATAAATATTTCATGTTTTAAAAACATTAAAATTATATTACAAAATTAATGCAATTTAGAGTAAATAATTTGTTAGAAAAATTGTATTGATAATTTTATTTGAAAGTAAAAAATTTGATAACTTTTCAAGTACTTTTTTAAAATTCAATTCTTCCATGTTTAGATTTTGGCAAAAATAAAAAATAAAATAAAAATTCTAAAACGGATGTATAATAATTTCAAGATTTGGTGAAATTTTCTAGAAGAATGAAAATTCAAATTATTTAGAAGAAAACTGATGAATTCTAAAACATTGGCTTGAACTCAATCATTCAATGTTAAGAATTTAAAGAAATTTCATTTTTAAATTGTTACAAGATTGGTTGAAACTTTGTAGAAGAAGGAACAATTAAATATTTTTTAATTATAATGCTATTTCACTATATATATATATATATATATATATATATATATATATATATATATATATATATATATATATATATATATATATATATATATATATATATATATATATATATATAAACAAATAAAAAATTAAGTTTCACAAAGAAATAAAAAATCTTACTTTTAATTTTTTCTTGTAGCTCCAAACACTCTTTTCTTATGATGTGGTGGGCGCCATTCTACTCCATCAATAGAGAAAGGGTCCGTTCATTGACAAAGAAATAAGTATTTCACTTGAATCTCTTGTATCAAATACAATTTCATTCATAAAAGTTATTATTAAAATATTTTTATTTAATTATAATAATTATAATTATAAAGGTAGATTTAAACTTTTTGTATATGATCTAACAATCTCCATGCTAGCTGAAATAGGATTCCTTACAGTTCTTATGTGGATCCTAATCAAAAAATATATTTTTTCCATTTTCATCAATGTAGTTTCCCCCCAAGTTTTTTCTATGGGGGCTTGGGTATAGTGCATGTAGGGTCAAAGGACAATGTCTCTTAGGAATAGCCATACAAGTTATTATTGTAAGAAAATACCATGAGTTATATTTCTATTAAACAACATAACTATTCTTGATTTTGTAACCAACATAAGTCTTGTTTAAAATGGCTTAGGGTTAAGGATTCTCATATGATAACTTAGTAACTTGTTGTAGCAGTATTGAGTTGTAAGGGATAATAAATTGTAATCATATTGCATCACTATAATTATTATATTTTTGTCTATTAAGTCCAACACAATAAGATTTGGAACATCTTACAAAGAATGCATCAATGTATTTCATTTTCACAACTCCTAATTGTGTGTGAAAAATGTGAACAAATAGAAAACACACTTCTACGAATCCTTACACTCGAAATCCTTCAAAATAACACCATGAAAATCAAGATCTCAAGAATCAATTCATAGATTCCTATCATCAATGTGCAAAGACCTTCAAAGGTTTGAATTGGTGGCTCTCATGTGAACATCGATCTTGGTCTTCACAAGTACATCCAATAAATAGAAGATTTAAAATGATCATAAACATGCAAGATATCTCCAAGTCTCCAAGAAAGCTTTGAAAATGTCTATAATAACCATAGCATAAGAAATTATGATGTCAAAATGAAGGAGGTCTCCTTTATATAAAATCCTAAAGAGGTATTCCCAAATTGGAGGGAAAATGAAAATTAAATGAAAGGGTATGACCCACATAAGAGAATGTACAATTAGCATTTAATTAAGAGATGTGGAGTGTGACACTCTAGAAAAATTATAAGATGAGGGGCGTTTTTATTTAAATTCAATGTAAAATAATCCCTTTTCTTATAAAATAAAGTGTGTGATAGTTATTTAATTATTTATTTTAAAATTATAATTATTGCACATAGAATTAAGTGGGGAGGGTTTTTATTTAATTAAAAGGGAGAAAATTCCTTTAATTAAATAATACCAAAAATCAAATTGATCGGCTATTTATTTAAAATAATTAAATTAATTAATTCCAATTTAATCAAAGAAATTGATGTAAAATAATAATGATTAATTATATAATTCAAATAAATTGAATAATTCAAATAATTTAATCTAATCAAAGGAAATGATGATGTAAATATTGATTCAAGTTTGACATAAATTATGAAACCAGGGCACATAGTCAAGGTGACCATTTTTGTGTGCTTACATTTGTCCCTCTTTAACTAATGTGTGTCCACATATATGCCAAGCTCATTAAGTCAAAGACCCATAAGCTAAAGTGTGTATAAAGATTGATTTATGAAAAATAATAAAGATTAAGAATCCAAATATTGTTCCCTTAACATGTCATCAAGGGCCTTATAGTGCCTAGAACACAATATGCCCCTACGAGTCTTATAATTGTAGGTCTTCCCAAAGAGTTTTCAGAAAATATAAAATTCATGAAATATATATAAAAGGAAAAGACAATATTGACATCCAAAAAATGATAAATCACACACTGACTTGCCCCAGGTACAATAATCATCTACCCCAAGCTAGGTATAAAAAGATGGGTAGATTTCAAATCAAGTTTACAAATAAATGAAGCTCAATAGAGTGTTCCTACCCTCTCAAGATCAAAACTGAAATGGAGAGGCTAAGCAAGAACAATACAAATATGATTGAATCAAAAAAAGTTCATGGTGAAAGATAAGTAAGATATAGATCAAGAAACCAAGGTTAAATCACCAAGCATGAAAAGCATGCCCCAAATCAGAAGAAAGAAGGAGGGTGAATGAAAGACAAGAATTTGGAAAGAAGAAGAGGAAAAAATGCCTCAAAAACCATCAACTGTGCAAGATAGAAAATTTCAATTGAGATCACAAACAAATGATGTGTACTAAAAAAAGAACAATCGTAATCACATCTGATAGTAAAGAAAAAATGGAGGAGACCTCCAAAAGGTAAACAAACAAATCAAAACCTCCAAAAAGACAAGGGGATAAGATGTCTATTTATGTCCATATGATACTTTGGTCCATTACATGTACTTACTCATTTCAGCCAAGATTAAAATCCTAGTTTTAATCATCGAGCCAAGCTACACAACCTTCACTAGTTGGAACTATGAAGATATGAATGTAACTCTATTGTAAAGATCATACAATCATCACTAATCACCAAAGTAATCTAAAGATATGAATATGATCAGAAGCCTCCCACATTCATCACTAGTCACGAAGGCAACTATGATAATATGAATAGGAACCTATAGTGTTGAAAAACACTGTGGGTCTTGAGATCAAAATCACACGAGCGAGAAATCAACCAAAAATGTGTCTCATGGTACTTAGTTCCCTCAATATGCAACCAAAGAGAACCACAAAGACACTCATCAAAAGTCAATACTAATCAAATCACTTATAAAAATAAATAAACCACATGTCCCTAGTGAAAAAATGACTAGGGAGGGAGTAAAGAAACATACAGATATAGTGCAATAAACATGTATAAATAGAAATGAACAATCAACATACAAAGATAGATCAAAGAATAGATCAACATTAATTATAAACTAAAGTGTGATAATCAACATTGAGTTCCACGGAAAAGGTCAAGATCTCATAACTAAGGAAGGATCACAAGATAAGACTCCCGAGGTAGTGTTGAGAAATATTGTTTTGGTGTTTAAGATATTTAAGGAACATCGTTGGTGATATTGAAAAATACCATTTTGTTTTCTTTTTTCTTTTATAACTTTTTTGAAAATTTTTGGAATATATCACTTTTTTATTTTTTATTTTTTCAAGAGCCATAAATATGTATAGATGCCCCCAAAAAGAATGGACATCAGGGATAGAACTTTTTCAAATGAAACACATTGATAAGATCAGGGAGTTGATCTACCTTAGGTGTAGACAACAAATAGGCACTTGATCCAAAAAAAACTATATTAATAAAAGGACCCAACCAATTAGGATCATTTTTTTTCTTTTTGAGCTTTATTTTGTTGATTCCTAGGATTCTCATGAAAAAAAATCATCTCCCACTAAAAACTCTTTATGGTAAACTTTCTCGTTATAAGTCTTAGACAATCTTTTTCTAATAAACTCTCATGTGATTAAAATTAGATTTCCTGTTCTCATCAAGTAACTCAAGTTCTTGTAATCTCATAACTTTATAGTCTTCATTTGTCACTAATCCATTAAGAGTAACCCACAATGATGGAATCTCAACCCAACCTCTAAATGAGTAAAGATTGTAAATATGAATAACATCCTCATTGGCAACTATAGAATTAGAGTCTATCAAAGTTCCTCTCAATTTATCTTGAATCATAAAATTGTCCAATAATTGGAGAATTCGACTCGAGGAATATGTGAATTCAAAATCTCATTAATTGTACTGGGTTGAGCATCATAAGAACGAATCACATCAATACTCAAATCAATTGTAGAAAGCTCTAAAAATATATCCAATTCATGCTTATTTGAATATATTCTTCCATCATTATTTTCTATATCTCAACCATTTTGAATTTTTGAAGTAGAAGCTTCATTAACCGAACCATGTCTGTATCCCTAAAGAAGATTAGTAAAAGGGATCAAATCATCACATATATTGTGTTGATAAAATATATACACTTCCTCATCATCATCATCATAAACATCAAATATGGTTCCATCATCATTTTTTATTTTTATTTTTTTTACGCAAAAGTGGACATGCCACTGAATATATAATTTTTTTTTAAAAAAACTGATTTGAAGCTCAACTAGGAAAGAATCAGAAAGAAAACCTAGAATCTTTGTTGAATACAAAAGATAAGAAACATTGATATATACAAAATACCATATCAATGAGATATAAGTTTCTTGATTACAATTTAGATCCTATACTTCCTCCAAAACTGAAATCATTCAACCAATCGAGAAATTATCAAAATTTCAAAAAATTGATGATTGGAAATGAGCAATCTCTCACTCCTCCATTGCAACATATGTAGAATGTTAGATGGGATCAAATCAGTGGCATCATGAGTTTCACTTCCCCAACCAACTTTGGGTAAGGGCTGAGGAGATGATTCCCAACCTTACCCATGAGTTGTATCCCAAGGGGCCAAAGATACTAGGACATCTTGAGTGGAGAGAAGTCAGATTGAGTAGGGAATATCACTAGAGGGACAACTCCTCAACACACCCAAAGATTTTTGTAAGTTAGAAAAATGAGTATCTTGCAAATCCTCAAACCAATGTTGAGAGGTAGGGGTCAGTCGAGATGAAATCCATGGATTAGGAGATGGCAAGACATCAAAATTTGGAAACTCCAATAGGTCCAAGATAGCATACCCTATACACTTAACACACTCTGCCAGTTGAAAGCCCAATGCCCTTGCCGTAACTTGTAGAGTATTATTCATGAAATGGGAGCTTTGTTTTTCAAGTGATTTATGTAGGGCCTCATAATTTTTCATAAAGTCATGCTTCAGCATCAACTAGGACCATGTGAATAGACCACCCACCAGAGCATTACCTACCCACAAGTCATAATTTTCCATTGCAACCTTCAATTTGTGATCACCCCAGAATTTATAGTGAACTACCTTAGTAGCCAGGATCTCCAAATGAGGGATATACTACAATTAATCCATTGCATTGGATAGAAAGATCAACACCATGTTGGATGGAAATAGGAAATGCCTAGAGGAGGGGGAGAGAATATCATCCCCAATCACATTTCTAATCGCCTGTCATATGGAAGGTGAATGAATAGAAAACATTACATCCATATCTAAATTAGGAACAAGCAAAGGGAGAGCACATTTATCCACACTTGGTTGGAGCCAAATTTAATATTTTTTAGGAAAATTTGATCTATGAAACTAAGAACAAGAGTCACACTTGATACAAGCCTCCATGTTAAAGAACAATTCCAAACTACCAACAATGAAAGATTGCTGAAACTAATGGCTTGAAAAAAATAAATAAGGAGTGTGAACAAGGAAAACTACATCTCTTGTATGAATTAAATTCCATTAGCAACTAGCATTCTCAAGGGATATGAAGGATAGATATCCCTGTGACATGAAATAACATTGGATGTCAAAGTGACCATAAGCCCAAATTAAGTAAACCACACATCCATCCAAGGCACACAAAGTACAATTATGGCATCTATATGACAGAACCTTGACAACGATGTTTGAAAATCTTGATTATGAGAAAATCAAATTCATCATGGCACACGAGCCCATTAAAACATCATCGAGATTGACATTTAACAGTATCTGAGGTAATCAATAATTGCAACTCTTTCTATTGATCAAGAAATGAGAGCAACTAAAAAGTGGAAATTGTGATGGCATCACAGCCTAGATTTGAAAGGTAATTAACAACTAGATTTCACTCTTGTATAGTATGTGAAATACATAAATCTTGATACCAATCCAACAAATTCAATATTTGAGAAAGAATGTACTTTAGTTGCCAGGAGAATTTCTTCCTTTTAATGCAAGCATCAATGATTACTTGTGAATCACCTTCAATGTGCAGACATTGAAAGTTACCTTTTTTGGTAAGAACTAAACCAATAAATAGGGCTTCAGCTTCTGCAAGATTATTGGCACCCTCTGGTAAGGAAGTAGACATAAATGCTAACATTTTCCCATTACAGTCATGAATACAATCTCATAACCCTAATTTACCTGGATTTACTCTAGAGGCACCATCAAAATTGATCTTCACATACCCTGAATTGGGAGGATACTAGTGTACATCAGAACGATCAGCTTTAGGTTGCAATTTACTCATTAATCCACCACTCAAAGGAATAAAGGGTGTTTTCCATTAATGCATAATATTGCCATCCCAATGAGTAATGATAGGATTGAACTTACTTCTGCTAAGGATTGCATTTTTTACTTCCACAATTGAGTTTTTGATGCCTTCAAGCACCTTATCAATAGTAGAAAATTCTTTTATGAATATCCTCTTATTTCTTTCCCACCAAATAGCCCAAATGACCAATGTCAGGGAGCACTTGCATAACCCTGCAAACAAGGCATGAGGATGGGTGATTGGCCATGCTTGGAAAATATCCCATATGTTATTTTGGAGAGATTTAAAGAAGCCTAATTTTCATAGAAGAAAGGTCCAACACTGATAGGAAAATGAACAGCTCACAAAGAGGTGATCACTTGTTTCAAATTAGTCATTACATAACACACATTTGAAAGCTGAAGCAATATTCAATCTTACAAGTCTTTCATTTGCAAGAATAATATGCTTAATAGTAAGCCATGCACAACAACCAGCTTTTGGAAGAACTACATTTTTCCAACAGAACAAGTATGCTCTACGAGGACTCTTTTCTGAAGCAATCCTTTGAATAAGATTATATCCCTCTTTAATAGAATAGTTACCATCTTTGGCAGGTGCCCACAACAATTTATCTTCAGTGTTTGATAAAAGGACATGTTTCTGATCTAAAATGGTATGAAAATACTATTGATCTTGATCCTTCTAGAAGATTTTTCTAGAAAAATGGAAAAATGTTGAAATATAGTGATGAACTTGTGTTCTCACAATAAATTCTAAAAATAAGCAAAGATCTTTTATA
The DNA here is from genome assembly GCA_028749045.1 of Cupressus sempervirens. Taxonomy (NCBI): domain Eukaryota; kingdom Viridiplantae; phylum Streptophyta; class Pinopsida; order Cupressales; family Cupressaceae; genus Cupressus; species Cupressus sempervirens. The sequence continues at coordinate 274,050,918 of CM053785.1, forward strand.
TTGGGCAAATTTATCAAGGGAGGTTGACCATTCCAAGAGTCTCTCCAAAAGTTAACTTTGTCTCCGCTATTTACTTTTGAAGTAATATATTTAAGAACAATGTATCTTGAAGAGACCAAAATGTCCCAAACAATAAACCCCTTTGGAGGATCAAACATTGAGAATATTCTTGGTGGATCATTATTATCCAAATAATTTTTTTGCATTATTTGACACCAAATAGTGTGATACTTGGTATACATTTGCTAAGCTAGTTTACCACCAAATGCAACATTTCTATTTGATAAATCATGAAAACCTGCACCTTTGACAACAAGAGTGTGTGTCATGTCCTAGAGAGAAACAAGAGGGATTTTCTTGTCATCCAACAAATTACCTATCCAAAGGAAACCTCTAATTAGTTTTTGAATTTGTAAGATGACTGAGGTTGGAGCTTTAAGGACAGCAAGGTAGTAATTCTAAATAGCTACAAGTACTGATTTAATGAGAAGAATTGCCTGACAAAGAGAGCCATCTAACTTTCCATGTAGCTATTTTGCTTTTAATTCTATCAATAATAGAAGCCCAATAACTTGTCTTTTTGGACCCCATAAAAAATGGAATTTCAAGGTAATTAGAAGGTAGAAAGTCCTTACAGAATCCCAAAATCCACACAATTTTGTCAGAAATGACTTTGTTGGTATTGAAGAGAAAAAAAAAATGATTTTTGATGGTTAATTTTCTGCCCAGAGACCTCAGAATACAACTACAAAATGTGCTTAATCTACTTGGCCTCACCAAAAAAAAGTGTGTCATCTACAAATAATGAATGGGTGACAGACAAAGAAGTAACATGTATGTGCACACTCTTCCATTTGCCATGTGAGTTATGGAGTTTAATGGTCATGTTGAAAGCTTAGCCATAATGATGAATAAAGCTAGTGATAGTGGATCACCTTGTCTAACACCTTGTGTAGAAGAGAAGAAACAAGAGGATTTCCAATTGATGATATCTAAGAATGAGGCTCTAGATATATATATGCTTTAATCCATTTGTAGTGTGTTTTCAAAAAACCCATTTTTCGAAGAAGTTGAAAAAGGAAAGTACAAAAAACTTTATCATATGCTTTCATCATATCAAGTTTGACCAAAAAATTTGGAGATTGTGAAGAATTAACAGAATGAAGGACTTTATGAGCAACCAAAGTAGCCTCCATAGTTTCCCTACCTAGAAAAAACCTACCTTGCTTAGGAGATATAATGTTTGGAAGAAGAAGTTGCAATCACAAATAGATGGCTTTCGTAACAATCTTTTATGTCAGATTGCACAAAGAAATTTGTTGAAAATCTACAAAAGTTTCAGGATCTATAGATTTAGGGATCAAAGCAATATTGGTAGTATTGAAATACTTTAGCATAGATCTATGTTTCCTAGATTCCTCGATAGCAATGCACAAATCCAAACCAATGGTGTCCCAACAACTTTGGTAGAAGAGAGCAGTAAACCCATCAGGGATCAGGGCTTTATTTGGTGGGAATGAGAAGATAACCTTACAAATTTTGTGAATGGAAAAGGGAGCCATAAGCATAGAATTCTCTGAAGGAGACACCATTGTAGGAATAGCCTCAAGAAGTTCGTTCACTTGATAATCCAAGGGTGTTGGATATTCCACCAGAGCAAGAAGATTTTTAAAGAAGTAAACACTTGCATCCCTAATATGTTGTTCATTAGTTAAAATCATTCCTTAAGTAGCATCCTAAATCCAAAATATCATTTTAGCAACACTCTTTTGTTTTGTTTATGCATGAAAATATTTAGTATTCTTATCATCTTGTTGTAACATCAGTTCCCTAGACTTTTGTCTCCAATATTCTTCTTCCCTATTACACAATTCATCCCATTTAGTTTGAAGGCTCTTTTTCTTATGGTATGTATCATTATTTATGCCATTTTGAATGATATTGTTATATATATCATTTAACTATTCTTTGACAACCTCATTTTGTTGAAAGACATTCTTAAAAACATGATGATTCCAATCTTTAATAAGTACCTTGATATACTTCAGTTTGTTGAAAAATTGATTCATCTTAGAGCCATGAATGAAGGGTGAGCTAACCCACCATTTTTTGACCAACTGAAGGAAGTGAGGATGGTGGAGCCACATCCTTTCAAACTTGAAAGAGGATTTTGTATAATTGTTGACCCCACTAAAATCTTAAGAAAGTGAAATAGATATTGGAAAGTGGCCTGAACCTGGAAAAGACAAAATTTCTAACTAAAAATGGAAGTTGTGTAGTTTCCAATCTTGAGAAAGGAGAAACGTATCCAAGCAAACAACAATTTGTGCAAACCCAGCTCTCATATTTGTCCAAGTAAATGATCCTTGAGTAGGATGAGCATCCTTTAAATTTTTTCTTTCCACAAAATGATAAAATTCATGAATGGTTTTAAGTGGTGGGCAGATCCCTCCAACTTTCTCTGATTGATTCAAAATTGCATTAAAATTTCCCCCAAGAATAACATTCGAGCAGAATCTTGGGTTTGAATCCAGTGAGTGATGTTATTCCAAACCTTTAATTTATCTTGTGTTGAGGAGGGCCCATAAAAATTAATAATAACATTTTGAAGGAAAGGTCAAAATAAGACATCTTAAGAATTTTCCAATTGAAGTGTTGCTGAATAAGTTGACACTAAAAATTTTGGGGATTCTAGAGGACAACAAGACCATTAGAAGCACCAATCCTAGAGGAATGCAAGGAAGACCACTTAGGCCATTTAGCAAGTGCATTGTCAAATGAATCATCAAATAACTTAGTTTCCTGTAATAAGATAATATTTGCATTCTTAGAATCAATAAGTTGCTTGATCCTACATCTTTTGTTAGAGGCATTAATGCCTCTAACATTCCAAGAATTAATCTTCATATCAGACAAGGAGAACCTTTTGTTCTCCTTGTTGCTCATTTAGTACAACAAATCTATCATCTAGTGTAGTCTAAATATCTACTGCAATTTCAATTTTAGTCTTAGACCCTTTATGTCTACCTCTAGATTTGGGCATTTTAGGAACCTATTGACAATGGGAAGGAGATTGGACAATTAAAAGGATTTGTTGGTGATCAAATAATCCATTTGTAGGAAGACTATCATACTCCTTGGTAGAGAAAGCATTAATATTCTCAGGTTCATCAAGATGGACATCCATACATGGGTTTGAATAAACTGTCATATTTTGAAGATGTTTGTAGATGCAATCTTCTAAACCCAAAGAATCCTCATAGAATGAAAATTTATCATTGTCCATATTTTATACTTGTTATGAGTTTTTGCAAGCTAAGATTAGATCAGTATGGGGATTAGTGAAAGAAGATTGCTTATTCTAGAATTGGAAATATTTAAGCTGCAATCCATTAATTGAAATGGGCTTCTAATGATCTAAAAGGATTCCCTCTTCTTTTGCTATTTCAAAAATGATAGAAGCTACAATCTTTGAAAGGATTTGATCACTGGTCTACCTAGCCTTTGAATCAACAAATTGGGAGTTAATGGATAGGCCCCATGGGGTAGATGAGAATAAAGAGGATCTCAAGAAAAAATACCTCTGCCTTAGCACATTAGAGTTTGGAAAATGAGGGCCCATTGATAATGAGGAGGAAGAAGCACATACAATTTCACCAAGAAGCAAATTCTGAATAGAAGGAAAAATTGACTGAAGAAAAAGGGAAAATAGATAACATGACATCTTGGAAGAATTCATATACCAAAAATCTCCCCAAGGGATAAGGGGCAAGATGAAACTCTAGCCCTTCTAAGAATTTGTATCCCATTTAAAAGTGCATAATGCTGGGTTAGAATTGAGATTAGGGAAAACTTCTATAGAACCAAATACCAATTCTTGACATTAGGAATTAAAATGGTCTAGTCTATGTTGAGACTTTTGCATAATGTCCACACCCTACATCTTAATGGTCTGATTCCATAGGCCCCATTGAGAGTTGATCATGAATTGAACAGGGAGACTTTTCCTCATGTCTAAAAGTAGGCAAACTCTGACATCCAAATGAGGGCAGTCAAAAGGGATAAGATCATGTTTCAAAAAAATCCTAATTTTATTAGCAAAAATTTCAATAATTTATGGATCTTTGTACTCAAGAAGAAGCAAAGGGAATGAGATCCAAATGGGGAAGAAGTGAATATCTACATGTTGAGGCTTGAAATTGGGTACCCAAACCATAGTGAAAAGTCCAGAACCCAGACAGAACCAACCTTTTTTCTTGTGGACAAAATCCCTAAACTCGTTGGAGGAGAAAATGGCAACAAAAAATTTGATGCCTGAATACAAGTAGAAAATCTCTTTAAGCCTAGACCAAGAAGAGAATGCCCATTCCTTAATATTAGAAAATAGGAGAGATGAACAATTAAACTTACTATAACTATAGTTTGACAAAGAAGACCAATTGGATGTTGTAGTAAATGCCCTAGTAATGTGATCATCAGAGGATTAAGAGGATAATCATTTATCCCTAATGGTACTGCACTATGAATCTATTTATTTTTCCAAATTTGATTAGTCTTTGTTAGAGTAGTGACCCTAGGAGGGGGAGGAGTTGCGAGAATAGGAAAGAACATATTAGTTGCTTGCTTTGACTTCGTACCAATAGATCCACCTAACTCATTTAAGATAAGTGATCTTTCTCCAACTCAATATTCATAATATTTTCTATCTTAGGAGGGTGACCATCACATATATCAAAAGTAGGCTATTTCTTGGGTTGATGCCAACTGTCCTTTGGTCCTGATTTCCCAAATCTATAAGATTGGAGAACACTCCTGATCTTTCAACACCACGGATGAGGAGGAGGGTTTAAAAAAAATTAATTTTTATCTCCCTACTGAAAACCATATTCATGTGGATCATGTGGAGGGTGAACCATGGCTTGAGTGGAGGATTCCTTGATTTCAAAGTAGATAGAGGTATGGGTAGCTGGGATTGATTTGCAATCTCCTTGGAGTAAGCCACCATAGTAACATTAGGTCAAAGTCTTGAATGTGGGCCAAAATTGTGTTGAACATGAAATCGTGGATTTACAAAAAATGGTTTGGCTGGTTGAACAATTTCTTTGCCATGAAAGATTGACTTAACACCCTTATGCTCAAAGTGTCCTTGATTCTTTTCTTGAAAAGTGCATCATTGGAACCTTAGATCAGAACGAGGCCCAAGAGTAGGTTGTACAATGGGAATAGAGGAGAATATGTCAAGATAAATTTTTTTAGGGTACTGATGTGGTCTAGAGTCACGGATATTTCCATGTCATATTTCAGGTCCAACATCAAATCCCACTCCTAGACTTGCAATGGATGCAAAGTCTATACCTATACCTATCCCTATAAATCCACAAGTTCCTACACTAGATCTTGCATTAACCCCTAGATCTATACCTATCCCTGCAAACCCTTGATTACCGGCTCATGTTCCTATGTCAACCCCTACTTGAATCTTTGCTATTTTCATTTTCAAAAAATTTGGAGGCAAAGTCCAGACCTATACCTTGGGCTAGCAGAGCAAGTACATGGCACACAAGTCCCATAGAGAAAATGGCCCTATAGCCCTTCTCCACTATGAAGGGGAGTCAAACCTATGACCATAAGGAAGTAAACCTCAAGACATGGGCCAACTCACAACAATTTCTTCTTCCTCTTCTTCCATAGGAAGTAAAGGTTTAACCAAAGTATCACACTCAATCTTCTAGTAAAAGAAGAAGGTTTCGTCTCATCTGAAAGTACACCATAGGAATGAATTAAAAATGGAAGAGTACTGATAGAATCCATCCTATATTCTCCCTTTCCTATGTTAAGATATTTAATTTGAAATTGGTATGTATCTCATTTGAAAAAATTTAAGCAACAACCTCAAATCCCCTTGTTTCAATGTTAAGTGTCTTGGATTCTATTATGTACATTCTACAGATTCTTCAATTGTCTCATTTGAAACTCTATCCAAAGTTATATATGATTTTTTCCAAAATATTATTGATAACCAAATTATTAACTCCTAAAATATACATCTCAATCCCATTATATGGAAATGTAACACATTGATGATATGTGGAAGGTACAACTTTCATTTCATGTCTCCAAGGTCTACCCAATAAAATGTTATAAGCAAAGGTACTTGTATCAACCACATGAAATAGAATATATCTCTCAACTAACTCAATCCAAATAGGCAAAACAACCAACCCGTTGGACTTTCTTTGACTACCATCATAAGCTCTGATAGTAACCTTTTGTCTAGTATCAATATCTTGTTTTGAATATACCAACTTTTCAAGTATGTTGAAAGGACAAATATTCAACCTGACACCCCAATCTATTACCACACATCTAAGAAGTTTTTTGTGAATTATGAATTAAAAATGTAAGGAAATATTATGTGGATGATTCAAATCCTTATCATTTTCCTTAATTTCAACCATGTTGACAAGATTGTCTACATTAGAATAACCATAATTTTGATTGGAATAAGTATAATTCACTTGAGCTTTCTCATTCTTAGATGATTCACCCTTTTCATACTTAGGCAATGGATCTTTATAAGCTTGATGATCATTATTAGTAGCATGACTAACACCATCAATTGTTAACTTTCCATTATAAATAAATTTTTGAATAACATATTTTAACCTTTGACAATTTTTTGTAGTGTGACTAGTTTTGCTTTGATGGTATTTATAATAGGAATTATCATCCCAATGTGAACCCTTTATAGGAGGTGGTTTCCAATTCTCAATCAAAGTTAATATCTTTCTATCAACCAACTCTTTCAAAACATCCTCATAAGGTCTACTAATCTTTGTAAAAGTTCTTCTCTCTTGAGGATTTTTGTAATTGTATCAAAAATTATCTCTAGAAATTTCTCTATTATTTTGTTGAGAAGGTACTTGATGTTTCATAGCATGAACACTATTTGATAACTTGTAAATTTCTTGAACATTAGACTAAGGTGCATCAACTACATAATCATAAACCACATGTTGATTCCCTTTATAAGAAGTACTCGTATTATTATTTCCATTGTTGTGGTTTCTCTTGTTGCTATTATGCTTGATAATTCCTTGATTCTTCAAAACATCCTCAATACAAAAAGTTGTTTCTACCATATTATGAAAAGTATCAAATACCCATTTGCCAATTTCATTTTTTAATTCAGGAACCAAATTACTCACAAGTATATCAATTTTCTCTTTTTCTAGAATTTCTCTAGAGTAACAAGAATGTAACTTTCTCCATCTTTGTAAAAAGGTAACAAAAGGTTCTCCTTGATCTTGTTTGAGGTTGCATAAATCCAACATAGAAACTGGTTTTTGAACATTGTAAGAGAAGTGTTGGATAAATTTTTGAACAAGTTCCTCAAAATTCTTAAGTGGGGGAGTAATCTTAGTGAACCATTCCATAGCATGGCCCTTTAAACTCCTAGGGAAAAATCTAGTAAGATAAGCATCTTTATGTGAAAAGTCAAACCTTAAAACATTAAATTGTCTTACATGATCACAAGGGTCTCCATTCCCGTCATACTCATCATAATGTGGAAAAAAAAAATTCATAGGGAATTCAACCTCTAGTATACTCCTCTCAAAAGATAGAGGACACACACTCCATAAACAAAACAGATTCTTAGGTGTAAGTTTATCCATTAACATCGTCATATTTTTCTCAGTTTTTTCTTGAAATGAAGGATCTTGTCTCTTGATATTCTTATCTACGTCAAAATTATAAGGTACTTGAACACCTTTTTTGATTAAATCTATGAAGTATTTATCCTTATTAATCTGAATATATTGATCCATGTACTTTTGAAATTTGTTGAGATAATGGATGTTGCACAGATTGCATAATATTGTTATATTGTATTATTTTATTTTATTATGTAATGTTGCACCTAGATGAATGTGCAACATGAAAAGATTCTCATGGGATATACTTGTTGAGTTGTATTGTAACATTGTGATAATATTTCATGTAATTATTTAATACTGGGAAAAGAATTAAATTTCCAATATTAAATGTGGGGTCAATGGGTTAGGTAGCACATGGTTTTAGCACAAGGTTTATGTAATACCACTTGGTGGTTTTATGGGACTTGCTACTATATAAGCAGCTACAAGGGTAGTTTTATATATATAGAAAAAGGTAAAAATGGAAACAGTTGAGTAGGACAAAGCTTGACAGGTTAGCCAAGGGAGCAATTGTGAAGCTTGGAAGCATGGCATGGGATGTGCCAATTCATGCTTGTTCACATGGATTTCTTGGTTGTGGCTACGGCATTAAAAACTTCCATGCTTGTATTGCAATGGTGTTTTTGTTGAATAATACATGGTGATTAATGCTTTTGGAGGCATGGTTTTTCCCTTAATGAAAGTTTCCCAAGGTATATCTTGTGCCATATTTTTTGTAGGTATGTTGTCTATTCTCTTGCATGTGGATTTCAATTACATACTTATTTCATATCTATTATGAGTTATGTGAAAGCAATTATAATTTTTGTTGAAATTTTCTTTACAAGTGGTATTAGAGTTATGGTTTTAATGTTGTAACCCTAGATTGAATCCATGGGAATGCATGAGAGGATAAAAGAAAGAGTAAGATATATGAGTTATTTATTGTAGGTTTTAGGATTTTTGGTTTGCTGTTATGGTGGGATGTTGGTATATTTTGGGCATGTAAAATTGTTGGACAAATGGATTTTTTGGATGTTTCATTTAAATGATGATTTTAGGGGGAACTTGCATAAATGACCTCCTGGGTAAAAACAAACCTCACCACTAGATCTAGGTCGATGTTTCCATAAATTTTTATATATATATGCCCTAGTTTGGTCTTGTTTAGAGGAGATGAAAGATTTTTTTTAGTTTCAACCCATGATGGCCATCAAATTTAATCCCATCGAAATTTTCATCACAAAAGAAAAATTGCAGTGAAAATGGTAAAAGGATTGTCTTAGTAAAATAGTCATAACTTTCTCTCAAAATATCAAATTTCAAACTTATTATAGGCATTGGAAAGATAATTCAGAGCACTACAACTTGGTGTAGGCTTGGTTCTATGATTTTGAAATTTTGTCAAGTTTTAAGAGCCTGAAAGTTAGATAAATTTTGTTTATTTTGAGCACAAATAAGGGCAAAAATTAGGCATACAGAGTCAAATTTTGGACTTTGAGTAGTCAATGGAAAGCTCTTGAAGATCTCTACATATTGGTTCCAATTTGGTGTAGGTTTGGCATGGTTTATTTGGTGATATATTAATCTAAATAGTTTTTGATATATATTGACTATGGTACCATTGTGATTTTATGGCATAGTATGTCTAGAGATTTAAGATTTGATGTCATTGTATACTTAATTCATATTTTAGATTGGTCTCATAATGATATGGTTGTTAGTGTTTGGTTTGTATATGTATGATGACTTGTTGGGTCTACAAGTTGTGTATTATTGTAAGTGGTCTATACTTATAGGTTGCATTTATAGCTTGGTTATGGGTTGGCTTTGCCCATTAATCTTTCATTATTGATGCATATTCAAATTGGTGGCTTGGATTTGGGTTGTCTATGTCCTAAGTCACATGATTTACTAATTTTTTCTTCATGTAAAAGGGATGAGATGTTGTTACTAAGTACAGTCATGGTAGAGAATTGTGGTTGACTATTTTATGCTGACGAGTTGGACACTTTGAGTGTTAGATGCTCAATTCATGGATGTGATCATGGTGCCATGGATTTTGGCATGAATGATTAGATATATCAGTACATCATTGATGTTCATTGGTTTAGATTCCTGATTTGGTTATGGTGGTATATCTTCTTGGTTGAGGATCATGGTTATTTGGTTTATTTTGAGGAGCTCATGATGTGCACTTTGAGTTCCTTGATGGTTTGATTCCTTGGCTGATTCTCATGGTTAGAGGATGGTATTTCCATCATGATGGCATGGATAGCTTAGATATATAGTTTAGTAAGATCTTGTGATAGTGATGAGGTGACAGTGCAGGATTAGTTCTTGGTTGGGTTTATATCTTCTTGGGTTTGGAGATCTCGGTTTCACTTGGTACTAACACTTTGGTTATGTCTATAGACTTGGAGGATATTCATGTAGGAGATGGATTTTATGATGTCATGGATTACTCGATACCATAGTTGAGTGGGATGTTTATTGGCATTGATATATTTATTGAGTGTTTGCAAATGTTGGAGGTTTGTCTTAGATCCTGTTGTTGCAAAAGCATCTTTAAAATTTTCATGGTGCACTTGGTTATCTTCATGGTGTGTGAATATGGTTAGATCTTGAAGACTTGTGGGGTTCTTTGTTATCTTCATGGTGTGTGGAGATCTTTCTGCATGGTATGTGGAGATGGTTGCATCTTGAGGACTTATGGGGTTCATGGTAAAGGTGTAGTTTATGCTTTCATTTGACATGTTTTACTTGGTGTTAGAATGGTTTCATTATTATGTCATGGTATACTCTTGATACATATTTAGAGTTTTAACATGCTATATTATGTTCATATGGATGATGTTATCTACTTGGTTGAGATGGTTTAGATCATGTTGTCATGTTTATGGTCTTGAGGTCATCATTGGAACTTTGACAATGATCTTGGTTTAGTTTCTTCATATTGAGTACATCGATCATAAGTTTGATACTTCATGATATTTCTATGTTACATTTGGATTTGGCATGGATTGATTGGTTATAGGTGCTCATGGATACTTAGAGATAGTGGTGATGTTAATTTCTCATGGACTAGAGAAATATTTGTTGGGATGGCTGATGGTTTCAACAAGAGAATTTGAGCGGCATTAACCTAATATGGACTTGAGAGGAGATTGTTCTTAGATGAGTCTTGGTTGGAGACTTGGATATATTTATGAGAATTCTTATTCCCCACTCTTGGTCTACTCAAAAGATTGTTACTTGAGAGGTATAGCCCATTATTTCTCTCGAATGCATTATATTTATGCTTTTCTTTCATGGATACAGATCTTGAGCTATGGTACTTTTACTTCTAGAGGGTTCATTTGAGAGATGGTTTAGCATTGGTTATCTCAATTTGCATATGTTGTTATGTTGGTTGAGTTTGGGAGATGGTTTTATATTGGGCATATTCCTTGGATTAGGAATGGTTTATGAGTTTTATCTTCTTCTAAGAGGCTTACATCCATGATTAGTTATATGGTATAATTTGGGTGTTGTTGAGGCTTTTTGTTGGGGTTTTATAGAGGAGATCATACTTGCACATTTTACATCTGGAGGTGTGTGTAGAATGACATGATATAGATTATTATTTGCATGGTTTCTCTTTGGTCTTGGTTATCTTCTTGGATGTTTAGTTTTTCTTACATTGGATTTGAGATTTGTTAGAGATTTTGATCACTCATTTGTGCTCATTTATACCATGTGAGAGATGACATGGTTATTTTGTTATCCCTTTCCTCTGTTCGTTGTGGAGAGCTTGGGAGACTTTTGGAGATTTTTTATGAGAGTTGTTCTTGTAGTTTATTAGTTTATGTGTTGTGGATATCCTTGAGCCTACATGGATTCACTTCTTTGAGATCTTGGGAATAGATTGGTTATAGATTTGACATTATCTTTTATAGTGGGAGCTTCTTGGTATATATGTGGTAGGTATTTCTCTTGAGGCTTGTGATTGCAAGTTATAGATTGGATATGTTAATAATGTGAAATTCACTTGGTATACCTTTGGAGGTATGGATAGTTGGATGGGTTTGGCACTTGCTATGGGTGTTATTTCAGCTATTGATATTTTGACAACTATGGATACATGTGATTACCTTTGGATCAAGTTTTTTGTTCTTGGAATTTTAGCTAGTACAAGATTTTATGATCTTCTAATGTGATAGGTTGGGTGGCTTTCTCTTTGGATGGCTTCTATGTATGTTCGATGGTAGTGGCATAATAGGAGGTGAGATCATTCATGTTTGAAATGTTGGATACTTTAATTTTATTTTGGGTACTAGGATGGAGCACTTCATGTACTTTGATCCATGATGGTCGATGTGCTAGGAGGGATTGCTCCATTGTTTATTTATGTGGCTACAGATTGACCCTATGCAATATATACAAAAAGTGGGAGATTGTTGAGATAATGGGTGTTGCACACATTGCATAATATTATTATATTTTATTGTTTTATTTTATTATGTAATGATGCACCTAGATGAATGTGCAACATGGAAAAATTCCCATGGGATATACTTGATTATTTGTATTGTAACATTGTAATAATATTTCATGTAAGTAATTAATATTGAGGAAAATAATTAAATTTCTAATATTAAAAGTGGGGTCAATGGGTTATGCAGCACATGATTTTAGCACATGATTTATGTAATACCACTTGGTATTTTTGTGGGACTTTCTACTATATAAGTAGCCACAAGGATAGTTTTTGTATAAAAAAAGAAAAAAAGGCAAAAAGCGAAAGAGTCGAGCAGGACAAGGCTTGACAGGTTAGCCAAGGGAGCATTTATGAAGGTTGGAAGCATGGCATTGGATGTGCAAATTTATGCTTGTTCACATGGATTTCTTGGTTTTTGTTATGGAAATGAAGGTTTCCATGGTTGTTTTGCAATGGTTTTTTTGTTGAATACTACATGGTGATGGATGCTTTTGGAGGCTAGATTTTTCCCTTAATGAGGGTTTCCCAAGGTATATCTTGTGTCACATTTTTGTGGGTATGTTGTCTATTCTCTTGCATGTGGATTTCAATTGCATATTTATATCAGATCTACTATAATTTATGTTGAAATGGTTATATTCTTTAATGAATTTTTCTTTACAAAATTCTGGGTCTTTCTCCAATAAATCATAATCCACACCAAAACCATGTTTAGTAAATTGAGGATGTTGATGTGAATTCATTGGAGGAAACATTTTCCTTTGTTGATATCTATGAGAAGGAGATGGTTGTCTCTTGTTTCCCTTAGGAGATTGTGAAGGAGACATATGTCTAGTAACTCTTGGAGGAGGAGAAGGAGGTGGAGAACCAATACCAACACAAAGAAAAAGTATATCATTAATTATTTGGATCACAAGTAGTATATGCCTGGAATGAAGGTTAGTCATGTCAAAAGCTTTGGAGTATTTTTGTATTGCATTTTTCATTTTATTGAGATTTTTATTGTCACAATCATATTATCATACCCTTTTTTTAGAGTTAAGAGCATATGCATGATTGTTCCTTTTCTTGAGAGTATTTTTTGATGATCATGGTTATATGGGGACTATTTTTCTAGACATGGTTAAATAAGAACAAGCATGTTGATCATGGTTTTATGAGAATTGATGTATTCTTTTTATGAGAAGGAACATATTTAATATTATGATGATTTTTTAGTCTATGAGCCTAGGATAGCTTATCTTGATGAATGGGGTGAACTGACTTGGAATGGACACTAGAGACCACAAGCAGTTGACCAAGGAGACTCATTATAGGTTATTGAAGAAAGAAAATAAAACTGGTCAAATATTATACAAATGATTATTTTTCACCCATGCCTGGAGTTCTAGTATAGGTTAAAGATGGGTGTTGGACAAGATGCTTGCATGTTCAAGGAATATTTATGCCTAGCACATTAGTTCCTTGTATTCATGAATGGATTACTGGTTCTACATATGATCATTATTGAGGGGCTAAATTCTAGTAAGATCATCCCTTGTAGATGACCATGTGATGACACTTACCTATATATATCATGGGTTTCCTAATTGTCTCTAGTGCTTTTGATAGTGTATCTAATCATATCTATTTTTTAACCACATAACCTTATTATCCAATGTACCTTTTCATTAGCTTTTCTTGCTTTTAAATGTCTATTTTAGTAGGCCATGATATTTATCTCCTTAGTATGGCTAGGTGTAGCTCTAGGTTCCACATGGTGGGGTGGTAATGATTCTATTTAGCATTGAGATTTGATATTTATTTTCTTATGATTAGACAATCCTAAGTTTTTTGCTACCATGTTCATTGTTTGGATATAGTTTTATCGTCATCATTATATAATAATTATATGTTCTATTATGTAGTTATAGTTTTGACTTAAATTATCATTGTGATACATCTATAGTAAAGAGGCACTATATGTATGACATAATGTACTAGTTGTATCTTATTTATTGTATCTTTTATTACCTAATTATGATCAATTTTTTTCATTCCTTTAATGCAATGTGTATTAACTTACCTTATAATTTGTGTTTTTTTTTGTGTTGGTTATTTAGAGAATTATGAAAACTTTGTTTGGGTTTTTAAATGAACAAAATTTAACTCGCGTGAATTAGCTTTTGATTGAGTGTATAGTTTAATTAGTGTTGTTAAACGTAACATCTTGGAACCCTTCATATTGTTAATTATATTTCTAGATGTCGTAACTTATCTTATTATTTTTTCTCACATTTTAATCTCTTGCATACTCATAATGGAATCAATTCTAGAGATAATCTCATATATTATGTTGTACTTTCTTTTGCATTTGTATTTTTTAATATTTAAAAAATAATTATGATGTCAACATAAAGAATTGTTATTTAATGTTGAATTATGTAGTAGCATCCAAATAAAGACTTAATGTATTGCATACTAGGTATATTTTTAATATTTTTCAGTATAACCTTGGCATTATTTATTACACAATATATAATGTTTTCTATAATAATTTATGTAGATGCATTATTCTTACCACTATCCAATATTTTTACTATTCCATATCAAGAGAGTGAAAGAGGTGTACACTTAGTTTCACAGATCACCAGTACTAACCAACCATGTACAAAAAAGAAAAAAAACTCAGCCATTAGGTTGTCACGGAGAGTTTACATAAAATACTTGTCAACATATTAAACTAAAATGACTTTCCTCCTCTTCTTCACTTGATTATGAAGTAGTGAATCTCACTGGAGAAGGTATGAATGGCCTAGGAAGTTCATCCCTTTCCCATGACTACTTCTTCCAAGTACCTTTAGTATGGAGTTTATGTATAAGCTGAGAAACGGGAATGTTAAATTCATCCATAGCATTGGTTATTTCTTTTTTCTTTATGGTGGTAAATCCATACTTGAGATCTTTCTTTGTCAACCTTCATTTAACCTTCTTGCATGAACTACTAAAACAACTCCTCCAACTCCTCCTTCAGTTGAATATGATTGTTATCTACACAACAATATCAGGACATATGAGTCTCCACAGAGACTCAGTAAGGATTCTTTCTTTACCCTAAATTTTTTTATTATTCCTTAACTTCCATAGACACCAAAGGATAAATGAAGAGAGGATAGTCCACAACACATTAAGTTTATTGCTGCTACAATAGATTTTTCCATAAATAATATTCTCAATAAAGAAATTAGTACCAAACTAAAAACCAAATATGTGCCAAATATCCTGGGCAAAGGGGCATTGAAAGAACATGTGGACAACTCATTCAAGACACATGCAAACAACAAAGCTATTAGGGATACCACTTGGTTTACTCAATGGCAATTTATGAAAAAACATTCTCCAAAGGAAGCACACAATTTTAGGTTCAATAGGCCTAACCCAAAGATGGATAAGATTATTTTTCTAGACATTATGCTTGAGGGAAAGATTCCAGCAAGAGTTAAGATGGTCAAGGATAGTGTTACTGAAGGTAAGAATGGAATACATATATTTGATCTTAATAATGTGCAAGGGAGATTAGTTAGACCATCTCAACTAAAAGGAGCAAGAATCATTAGAACAACATTCCAATTTGACTCCTACAACATCAAGAGCACTCTTAATCATAGAGTAAGTTCTCCTTTGATATTCTTGTAGGGAGTATTTAGCCTTAAGTTCTGTCCAATCTATTAAAATGCCATTACACGAAATGTCATTAAAGTTATTTATACCAACTTTAGCTCATTTATTTGTTGAATAACCTTGCAATAGGGCTAGAGGCTTTAAATTTCTTTTTAGGTTCCACCATATTGAACTATTTCCACACCATATGTTACCATCTTATGATTTCTGAATACTACCCAGTAGTGGTAATAATTAGGTAATCCTTATAATTTGTGTTCTTTTTTATGTTGGTTAGTTAAAGAAGTATGAAAAAAAAAATTGGGTTTTTAAATGAACAAAATTTAACTCATGTGAATTAGCTTTTTATTGAGCATGTAGTTTAATTAGTGCTGCTAGAAGTAACATCTTAGAACCTTGCATATTGTTAATTATATTTCTACATGCCATAACTTATTTTATTATTATTTTTCACATTTTATTCTCTTGCATAATGATGATGGATCATGTAGTATGATCCAAAATGTTTATGATAAAAAATATTCCACAATCAATTCTAGATATAATCTCACATATTGTGTTGTGCTTTATTTTGCATTTGTATTTTTTAAGTTTAAGAAAATAATTATGATGTCAACATAAAGAATTTTTATTTAATGTTGAATTATATAATAACCCTTTCCAGTGCTCCTACAATTCTATGTGTTGCAATGCCCTACCCCTACTATTGTTCTAGTGCAGGCGAAGGGGTAGCATCTACTTCATGAAGTGTCTCATGAAAGGTAATAGCTTTTGCCCCCTACATTTATCAGGATTAGGGAAGGGAGAGGGTTGGCGAAGAAGATGATAATTGAAGGGGAGTGGCATCACATTAAGTTTTCCCTACTATTCTAAGCATATCCTGATATGTGATCTTCATCATCATCATACTAGGTTTAAAAAAATTATACTTTTCAATATAACGTTGGCATTCTTTTTTACATGATATATAATGTTTTCTATAATAATTTATGTAGATGCATGATTCTTATGACTATCCAATATTTTTTCCTAATAAATTATACTCAAATATTGTGTTCATTTTTTTTCAATATCATGTTAATCCTCCATTTTATTTACTACCATTTGTTGATTAAAAGAAAATTTGTTATTAATTAGTTAACTAGGCTAATGATCATATGTTCTTTCTAATATTCAATTCTAAAATTCTGTTACCTTTAAATAGTGTTGTAAACAACATTCTTTACCCCAACCAATTTGCATTTGATTGAGTTTTTCACTACATTTTCATTTCTTATTTCATCTTTCTATACACGTATAATTGCTAAGAGTAGTTATAAATTCATAAATAATTATACATTATTATTATTTAAATAAAGTTTTAAAAAATGTTTTTGGTGGGTGGAGGGGGAGATAAATTGATTTTGTAAAGAGTGTGTACTTGGATTTTTTATTTTTGAAAATAATATATACCTCTTGTGTACCTTTAAGGAACAACAAAAGTATATGTTTTTGGTTAAATGTCTTTTGGATTTTTTAATACTAAATTTACAATTATAAAAAGGATTACTGTTAGCATATAACTCATTGGTAAACTTCACAATTTTTAAACTCCTGCATCTATATATAAGCTATATACAATAATTTGTGTTATGTGAATTTGGAGGTCAAATTGGGTTATTTATAACAATAGAGGCCTGCATCAATGTTCATCCCTATTATCTTATGCTTGTACGATATGGTGACATGAGAATAATATTATATGAGAGAATGATGAGTTTTGTCCCACCCAAATTGTGCAAGTTGTATAGTTATATTGAATAGGGAATATTGTTTGAAAATTTAACTATGTGCGTAAATTTGAATAAACAATTTTACTTTGCATGTGTTTGTGAAACATGTTTACAACTATAAAACTTCTGAAAAAAATGCGTGCAAGAAAATCGTTTTAAAGGGAAAATTAAATAAAGAATTTAACATTGTATAATGACTGAAACATGCTTGCTACCACTATAAATGACAATTAAATATCATACAAAAAATAATAAATGAATATTTGCTCTGTCAATTGAAGAATAGTTCACTAATTTAAGATAGTTAAAAATTAGAGGAGTCCACAAATTTAATAGGAGTGAATTCTAGAATATATATATATATCTTGGCTAGGAGAACTAATCTCAACACAAGGAATGCAGGCATATTTTATTGTTTATATAAAATGATATGATATAAATATTAGTATTTGTTCTAGCTATTGAATGTATGTACATATTTGTTTACCTTTCCCAACAACAACATAACAATAATGTCTTACATCACGAAATGATACTTGTTGTTGTTGACCTTGATGAATTCAACTATAAATTTTTTTTCACTGTCAAAATCTTATTAGAGATGAATTGTGAAAAATGACTTTAACCAAATTTGTTGCTCCAAAAAATGGAAATTTTGTACAAGCTCTCAAACATCTACCAACCATTGTCATAGGAGCCTTAATATATCCTTTAAGTGCCTAAATCCATTGAGTGCCAATTGCAGCTAAATCATGAGAGGTTGTGGCTATAGGAATATAGACATAATCATCATATCTTTACTAGAGTTTTCTTATGGCTGCTATTCTTACATCTTTTGTTAAAACATTTTGAATCAAAACTAAGGACTCAAGACAACAACAAAGATTTTGAACCCAAAATGAGGAAGTGTAGAAAAATATTTCCGTTTATAGAAAATCTAATCTTCAAACATTTTTAACTAAACTATTTAATTGAACATAAAGAAATGACCTATGCAACTATCTTGTAAATGCCTTTAAGGGAGAGTCAGAATAGAGAATAAGATTTTTACTTTCTATGAAATGAAAAAAATTGTACAATCAAATGGCATGCACAAATAGAAAGAAAACTTTCATAGTCATAAAAAATAAAAATAATGTAAACATAAATGAGAAGAAATTTGGAAAAGTTCATGAATTGTCTAAACATAGTCAAGCTTCATAGCCTATGAAATGGTTTATTAAAATCATTACTTGTCAAATATTTTTTATAGCTTCTCTCTTTCACTAACCAACACATCATTAACAATGTCAAAAGGAGGTCAATTTGTAGGCATTTCTATGTTAGAGAAGAGAAGAGCCCAAATTTAGAACAAAAAATATCTATAAGGAAATAATAAAATTGAATCTTTGAAATAAAACCTTGAAACCTCATATACAAAACACCCCAATTTTAAATAATGTCTCTAACAAGAACTGCACTTGAAATTATAAAAATCTCAAATGGTCTTTTTTTTTTAAAATAGACTGAGAAGCAATTTTATCCCAAAACCAAGTTACTGTTAGAACTAATGATCCTATCACATTAGAGTGATGAATAAGAGTATTAAATATAAATTTTGTCACGTAGTAAGAATCCCTTTCCATATGTTGAAAAGATAGGATTCAAATTAAATTGTTTATAACTTATAATGTGATAATGAAAAAATAGGTGATATCAAATTTGTAGAGTGGAAAATATTTAGTATGTCTTCAATGTGAAAAGAGATATAAAAAATGTTTGTGGCTATTTAGGATCTAGTACCAAGAATTCAATTAAACTTTACTCTATAAAATCTATAATTGTTTAAAGAAAAACATATAACATATATCAAGAGTGGAGTAATAATTAGTAGAGGGCTATAGGAAATTCTAGTAAACATATTAATTTATTTATCTTTCAGGTAATATATGGATAAGTGCACAAATTTGTACCAAAAAGATGTCAATTTCTTTTTTGTTTCCAATGTAAGGCATAGTGTGATCTCCTAATAGCACAACTGCGGTATAGGGAAATCACACTATGGTTTGATAGCTCAAGTCATATACTTGGGAAATTGAAAACATAGTGTGATCGCCCTATAGTGCAATCACACTATACCACGAGCATTCTATAATGCATGCATGCTATGAAAAAATCCTATATAAATACATTTCCTTATATATTTGCAACTTAAATTTGACAAACATTGCCAGACCAATTTTAGCATAGGGATCATTTACATAAAATGCGACATTTAAGTATAGTGATCATATACTTTTCCTTTCTTTCTTATACTTGAGTTATATTTTATGTATATACTTCTAGGATGTTTGAGAGTGGTTTTAACTTCTAGGTCTAGAGTTGAATCAACTTTATATGTTGAGACATGTTTGCATTTTTCAAATGATGTAGGTGTCAATGACTTATTCTATTTATAGTTTGTTGTTGATAACAAGCTAACTATTGTTTTTCTTTGTGTGTATAGAATTAGAAATTATGGTTAAAATGTTCAACATTATGGAATCTTATTTGGAATATCTCTTGTGGTTATTTATCTTTATGAATATTAAACCTCCTTCCTAGATCTAAGAAACTAGTTTCTTAATAATTGAATAGTTAACACTCTCATGAGTTCTATTTATAAAAGCTTCATTTACTCTAACCAATGATATTGTTTAAGGAATATATCCATCTTGCAAAAACATATATATTGATTGTATATCCATGAATATATATTTTTCTTAAGAAGGAAGGGATTGACACACCCCTAAAACCTTTTATAGTAACAAGCACCTTAAAAAAAATGGTGAATAAAAGTTAAGCTAACTAAGCAAGCTTCCAAAGCCAAGCATGTCAGGTTTTTAAAGGAACCCAAAACCTTGAAGGATTTTCAGAACAATCCTAAACCTTCAAGGATTTCCCTAAGGACCCTTAACCTACCAAGCCCACTAAAACCACCAAGCCTTGCCAAAAAAAAAAAAACTAGCACGTGTCCTTTAAAATTAATAGAACACCTCACTAACACTTCAAGGAAACTAGATAAAATAATACCCATCAAGAAATATCATGTTTTCATTCAATAATAGTATGAATAGAGACTAAGCCCAAAAGGAGAAACTAACCTCTAAATAAAACAACATAGAGAGCATAAACCATAACAACTCTATGGCCTCAAAATAGAGAACGAGAAACCCCATTGACACCAAAATAATAAAATAAATAGATGTAAACCCTCAAAACACTTTTCCCAAAAGGCATTACCTTCATCTTCCAAACAACAAAGTGGAGAAATGGAAACCTACTCATGCAAAAACACTAGCATCTGAAATACTTTCCATCTCCTCCAAACTTCCTAGCCCAACATTCAACCAACAACAAAACCACTTGAGGTTTCTAACTAGTACACCTCCAAAGAATCAACAGCCAAGATGTTGTCATAGAAGTAGGAAATCTCCCATGCTTGAGAAGGTAGAGCTCTACCTCAATACGAAAGCAGTTTGGAAGGGTGGCTAAGAAGCTACTAAAAGTCTACAGGGTACTGCTAGAGCAATCTCCAAAAGGGATCCAACATTTGCAAAAGGAGCTAGACACTACCAAAGAAAAAAGCCCCAAAACCAAAAAAGGCCTAGCTTTCCAAGGAAAGAGAAAGGCATAAGGAACCCACAAAGGGTATTGATAAAGTCTCATAGAAAGAAGCCCAACCAAGGGTTCAATCCAGAAAACAAAGCAAGACTTTAGGGCATCAAGCATACCTCCAGCCAAAGGCAGCCAACCCCCCTCAGCACCAAACACCACATGGAAAGATCCATACAAAAAGTACAAAATCCATCATCAATGGAAATGAGCTTTCCATCTTGAGCCCAAACTATCCAGACCCATAATGATATTCTCAACGTCATAATAGGCAAAGCACTTTTCAAATAAAAGATGAAAAACCTCATCCCATAGTGAGGGCATCTCACCTCAAGTAGGGAAACCAAGAGAACCTACCAAGAGAGAAGAGGCATCCATAGAGAGGAAAAATACACATCTATGGCTGCAAGCTTAACCAACCACATCCCACCACACTAGTAAAAAAAAATGCTACAACCACAAGGAAAGAAAGATCGACAACCAAGCACCCCCATTCTCACATTAACCAAGATCTTCTCACACAAGTGAGCAACTTCTTCAATCACGTAAGGCCACTTTGAAATAGGTAAGACTAAGAAAAGGAGAGAAACACTTCTTTTTAGACAAGTTGCAACTCTAACATAAACACCTTCACACCAAAAGACATGTCTGATACACCAATGAACATCTTAAAAACACTGCTAACATCTTGAAGTTGCTGAGGTGCACAATTCCTTCCCACAAAACCTATGAAACCTCCCTTTGAAAACAATAGAGTTGCAAGAGAGCAAAGACACAAATGGATCATCATCCTTATCGAATTACTCCTCTAGATCGCCTTCCAAACTTGTTGCAAAGCTGCTTCAAACCTTATTTATAGAGCCACCATGCACTCCCATATCGTGTTGCTTCATCCATTAATATGGTTAGTTTCCTCCTCTTTGTCTTTTTTTTTTTAATTCTATTTGGGATTTACATAGGAAAGGGAAGACACTTGAAGCATACTTTGTTTGTGTTTATTTTCAATTTTAAATAGGAATTATCAATTTATTTTGTTGTTATTTTGTTTTTAATTTAGAAAATAATACTATTAGATTCCATCTTACTCCTACATTTGAGTTGTTTCACTAAGTAGATAGTGTAGTGAATTCATCTCGTATTGCTATCTCGGAGTACTTTCAACCACCCATTCATGGTTTAGTTATTCCTAGTTTAGAAAATAAACTTGAGGATTTAAGATCAGATCCTACACAAAATTATTTTTCTCTTCTTTATAATACTACAAATTTACTTATTATTATTGCTTGCTAATTCAAATCTGATTCCGTTGTTGATTTCTCAACCATTGTTTTCGTGACTACTTATACTTCAAAATTAGTAGTTAAATGTCATGTCATTATTCCCTTTGATATTTCATCTAGTAAAGCTACTATCTCTAGTAACATTTCTTGTTTTAGATGTAATTAGTTTGAACCACCTCTTTTTCTTCTTGGTCAACAATGTTCTGATTATAAGAATATATCAACTTCAATAGCTATACAACATAAAATAAATAAATATAATCCTACTAACAAGTCTCAAAGATCTGATTCAAATTTTTTCATAACTTAATTAGCTGCAGCTTTGTTTTTTCTCTATTGATTGTCTTATTTTGCTATTTGTAGGTTGGTTTTGTTATGATTCAAATTTTGATAGTTTTGATCAGTTTGATAATAGACAATAGACTGAGGCCCTCTCCTGATTAAATATCTTAAAAAGATATACTTAATTAGATATCAACAAATAGTTAATTAGATTTGTTATTGATCACGTCTGATTACTCCTTCGAAGGGGGCATTCTAGTTCAAACCTTTTGGTCAAAGCTTTTGACTTTTAATTTGCAAAGAATTCAATATTTTTTCGACCATCATTTTTATTTAAGATCCATGATTCGTGCGTGATTTTACATTCAGGACAACGATTGTCCATTGTAGATGCCACTAGTAGAATGTTAGTGATGTCACAATCGCTACCCATGATAGCACCCCACAGTGTTAAGTATATCACCATTGCAAACATATTTTATTGTGCCAATATCCAGTTTTGATATATTAGAAATCCTTGCACCATCTTTTGGTTTGATCCACTTTTGTAGCCTATGAAAGTGCTGTGTCTTTCCTAGTTTCGAGATTCACTTCTTCAAGTATCAGGCATCTATAAACATTTAATAATAAACAGAGTCCACGAGAATGAATAATATGTATTTCGTTTCAAAGAATTAATCCAATGAATTGATAGGTGGGCATGGAGATCCATCCTTATGGTCCTTACTCCATTAATCGATGTATAATGAGGGAGGTCCTCTTCATCTCGTTTATTACAGATTTCAGTACTACAATATAAAATGTCAGAGAGCAATGGCCCATTTACACATCAATTAACACTCCTACAGTTCGTTCTAATCTCCCCTTTCTTTCCGGTGAGAACTTTGATATTTCCTAGCTTAATCATGGCAGCGGCAAAATCAGTGAAGAAGGCATTTTGATCCGCACTGTATTTAGTAACTTGAGCATCCGCTGAGCCAGTGTTAAACAATTCCTGATCAGAGTGGAAAAGACCCTCGGAATTTTTGAGAGCGTGGTAGTACCCATTATCAAATGCACTAGGAGTTGTTACATCTAAGGACCCAAGGTTGTTGTCTGTAGAGCCACTGCTGCTGGAACAATTTGCCTGAAGAGAAGCTGCAAAAGTCTGATTTATGTTGGTATCGCCGTAAACCCGAGATCTATAGAAGAGGCAACGGGCTTTGCCGATTGTATGAGCACCTATTCATTTACGCGCGCCATCAAAAATATAATTAGATAATCTTATAACAACGTCCAAATGATTTACAGCCCCGAAAAAGATTTTAAATATATGAATCGTCATGTTTACCAGAAAGTGTAACCATATCGGTGGCATTCAGTCCTTGGGCTTTAAATGCTGAGATGAGACTGCTGAGGCTCGAACCCGGGCCTGGAAGGTTCTTGTTTGCGGCAGTTTTGCTCGCAATCCTCGCATCTCGCCTTCCCACCAGCACATTCCACGTCGGACCTCCCAACTGCAAATAGCAACAAAAATTAAAAACAATGTTAAATACTGAGCGATATGTTTTTTTATCTATATATAATCTATAATAATAAGGAATCGATAGAGTGGAAAACTTCAAAGTTTACAGCTTAGAGACACGTTAAAAGTGTGTCAGTTGTTGCCTTTTGTGAGTGGTCGAAATGTCAACTTCTATATCCATAAAACAAAATTAATTAATCTCATTTCAGAGTTGACATTGAGTAATTTAAAACTAGGTTTTTAATCAATTGATTCGTTTCTAAAATGTTTAAATTGTTGTTAGAAATTTCAGTTTTGTCTTGTTGATTGTCGTTAAACTTTCGATTAGATTATTCAATGCTCTACTTGATAAGAATGAGTTCCTAAAACTATTTTCAAAATAACCAATAGAAATATTATTTTAAATATTTTTAAAAATGACACAATCTAACTCAAACCAATAAGATCAATTATATAATTTTTTAAATAGTTGTAATAAATTATTCAAATGATACATATATATATATATAAATAGTTTGGTAATGATAAATGGAAATAACAAATATTTTTATTATTGTTAGAAATTTCACTTATTCTTTTGTTTGTCTTGTGATTTTCTCTTGTATTGACATGTTCAACCAGACTCAATAATTCATCATCAGAAGAATAATAGTGAATTATAAGAAAAAATAGAGGTTCTTATAATTCACTATTATCTCATAATGAACACAAAATACCATTTCACATTTTAATACAATAAACTTCCTCGCAATCTAAATCTAACCAAGGAGATTATCAATGTGGATTATAATAAAATAATTGAAATAAACATTCTAATAGTCATTATAGTTAACTTTGTCTACTGACAAACCTAAAATATGCTAGAACGCTGTTTTCTAACAATTTTTCCACACTTCGGCATTCTGTACTTCTAGTAATCGTGCGCAAATATTCTGTAACGATACACACAAACGAACAATTAAGAAAGAAAATTATAATTACCTGTGCAACTGAATCACGAGTGGCTACTGCGAGAATATCAGCGCAAGAAACCACCCCGCTGCATACATTCTCAATTTGGGACTTAATGTTATCAATGACATCGAAACCTCTGAGCGAATTGAAGTTAGGTGAAGCACTCTTCTCTCCTGTGAAATTCGCTGTGTCATCCAACAGCACTGATCCATCACAGCCCTACAATCAGAAATAAATTAAAACTCGGAAAAACAATTAAAATTCCTGTTCAAAATGTGATGTATAGAAAATAACGGAGGAAAAGAAATGTATGTTACTTGAACAAAGCAATCGTGGAAAAAGAGGCGGAGTAAGGATGCTCCCATTCTTGAGTCATTGGCCAAAGCTTGCGCAACTGTGGAATTTATTATGGAAAATGCTTGCGGACACTTAGTATCATAAAAGCTAGGGCTAAGTCCCGCCGCAGACACCCCAATCTCGCCGAACAACAAAGTCATAAAAAAAACAACAACAATCTTTACTAAAGAGATGGTAGAAGCCATTGTTTTCGAGAGCATTCAGAAAACTATCGCGCAAATAAATTTATGGGCACAAAGAAACCTTGTGACCGCTTATGTAACAACAGCGATACAGTGAATGGGCGAGGAAGCCATTTTAAATTTCAGTGGCAGTTGTGCCGACGGCTTTTGGGGATAATTCATTGCCAAAATTGACAATATTTCTGATCGTGCTCGTCTGTCTTTAACTCCACCGTGTTATTATATAAGTATTTAATTTCCTTTGCCGTGTGATCCGCACATGCTATTAAGCACAACTGGCATATAGTAGGAGCGACCGACTCGTCCAGGGAGAGATTCGTGCTGACTAAGTTCTGTATTTATTCTTTTTCTGAAAGTCAAAATTAGTTCTATAAGGCACAAATATTTAGATCTAAGCGACATTCACGTCATTTTTTAATGGTACCTCCTAATATATGTATTTATTATTTTGACAAAAGTCAAAATTGGTATGGCAATTTGCCAGCAGAAAATTGGTTTGATACAAATATTTTAATGTAACCGGAACTCAATTTTTTTATATTAATCTGCATTTTATTTAGAGGATTACCTACCATATTAAATATTTAAATGTTTACAGAAATTGAAATTATTCTAATCAATTTTGATCAATTTGTGACAGAGTTTATGTTAATATCTTGAGTGTCAATTTGTCATATCTATTTAAAAGTGAGGAAATTGAATAGATTTTTAAATATTTGCTTAGAATCAAGAATAATGTCAATGATCTCCCTCAAAATACATAGGAATAGTCATAAACGTCTCTTATGATTATGCCAATCATTTTGCATGGTTTTATCTTTATATTTGTACACCATCCACTTGTGGGATGTCTTGGATTGAAGTCTACTTGAACTTAATAAATAATAATAATTAATCTAGACTTCTGCTCATTACCAATAAAAAAAGAGTACAATATAGTTAAGAATATTGAGAAATCTTGTGAATATAAATGAAATAGCCAAATAGCATTAATGAAATAGCAAAGAAACCATAAATACACAAATCATATGGATACCAAGTTACCATGAAGATGTCGTAAAACAAATTTCACCACTACAAAATCTAGCATTAATCTCTAAAAGAGAGTATAAAAAAGCAACCAATTAGTCCTTCGAACTATTTTACCCAATAAAAATCATCTAGACGATAAATTTAAAGTCTCTATCATGTCTTCAATTTATGAAAATTTGAAAATAGAATACCGTAAACTGACATTCAAAAACTATAAGTCATAATGAAAATCTAACACCTTCATATTCATGGTAGAACAACTTAGAAAAGTTAGACATTTCTCCTAAGCCTCTTACAAATTTGGCACTTCAAAATGCCAAATTGACTAGTTTCCTAAGTCTAGGTGATCCATGACGATAACCAATTTTATACCTTAACATCCAAATTTAGACTTTTTCTATTAAGTATAAGATAGTCCAAATTACATCACAACAAAAAATGTAATCAAAGAGAATCCAAGAGTTTGATGACCAACTATGTAAAGTTAGTACAACACTACAACAATAAATACAAGGAGTATCTTAGTATCAACTCAAATACTATCTAATGGAGGAAAGAAATTTAAAATGGTGTTTGCTAAGGAAATCAAAAAACTATAAAAGAATTCAAAATAGACCCCATCCTGACATAAATCCATGAAAGAGAAAGCATAAACTATGGACAAAATGTCTTTCTTTCTTCTCAAAATGTTTGATGTAGCTCTCATAATGAGTCTGCACTTATCATGAAACAAAATTGACACAATAAGGAAATGATTCAAAATATAGTGGTTACAAAAAATAATAGAGAAAATTATAGAATTTGAATCCAAATTATCGAATTTAGAAAATTAGTACACAATTGAGAAGATATGTAGTGTCTCTTGAACCCTATCATTGCTCAAAGGAAATAAAGCCTCACACCTTGGATTGCAAGTATAATGAGGTAAGTGTACTTAATGTTATATACTATTTGATCTAGCTAAAAATATAGGTTGTAATAGATGGAATACTATGATGTTATATCATGTTGTCATTTACCCTTCTTATAGTATATTCATGATGATGTTTCATTACTTATATATATGAGACTTTTATGTTTAAAATATTGGATTAATATATTAGGAAGATTGTAGTTAATTCCTAGATAGTTTGCCTTATATCATGTGCTTCCATCGATATTTAATGTAATTATTGATTGATGTCATATGGATTGGATTATTTCTAACTCATATAAATATGAATGATTGAATGATGTAAACCTTCTTAATATTCTAAATGTTAATTGGCTAATGTGATTTTTGTACATCTATATTATTAGGAATATACAATTTTTATCAATGGGTACATGGATTAATTAAACTATCTATTTTCCTCTTTCCTATTATTGGATGTGTGATTAAAAAGGATGTTTCCTAATGATGAAAATATTAGAATTATGGTGTAAGTGAGTGCACTGAATGACTTGTGATTACCTTATTTCATGTTCTTGTGAGTGGAAATTTGAATGCTCAAAAAGTGATTAAATCTAAATCTTCTTGTTAACCCATTGATGGAACCCAATTAAAGTTTGTAAAATCAAGCTCAACGATAAAATTTGGTCAATTATCTCAGTTTATTTTAATCATGATATTTTTTTAAAGGTAACATTTCTTGAAGGACCATAAATTGAAAATACCACACATGTTTCGTCTAGGTACAGTTGGTTCAACTAGTATGATGGGGTTCATGCAGCACCAACTAGTTCAAATTGGTATAGAAAATTACATGCAAGTGCAAATGGGTTCATCCTTG
Organism: Cupressus sempervirens; assembly: GCA_028749045.1. NCBI lineage: Eukaryota > Viridiplantae > Streptophyta > Pinopsida > Cupressales > Cupressaceae > Cupressus > Cupressus sempervirens. The sequence goes on from CM053785.1 coordinate 274,079,523, forward strand.
TTCAATCTGGTTCATAAAAGTTGGTCAGAAGGTTCAGAGCAATTCATGTCATGCTTAATTTGGTTAATCATGGCTCCTATATCTATAATCCAATTCAAAGTTCAAGTTCTCCAAATTGGACGTGTAGATCCAAATTCAAGTATTCTCCCCCCAAATTAGGAGCTTTGGTTATGTTGAAAACTCATATTTGTGAATGTGAGATGCATAAAGTTCAGATATACAAATACTTCATAATGGAAAAGCTAGTTAAATTGGTCACAAGATGAGAAGATACCTTAAACATCACACACTAAGCTTCATTTCAAGACTAAATACATTAAATAGGCAAAATTTACTTATATTTACCACACTTAATTTTCTCCTTAGTATGATGTTTAAGGGTGGCCATGAGTAGGCTAAAGCCCATATCGAAAATAAAAGTATCTCTAAAGATATGGTTGCATAAATTGACAAGGAGCTCGAATTCAAGCAATTATTTCCCAAAATAGTGTTGACCATTGGTGAAATGCATTTTAAAAGGTGGTGAAATAAAATATGTTTGCTTGATAACCGAGAAAAGGTGCTGGTAAACTTGGCATGTGATATAGGACATAAAGAAAATGTGGCATATTCAAAATAAAAAAAAGTTAAAAGGAATTATGACTGTTGACAATGATTTTGAAGGAAACCGTAAAGTTTGATGTTGTTAGTATGTGGTTTTAAATGTTTATCTGCATGATGTACCAAGTGTTGAATTTATGTGATGGACTTGAAATGATGTTAAACTATGATTTTCTTTGTGGGCACTTTGAAAGCATATTCAAAAAAAAAATCCTACGATTGTTTGATGTTTTTCTCTGCCAGTCTAAAAGGTTTGGCTTCAATAATGGATACATTTTTTGGGCATCAATTTTGGATACATTTTTTGGCTGCAAATTCAGTTAATCAAGAAGTCTTCTGTGATGGTTTTTCTGAACGGTTTGCAGAGAGTTTTTTTGTTGGCACTACAAAAGAACAAGTTTTCATATTATGACATTTTTCTTGCTGGTACTCATTTCTTCTTCTTTCCTATGCATGCTCAAGTTGAATAATGGCATTTTTCTTCGAAATAAAATATTTTTTTTTGGGACAAATGCATAAGGGTTTTCAAGTAATTAAAGAAAAGGTAGTTTTAGGTATGTCGTTCCATTTTTGTTGCCATATATTCAAAATATTCTTTCAAGGAAATAAAGATTTGAATTTTTTAGTTTTAGTTGTTTGAAAAATGAAGGTTGAAATTTATTTTCAAAAATCCAGTGTCATTCTTTATAAAGAAGTTCTTCATGGCAAACGTTTTTGAAATAAAATCTTTCAGAGGGAAACCCTAGATGGTTGTTAAAGAAATGAAAAGAAAACACAGTTAGTTTGGTTTTTCAAGAAGTTAAATTCTTTTTCTTCCTTCACTACTTTGGAAAAGAAAATATAGTCACAAGGGTGCTGGAACAAAAAAAATTCACTATTTAAATTCAGCATCATTCTTAAAAAGTTTCATAAATATAGTCAAGGGTTTCAAATAAAATGGGGTGAAATATGGAAGTTTCTTTTTAAAATGGTGTTTCTCTATTATGAAAAAATGTTTCAGATTTTAGTATGGCAAAATGGTTTCAACAGGAAACATTATATGGCAATTTGAAGAGGGTTCATTTTATTGAAAAAGAAAATTCTAGTGAAGAATTTTTATCTACTTCAAACGACATTAAAGGAAAGATAAAGAAATTGTTTTCAAAGACAAAGTTTTATCAGACTTACATGTAAAAGGGTTTGGATCCTAAAATGGCATTCTATAAAAAAAATAAAGTCTCTTGAGTGTTTCAAATCTGAAATATTTCTTACACATTTGGAAACTTAGATGGCTATCAGTTTATGAGACATGGTCAAATCTGAGATTTAACTGTTTGAAGTTGGTTTTCAAAACAGAATCTAAAAGGGGTTTCTTTAAATAACCCTAATTGGTTCAATTGGTTATATGTAACTGATCAAATTCGAATTTCATCTCTATATATAGAGATCATTTGTAAATCTCAAGTGGATGTGTGTGAAAAAGGCATTGAAAGATACACATATACATTTTGTGAAAGATTTGAAAAGAGTTGTATTTAAAAGCTATATTATATGCTTGTATACATGTATAGATGCAACATATACATTTGTATGTGTCTTTGAGATTGTAAGAATAGAAAGAGATAGAAAGGGTTGAACACCCTGAGTAGTTCTCATTGCTGATTGTAAAGAAATTGAAGCAATAAAGATTATAGCTTCACGGAGTGGTTTTTCTCCCTATGATGAATCCCATTTGAAGAATTTTGAGGGTTTCCCAATTGACAAAATCCATGTCTCTATACTTTGTGAGTTGGTATTTTCTTTCTATTCTTGGTGAATGCTTTTAATTTCTAGCACTTTTTTATATTCAACTATGAATGGTTAAAGGATTGAAATCAGTATTTTGAATTAAAATTCTATATAGTTTTGATTCACCTCCCTCTCAGAACTCTAACACTTCCAACAAGTGGTATCAAAGCATAGGATTCCTCTTAGGAATTGTTCCAAGGATGTTATTTGGAAGCTATGGCACAAGCTGAAGGAGCTTCCTTTAATAGGGCTCCACTATTTGGTGGAAACGATTATTTTGTCTGGAAAGTAATGATGGAGGCCTTTATACGTTCTTTAGATGTAAGAATGTGGGATGTTGTTATTACACAATATATTGTCCCACCAACAGTCCCTACTGATGCAAATGATAAAATGTCATTTGAGTTGGATAAGAAGGCAAGATATGCCCTTCTTTGTGATCTCACAAAAGACATTTTTACTAAAGTTGTCTATTGCAAATCAGAAAATGACATTTGGGTCAAACTTGAAACAATCTATCAAGGAGATGAAAAAGTAAAAGAATCCAAACTGCTAACTCTCAAAACATAGTTTGATAATCTGAAAATGAATGAAGATGAAACCATTGCAGCATACTTCTTAAGAATTGATGAAGTAGTAAATGCTAGAAAGGGTCTAAGTGAACAGATAGAAGAACGTGATATAGTTTCAAAATTCATTAGATCAGTATTACCTAAATTTGAAACTAAAATATCTACATTAGAAGAAAAGAAAAGGTTTTCAAAAAAGACCCTGCATTAACTACAAGGAACTCTAACTGAATATGAAATGAGGATTAGCCATCACGCTAGTTCCTCATCAAAAGAAACAGGCTTTAAAGCAAAAAAACATGATGAGAGTGATTCAAACCTAACAAATGCTTTAGAAGCATTGTTGGTCAGAAGAATGAGAAAAAAATACAAAAGAAAACCTAAATGTTTTAGCTGTGGTCAATTAGGACACATTTCTACAAAATGTCCAAATGTTGAACTAGAAGATTGTGATGAGAAAACTTTAAAAATTTCTAAAAAGAAACCTTGGAATCAAAACAAAAGATTCAAGGATTTCAAAAAGAAAAGTTTTTTGTCTAAAGAAGATTCTAGTGATATTGATGAAGAAGGGGAAAGAATGTTCTTGACTAAAATAGTCCATGACCCTAAACCTGAAACTAGTGAATCTGAATCTTTATCTGATTCAGATAAAGAAATAGATCTTGAAGAGGAACTTCTGAAATCTTTGCAAGAACTTAAAAGATTAAAGAAGTTAATTGCTAATCATGAAACTAAAAATCAGAAACTTCAAGAAGAGTTAAAGGAAACAAATTTGATTATAGAAAATCAAAAACTCTTACTTGAGGAAAAGGATAAAAAATTGAATAGTTTACAGAGTTCATCTGAAGAACCTATTACTTAGAAAACAAAATTTATTTTCAATGGTTATTATTTCAATTGCAATATTTTTGGGCACAAGGCTATTTTTTCTAAAAATAGCACTAGTCAAGGCAAAAGAAAAGTTATTAGGTACTTTAAATTTTTTCACTATGGCCATGTTGGAATATTCAAATATGTAAAGAGTACTTATGAGAGGGGGGGGGGTGAATCATAAGTACCATACTTTAGCCAATAAAACTTTTAACTGAAAGTAAATTGCATGCATGTAAGTATATCAAATAATTATGAAACTAGACACATGCATCAATAACACTTAACACTGGAATTTGGTAACCCAAAAACCCTCCAGAAATAAGAAGGTAAAACTGGGGTGGGGATGATACCCACAAAAATTACTGCAGCAATATTGTTCAACCACTTCTGATGGTTTGCCCTGTTAAAGGCTTTACACTGTGTCAATAGTGACCTAGTTGGAGGCTTTTAAACACTTAACATGAAGTGTTACCCTGTTAAAGGATTTTATCACCTAGTTAAAGGATTTATCGAAATAGTTGTTAAGCTAACCTATCATCATAGGATTTTTATTCTAATACAATTGCTAGAAAGTATTAGGTACAATAAACCTGACTGATTACAATCCTTGATTGTTGATTGTAGGCACTTGTTTTGTTTTCTCCGATCTGGATCCTTTTTGTGATCTGATAATCCTCACTTCTGAAAATAGACTTCCTTGTGAACCCTTGTATATCTTCTCATACCTCTTATCTCTCTTTTTTTTTTTTTACAATGAAGTTTTTTCTTCTTATATAGAAGTCTAATTTGCCTTTACCGCTCAATTCTCCCTCTTCAATTTTAGGGTTTCAAAATTGATTAGGTAGGATATAGTGTATCTACCCCATATCTTGTTTTCTTCTTGAAACTTTGCCAGTTGTATCTTAAAAATGTTCTACATGGTGTTTTGTGTCACCAACTCATCATTCTTATCTTCCTTTTAATTCACAGATTTCTAGATAACAACCTTGTCGGCTTAGATCTGGTGAATCTTCGATTTCCTAAATAATGCGACAACTCGACATTATTGAGTTACTGGTGCTTGGCACCTCTATGTTACTCGGCACCTATACTAGCTCAACACTTGAACTTACTCGGCACTTGAACTTCACTCAGCATCTGAACTTCACTCGGCACTTGAAGTTACTCGACACTTGAAGTTACTCGGCATGCATGATGTATTCGGCATCCAATGTGGAATATGATTAAGTGTGTTGGCACTCAAGTGTCAAAAACATTATGATGTTAACAGGCCATTATGCAAATCAATGTAAATTGAATTTGAGACCTAAAAAAATCTGGAAGCAAGTAAAGATGACTAAAAAGTCTCTAATTGTTGAAACAACCCTATTTGCTCAAAAACCAACAACTCTTGGATAGTGGTTGCTCACACCATATGACTGGGTGTAAAAGAAAATTCAAAACCCTAGAAAATTTTGATGGAGGGTTTGTATGATTTGATGATAATTCAAGGGCCTATATAATAGGAAGAGGCTCAATAATTTTGAACAAGGATACACAAATTCATGTTGTATACTTTGTTGAAGGTTTAAAACATAACCTTTTGAGTGTCAGTCAGATATGTGACAGTGGGTACTCTATTTCCTTTAATGCAAAAGGATTCTATATTAAAAATGGAAGAGATAAGAGTCATTGCTAGCAGGTTAAGAACAAGGTGAAATCTTTATAACCTAATAGATTCAACTATTCAAGAAACTTCATTGGTTAATACTTGTCTTATGAGTCAAGTAGAAGAAAATTGGCTATGGCGTAAAAGACTAAGACATCTAAACTTTGATAATCTTCCTAGAATCAGGAAAAATAAAAAGGTTAGAGGACTACCAGAAATAACCAAACCGGAAAATATTTGTGAAGAATGTGTTAAGGGTAAACAAACAAAAGTATCCTTTAAAACAAAAGAATACTCATTAAATAGACCACTTGAATTAGTGCATACTGATCTGTATGGTCCAACTAAAATTGCTTCATTAAATGGTGAAAAATATTTCATTTTGTTCATAGATGATTATTCAAGGATGGTTTGGGTAACATTTCTGAAACATAAATTAGAAGCTTTTGACCATTTTAAAAATTTTAGAATAATGGTAGAAAGAGAGATTGATTTAAAACTAAAATGTTTAAGACCAAATAGGGAGGAGAATTTACCTCTCAAGAATTCATTGAGTATTTTAAAAAACATGGCATAACAAGACAATACTCTACTGCTAGGACACCACAGCAAAATGGGGTTGTAGAAAGGAAAAATAGAACCATAAAAGAAATGGCCAGGACCATGTTGAATGAAACAAAATTGCTTGATAAATTTTGGAAAGAAGTTGTTCATACAACTGTCTACATCCTAAATAGAGCACAAATTAGACTTAGAACAACTTATACTCCATATGAATTATGGAATGGAAAAACAGAGAATGTCAAAAATTTCAAGATTTTTGGCTGTAAATGTTTTATCAAAAGGAATGATGATTCTCTAGAGAATTCAAACTCAAGATCTGATGAAGGGATTTTTCTTGGGTACTCCATGCATAGCAAAGCCTATAAATGCTATAATAAAAGGCTAAAGAAAATTGTAGAAGCTATAAATGTCATATTTGATGAAAATTCTATGTGTTGTATTGACAAAGAAGATCATGAAAATTCATCTTTTCAAAAATTAGAAACTTTACATGATGAACATTCTGAAAATGATGAAACTGAACTTGCTAATGAAAATGAACTTGCTGATGAAACAGAACCAGAAAACTACTCAAGTCCCAAAATAACTAGTTTTGGTCCAAAAATAAAAACTTCTTCTAGAATAATAGCTAAGAGACATCCTGAGTCTCAAGTTATTGGAGATGTAGAAAAGGGAATTTTAACTAGAAGAAAAGCCAAAATAAGTGAACAAGAAAATATTGTTGAACATTTTTTCTTGATATCAAATTTTGAACCAAAGAGTGTTGTTGAAGCTTTATCAAATTCATGTTGGCAAAATGCTATGCAGGAAGAAATAAATCAAATATGGAAAAATAAAACTTGGGAACTTGTTCCTAGACTTATTGACAAAAATGTCATAGGTGGAAAATGGATATTCCATAACAAACTAAATGAAGATGGCAAAGTGATTAGAAATAAAGCCAAATTTGTATGCAAAGGCTATGCTCAGCAAGAAGGAATTGATTTTGGTGAAACCTTTGCACCAATTGCAAGGATGGAATCAATCAAAATCTTTCTTGCATATGTGAATTATAAAAAATTCACTGTTTACTAAATGGATGTTAAAACTGCTTTCTTAAATGGGTACCTTGAAGAGGAAGTTTATATGGAATAGCTAGAAGGTTTTGAATCTTCTGATGAACTTGATTATGTTTACCAACTCAAAAAGGCTTTGTATGGCTTAAAACAAGCTCCTAGAGCTTGGTATTCTAGGTTGGATAAACATTTAATTTTAAATAGATTTTTTCGTGGAAAGGCAGACAACACTTTGTATATCAAAGTTATAAATGATGACATTTTGGCAGTAGAAATCTATGTGGATGATATTATTTTCGAGTCTACTAATGATGAATCAAAAAAATATTTTTTAAAAATCATGGAATCTAAGTTTGAAATGTCACTGTTAGGTTTGCTCACATTTTTCCTTGGTTTGCAAGTGTCACAGGCTGAACATGGATCATTTCTTTCTCAAACTAAATATGCCAAAGAAATGTTGAGAAAGTTTAATATGGTTGAATGCAAACCTATAAGTACTCCTATGGAGATAGGCTGCAAACTAATAAAGAATGATGGCTCACCTTCTATCAATCGGACTCTCTATAGGTCCATGATTGGAAGTGTGTTATATTTAACTACATCTAGACCTGATATAATGCAAACAGTATAAATGGTGTCAAGATTTCAATATGATCCAAAGCAATCTCATCTAAATGCAGTGCATAGAATACCGAAGTACATTCAAGGCACTCTTGATTATGGCTTATGGTATCCTCACAGCAATAATTTTGCACTTTCTATTTATACTGATGTAGATTGGGGTGGATCTAATGATAAAAAGAGCACCAGTGGTGCAGCCTTCTTTCTTGGTGAGTGTTTAGTTGCTTGGCATAGTAAGAAAGAGGATTGCGTCACTTTATCAACTTGTGAATCTAAATATGTTGCTACTACAACATGCTATACTCAGTTAATTTGGATGGATTATCAATTATCTAATTTGAGCATTCAAGTTTCAAAACCTATTTCTATAATGTGTGATAACATGAGTGCTATTCAATTAAGCAAAAATCTAGTAATGCACTCACACACAAAACATGTGGCCATTAAACTTCATTTCTTGAGAGATAAAGTTCTTAATAATGAATTCAAATTGGTTTATGTGCCTACTCAAGGATAGGTGGCAGACATTTTAACAAAAGCACTACCTAGAGAACTATTTTAACAGTTAAGAGCTCAATTGGGAGTTTTCTCTCAATCAATGCTTGCATAAGACTCTTGTTGATAGACATTTTGTGTTAAGTTTCTACTCCTTTCATAGAAATTGTTCATGAAAAGAAGATGGTCAAATTTTTTACGCAAAATTTTTGGGGGAGTAATCAGCATTATTTGATAATTTTTAGTATTCTTCTATTCTTAGATTTTGTTTCCAGATTTTGTTTCTGATGGTTAATGATTCTTGGTTCTTAGTGGTCTTCATATTGTTTCCTTCAGAGTAATCATTCTTTGTTCATTATCTTATATATATGAGATGGAATTTGTATTCATATCTTTTATATAGTTCACCTTGTATATATGAGATGGTGAAAATTTTTGCATCAAAAATGGGGGAGATTGTTGACCATTGGCAAAATGTATTTTAAAAGGTGGTGAAATAAAATATGTTTGTTTGATAATCGAGAAAAGGTGCTAGCAAACTCGACATGTGATATAGGACACAAGACAAATGTGGCGTATTCAAAATAAAACAAAGTTAAAAGGAATTATGACTGTCAGTAATGATTTTGAAGGAAATCGTAAAGTTTGATGTTGTCAGTATGTGGTTTTAAATGTTTATCTGCATGACGTGCCAAGTGTTGAATTTATGTGGCGGATTTGAAATGATGTTAAACTATGATTTTCTTTGTGGGCAAGTTGAAAGCATATTCAAAATAAAAAACCCTACAATTGTTTGATGTTTTTCTCTACAAGTCTAAAAGGTTTGGCTTCAATAATAGATACATTTTTTGGGCATTAATTTTGGATACATTTTTTGGCTGCAAATTCAGTTAATCAAGAAGTCTTCTGTGATGGTTTTTCTGAAAGGTTTGCAGAGAATTGTTTTGTTGGTACTACAAAAGAATAGGTTTTCATATTATGACATTTTTCTTGCTGGTACTCATTTCTTCTTCTTTCCTACGCATGCTCGAGCTGAATAATGGCATTTTTCTTCAAAATAAAATAAAAGTTTTTGAGGCAAATGCATAAGGGTTTTCAGGTAATTAAAGCAAAGGCAGTTTCAGGTATGTCGTTCCATTGCTATTGTCATATATTCAAAATATTCTTTGAAGGAAATAAAGATTTGAACTTTTTAATTTTAGTTGTTTGAAAAATGAAGGTTGAAATTTATTTTCAAAAATTCGGTGTCATTCTTTATAAAGAAGTTCTTCATGGCAAACGTTTTTGAAATAAAATATTTCAAAGGGAAACCCTAGATGGTTGTTAAAGAAAACAAAACAAAACACAGTTAGTTTAGTTTTTCAAGAAGTTATAAAAAAATTCTTCCTTCATTGCTTCAAAAAATAAAATACAGTCACAAGGGTGCTGGAACAAAAAAAAATTCACTGTTTAAATTCAGCATCATTCTTAAAAAGTTTCATAAATACAGTCAAGGGTTCCAAAAAAAAATTCGGTGAAATATGGAAGTTTCTTTTTAAAATGGTGTTGTTCTACTATGAAGAAATCTTTCAGTTTTCAGTATGGCAAAATGGTTTCAACGGCAAACATTATATGGTAATTTGAAGAGGGTTCATTTTATTGAAAAAAAAAATTCTGTGGAAGAATTTTTATCTACTTCAAACGGCATTAAATGAAAGATAAAGAAACTATTTTCAAAGACAAATTTTTATTAGACTTACATGTAAAAGGGTTTGAATCCTAAAATGGCATTCTGTAAAAAAATTTAAGTCTCTTGAGGGTTTCAAATCCGGAATATTTCTTACATAGTTGGAAACTTATATGGCTGTCAATTTATGAGACATGGGCAAATCCGAGATTTAACTATTTGAAGTTAGTTTTTAAAATAGCATCTAAAAGGGGTTTTTTAAAACAACCCTAATTGGTTCAGTTGGTTATATGTAACTAATCAAATTTGAATTTCATTTTTATATATAGAGATCATTTGTAAATTTCAACTGGATGTGTGTGAAAAAGGCATTGAAAGAGACACATATACATTTTGTGAAAGATTTGAAAAGAGTTGTATTTAAAATCTATATTATAAGCTTGTATACATGTATAGATGCAACATATCCATTTGTATGTGTATATGAGATTGTAAGAATAGCAAGAGATAGAAAGGGTTGAACACCCTGAGCAGTTCTCATTGCTGATTGTAAAGGAATTGAAGCAATAAAGATTACAGCTTCACGGAGTGGTTTTTCTCCCTATGACGAATCTTATCTGAGGAATTTTGAGGGTTTCCCACTTGGCAAAATCCATGTCTCTATACTTTGTGAGTTGGTACTTTCTTTCTATTCTTGATGAATGCTTTTAATTTCCAGCACTGTTTTATATTCAGCTATGAATGGTTAAAAGATTGAAATCAGTATTTTGAATTAAATCTATATAGTTCTGATACAATCAAAGATGGCAAGTAGTAAAGCAGCACAATTGAAGTAATTATTTATAAATGAATATTAAGGCATGGGATCTCAAAACAGATGGGTTGCTGAGAAATAATCGAGTTGGTTCCAAATTGATATGAACCCGATAATTGGGGTGGCACCAAGTCACGAGATCATTCAAATTATAATCATTTATTGTGGTTGGCTTGTAAAATGCAGAAGCATGTGCATTTTATTAGGGAGGTTACAATTCAAGGCTTCTATGAATAAATGATTCTTTTAACAATCGCAGCGAAGACATGATTAGCGCTATGAAATTCTCCCCAAACCCCGTGAATCCAGAAACATACAACATTGAATGACCACATACAATGGACTGCAACCCAGTGTTTGACAAAATGCTCAATGTGCATTATCTATGTGTTAGATATTCTGAAAGACGAAATAGAGAATCGATAGTATGTGCCAGCCATATGTCTTAGTTTTTTATGCAATTAGATAACTTCATCAAAACAGTTTCTAAATCATTTCACAATGACAAAGAGACAAGATAAAGGAAAGAGCTCGAGTTCCCTCACTCACCGTGAAGCCAATACAAAGATTCAGAAGAAAGATCGTGCCTATCAGCTGAAGATAAGAATATACTCGTGCCGTATATGTAAAGAAGATGCACATAGCTACCAAACCCCGTAGAAATTACTCCACATCTTCTTATGAATGGCCCGTATGGAAGAAGCAGGCAAATTGTTTGATAAAATGCAAGCAAAATTTTCAAAGGCTAGAAACTAGTCTGGATGTAAACGTCAAGGTAAAGGCAAATACACACAATGGACCTGTGACCCTGCAAAATATTGTTGTGCCCAAACATCTATTCTGCCAGAGGAGGTTATACGCATGGTAGCTTATTTATGTACAACTAATGAAGTAACTGTTCCATGAATAATCCCTAAGGATAAAGTATTTTGATTGACTAAGTCCAGATGGGAAAAAGAGTCGTGATACTGAATGAAATATATGAAGAAGAAGTGAAGTTTGCTGCTATGGACACTGGCTACAAAATCTATCATTCCAGTTAAATGAACAGTGTACTAGGAGGATCTATTCACATTACAAATATGATGGTAAAAGAAAATGACTTGAATATGATCTTGCTGAAGCCATGAGGGAACAACTGATGTCGAATATCAAGAAGATCCGGTAGGATAAAAGAAAAGCAACTCAAATACACCAGTTAATTATGTGTGTGTTCTTTTTTTTAAATATTTTTCCTGGAATGGATCACCTTCAATGTTCAGTAGATAGTCCAATATACATTTAGATTTAAAACTATATCAGAATGTTACTAAACAATTTCACGAATATAATGTGGGGATAGTTTGAGGATATTTAGAGGAAGATGCATGTAAGAGAAACAATACCATGTGAGATAATTTTCACAATAATGTTAATGCTTTTTTCTTCATAGTGGACACTGATACTTGTTTGATGGAAGCAGTAGAAACTCATGCTTCATGGATGATGCCAATGGATTATCAAATAGATGCAGATGTTCTTATTTTTAATGAAGACAAGCTACTAAGTAAACTGAGAGATACCAATACTTAAAGGTTTTGGACTTATGCGAAAAAAGATAATCTGGCTGCATAATAAAGTGATGAAACCTGTTGTGGCCAGGAACGTAAGGAAGGAAGTAGACAAGTTCTTTACTAAGAAATGTTTCACAAAGGAAAAGTTTGACAAGGCTAGAGCTAGACACGTTGAAGAACACACTAGTGCATCAAAAACTTCTTGTCTAGATAGGATGTGGAAGTAATAAGAAAAACCAATAGTGCCCCATCTGATGGACGAACCAGGAGTAACAATCAAATTAAGGAGAAACATTCTGCAACTATAAAGAAGCAACTAAAAATGAGTCTCACGCCAGCATTGAAGGAAAAAGAAATAATTGGAAAGAGAAAGAAGGAGAAAGAAAAGAGAGTGATCCCCAATGATGAGAGTGAAGAAACTGAATCAGAGAAAGAGATGGGAGAACTAAGGTCAAAAGGTAAGAAGACTAAGGTCGTTGGTTCTCCCACAACCAAATCTGTTTCAAAACTAGGACCGCTAAGGAAATAACTTGAAGTGAACTCTAATTTAAAATTTTATGAGTATAGAATTTTAGTTTTTGTAAATAATTATTGTCATCTATTTGATGAGAATGATTAGTTTAAGATTGAGGATGTGGTAATTGCAAGCATGCGTAGACTTAGTCAAGTGTTGATAGAATTATAAGATCAAATCTTAGATGACTTGTACATAAAATTCATGCAAGATGGAAATAAACATTATCTGAGGATAAAAAAATAATAATTTGTGTTGTTAAATATTTTGTTGAAAGTAGCTTAGGAAGAGATTCAAAACATGTTGAAAGAGGTCAAACCTCTAATTAAGACAAAATCTAGGGAAACACGATTATTGGTTGGTGAAACAAAGTCAATTGAGAAAGACATAGATCATATGTTGAGAGAATATCTAAAAGTACCCAAGGGTAATATTGAAGAAATACAGGTTGATCAATCAATAAAGGAACCTGCAAATGATCTAGTAGTTATGAAAATACAGGAATGGTACATAGTAGATGGTGTGAGTGTCACATTTGATGTAGATCAAGGCATGATGGATAACACTAGGAACCCACCCAAGATAGATGTAAAGGATACAACATTAGACACTTAGGGTCAATCAGACATGGTAGAGAAACAATATGTAGACAAGGACAAAGAGCCCAAAAAGGAATCAGAAATAATTGTAACTAATGACAACAAACTACAGATTAAACAAGAGGAGCTCATGAACACCATGGAGAGGAGAGGAATGAATTAGAGGTAACTTGTTCATCTCAATCAAGAAAAAAATTTAAGTAGAAGAAATTCTAAGGAGATAAAAGTTAGACTTAAGGAATTTGAACCTAGATGATATGATAGCATATGATGCATGTCCCTTAACTCTAAAGGAAAGGAAGATATAATAAATAGGAAGCTTGAGTGATTATGGATTCTAGGGATACTCTATTAGTTCTAAAAATAATGAGTATGGTGAGTCAGTCAAGCCAATTAAGCGGCTATCTCAATTAGTAAATCCACTTGGAAAAAGGATAAAAATATTGGAAGAGACAAAAAAAATTTGAGTTGAGAAAGAATATGAAAAGGAAAGGAAATCCAAAAAAAATAGTCAATTTCAAAAAATTGCAAATCTATAAAGCTCGAAACCAAGAAGGAAAAGGAAGTAATCTGAGAAGGAATAAAATAGATGAAAATTATCTGATAGCATTCAGATTTTACCAAAGATGTCATCAAGGCTAGAGATGAGGTATAGGAAGAGTTGAAGTGTTACGGAGAACACTTTGACCCTTTGCAAGAGTTAGCTACTAATTTTGGTAAAGAAATGACTACATATCACAACAACCTAGAAAAATATCAAAGTGAGGAGGAGAAAGATATTGATAATCTCCTAATTTTAAAAAAAATTATTGATATTGAAGGTCAATAACTTGCAACATGGTTCAAAATAAGTGAAGAATGTATTGGTAGTTCACTAGGTATTTTCACTTTATGAGATGAGGAAATTGTATTTTTACTGAGTGGCCAAATTACCATCTAGGATATTTTAAGTCTACCTTCACTAATCGTAATATGTAATGACAATTTTCTTAATTATAAAGGTCAAATACTAATAGGGGAGGGTGGGGGTACATCAGTATTACAAGGTTTGAAAAACTTTACTTTTATCTTATCACATTTACCTAACTCTTCATCAATAGTAATTTCAATATTGTCAACGCACTACAAATTAAGGTGTAAAGTAAAATATACTAATACAAAAATAAATACACAACCATAACACATGAATTTTTTTTTACACAAAAATCTTTGATTAGAGGAAAAAACTATAATGGGGATGGTGCCCACAACTTCTTCACTACAATAGAAACAGATAGCATGTTAGGGCTTATACTATTGTCACCTTCTGAGTGACTCACCCAGTAAGGAGTGACTAATACAATGTGAGTTGTATTATCAGCCTATTAAAACTAATCTATAAAGATATTTTATCTTGCCTATATGGCATTCACCTTGTTAAAGAGTTTACAAAAATTCACACACAAAGTTAATAGTCTTGTTAAAGACTACCTTTTTAAAGGATTTTAAACACCTTATAGAAAATTTGTTATGATTCCTTACAAGATAATTGATTCTATTATGCTCCCTTCCAATCTTGACATATACTTTGAATTTCTCCTCTTCTCAACTTGATTATTCACTTGATCTCTCTTGAATCATCTTTTTCTCCTTTCCTTGTGTATGTATTATTTCTTTTAATTTACATGTAACCCTTTTATAAATTTTCTCCTTAATTCAGTTGATCTCTTTGTTTAATCTAAACCTTTGATTTTAGAGTTCATCCTGCTAACTTTCTCCATAAGTCATATTACCTTGTTGTCAATTATTATGCAAAACTTATTTTATTTGATATTTGATTTCCTTATATTCTTATAGTATAGTCTCCTCTCCAATAACTATGACTTCATTTCTCTTACTCTTTGGTTTTTTTGATAATATGTCATATATTTTGATAGATCTTGTCTTTATAGGCTATAGGTAAGTCCCCTATACATCAGACATCAATGAAAAACCTATGTAATTACCCCTATCCAAATCTACTTAATAAGTAAGATACTTAGTGTCATGCATCAACTAAGTTGAATGACATATTTTACAATTTGATGTAGTGGATCTTACTTTAGGACCTACCTGAAGTAAGGAAGGACCTAAAAATAAAAGATCTATAGTCACATGCAAGGTGATAAAGGGAGAACCTGAATTAATTATATTTGCGTGTATAGATGAAAATTCTTTTGCATTGTTGTCAAAGAGGGGGATATATGAGAAAGACGGATATAAGAGAAAGAGGGAGAATATAATAGATAGTTATACCTGAAACCTAAAGAATGTATTGAAGGAGATATCGATGAGATCATATCAGAGAAGGAAGGAGAAAGATTGTTAAAGAGGGACAAGACCAAATGAGGGAGAAATCAGAGGAAGATATCAAAATATATAGAGGAAGGCACACATACTGATAGAGGGAGATATTTCAATAAAAGGTATTAAGTTTCTTTTTGGTATTGTTGTTGGTATTGGTTTTCCATCAATGCCAAAGAGGAAGATTGTTGAAAGGAGATTATTGAAGTGAAGAAGATTGATGAAACCTATCATGAAACAATCATTATTTTGTTATTGATGTCAAACCTAATACTTGTTGGTAAGACAATTGGTTATTTTGATCTCAATGATATCAATTGATTGATTGATGAAGATGATTTGAAAAGAAAGGATAACAAGGGAACCTAGAGAAAGGTTGAGTTATTTGGTGTATAAAAGGAGCACAATGACCAAGCAAGACATTGATGATATAGTGTATTTTTTATTTAAGGATATAATTAAAGGATACTTGAGAAAAGACTAGAAGAAGTCTAAGTAAATAAATGTATCTTCCAAGCCTGACTGAGAAAACAATGGAAGGCAAGAAAATTCAGTGCAGGTCGAGCAGAAAATTAGTTGAAGTCAAGCAATAAGTTTAGTATGTGTCGAGCAAGAGAAATCTAGTTGGTACTAAGTGAAGTAAGTACACTATGAGCTGAGAAAAAGAAATATAGTTGGTGTCAAGTGAAGAATGTTAGTATGTGTCGAGCACTAGTAAAGACTTAGTGGATGTCAAGGAACCTAGTATTGGTCGATCATCAGAGGATAGTGTTTACCGAGAAAATAGGGTGCCATTAAAATGTGTTAGATCAAAGATTTAATGAATCTGATTTGATAAAGTTAATTTCTTGAATTGTGTGGAAGATAACTATGATAAGCTAGTAGCACATAATTCAAGATAAACCATTTTGAGGTGAATTCAAAGAGAATTGTAGAAGAAGCTTCTAGAAAGGAATAAAATGGAAAAGTGGGTAGATTCATTAGATCTTACCTAACCAAGTAGAATGGAAAATTGTTGTTAAGTATAAAAAGATCTAAGTTCTCTATTTATAGAGATAACAAGCTAGGAGCAATTGTTGTCATGTTTGAGAACCTAACAAAGAAAGAAGTCTAAGGTGTAATTTCTTCATATGGTGGTCAAATAAAAGAGTCTAAAATTGGCATACAAAGTAAGAAGGCTTAAGGTGATGAAGGATTTAAGGGTGAATAAGCGGTCAGAAACAAAGAGGATTAATGCTAAGCAGAATGGAAGACTGAATGTGTGATCTCTAATTTGCAAGTGAGTTATTATTGTGATTAAATCAAGTCATGTTGTTACTCTCTAACAATTGTATCAGTCTAGATAAATCCTTTGGACTAAGTTTGACCTAACAGTCATTAGTAAACCCTTAAATAGGGTGACATTCTAATGGAATGTTCTAAAGTCCTCTAACAAGGCTCACTCCTAATAGGGTGATTGAATTCCTTTGACCAGGTCAAATTTAATAGTGTGCATTATAACCTATAATAGGGTTAGCTCCTCATAGGGCTCACTTGAGAAGAGTGAAAATTGGTAGCATGTTACTGGTGGTTTTTTCCAAATTGGGTTTTCACGTAAAATTCTTGTGTAAAAATGTGTGATTGATTTTGTGCTATTCCATATTTACATTTCTACAAAGTTATTTTGACATAGGACAACAATATTCATATGTTTAAGATATTGAATGGTCAATGCATGCATAATAATAAGTTGTAGTGCTAAAAAAACTATTTGTACATTTATACCCAGGATAACTAATTCACTGCCTCTTAGTTATTCTAAAGTATTCCAGTAGTATTTCCTTTTTTACGGTTATTATGTGTAAGAATTTGGTATAGCTCTGATACCATGTAAGAATTTGCCTAAGGGCAATAATTCAACAACAAGATCAAGAAGCTCAGTAGATAGCACAAGAGAGACAAATAGTGATCAAATGAGAATCTCAATAATGATCAAAATGATAATAGATATTAGATAATTGAATTTATCAAATAATTGGATGAATACATCATAGAAGAGCCTTACAATATAAAGGAAATTGATATGTCTAGGAGTCATGCAAAGAGATAAGCAACAACTAAGCACATGTGCACCAAGAGTGGATTATCCTCCATTGTGCATGAATGTATGTGCAACAATGAGAAGATAAGAATGTAAAGGTGCATCTCATAAAAATATGTAGTAGAAAACATGTGCTCAATTGAAGTGTAAACTACTGTGTTGTCTACATGACAACTCATATGAATATGCAAACTCCTAGGTGTCTATATGACAACTAATATGAAAATGCATTAACCTAAGTAAACTTAAGTAAAGTTTTAATGGTAAATACTTATTTACACCAACACCCCCCCTTAAGTGCAACTTAGGGAAATGTACTTAAGCTCACAAAAGATAGAAAATAATGCAAGATGGGTCATGGCTACTAGGCCATGTTAGGTACCCATGTACAATATGCAAGTGTAAATGATATGCATTGCAATCTCTCATAAAGTAGAGAAAGAGGAAAAACCACATGGGAAAAACCCCCCTCCAAAAAGAGATATATGTACAATAAGAGAAAATGAGAGAGAAGAAGACCTCATGTGAGGAAAAGACCCCCTCCCCCCCCATAAGATGGACCAAGTAAACCCCCCACCCCCAATGTAGAATGTACACATATGTTAGATGCACAAGGCTCAATGTAGAAAGTCCTCCATGAGTGTAGAAAAATATTCCTTCCCTTAGGAAGAAACAAAACCAAAGGTGTATCAATGAAGCCTCCCCCATTTTTAGGAAGAAACCTCAAAATGTATGAAATCTCTGAAACTTGCTCAAGTGTCCCCATATCAATACTGAAAGGTGCATCTTCCAAATCATGTGTACTATGCCACTCTGCTGAAAAAGATAAATTAGGCTCAACTAAGGATGAATATAGAACATGTATCAAAGACTCAAATATCTCCACTGAAAATAAAGTGACCTCCTCCAAATGTTGTATCAAAGGATCTACCATCATGTCAACCTTGAAAGACTGATCAAGTAGAGAATGAAGATGAGGGTCAGCATGCAACAACTAAAGAAGGATCATCTTCACAAAAGAGAATATGAATGTCATCAATAGTGTCTCCCAAATCTACAATGTAGGATTCCACAAAAAAACTAGAAATGTCTGTCAAGTAGTCATCCCATGTAACTAAGTCTAGAAGACAATGAATATCCTATTGCACTGAATCACTTGAATCCATGGCTATGTGAATACAACTATCATCATGAGTAATAGTAGATGGAATATCAATAGGAGGAGAAAAAATGGATGGCTCAAGAACTTGATCACATGTGAGAACACCCAAATTCAAGTAGCCAAAGTTCTCCTCAAAATTTGAATCAACACTAGAAGTGTGATCAAAATCTACTAAAGAATCTGCTAAGAAATCACTATCATCATCATGAATAAAATCTAAGAAGTAGTACAGCTGAAATGCATGATCAACAACCCATGTAGCAATGATCTATCTAGTCTCCAAGTCTCTGATAAAAATTGAATCAGGTGTGAATTCCACAAGCCTTCTTCTATCTCCATGAGTGAGCTGATAGATCAAAAGAAGAATATGACATAGGTGAGGTACACACAACACACCATTGAAGTATCCCTCCCCCTTATCAATAGTTCTTTTTCCAATCACATTCATGTAAGTATGATTTTCCATCAAGATAGGTAGAGTATGACAAGGATCAAATGATGAAAACATAGACTACGAAGATGCCATATGATGAGAAGCTCCTAAATCTAGAAGCCATCTCCCTGAATCTTGACTTGAAGTAGCTACTAAGGCTTGACCTTTTCCCATGTGATCCTTTCCTTTATCAAAACTTGAATTTGAAGAAGAAGGTGAAGTAGTCATTCTTGAAGGTAGACTAATTGATTCTTCTAGAGAAGATTCTTGAGTTCATTGATTTCCTTCTTGTAACAATGATGTTCTTCATTTCCATTCTTCTTGTAATATGCACAAGTAAGCAACTCCTTGGATGATTTATCCTTATTGTTTGATTTTTCTTGTGGAGAGGAAGATTATTGTGTGGAGGCAGACTAATGTGTAGAGGAAGATTGTTGTGTGCCATCTTGTCGCTTAGCCTTCTGTTGCTTTTGCTTCTTGTTGAAAAATTTACCACCTTGATTCCCTTGATTCCCCTTATTAGCTACCAAGGATTTGGACTTGAAAGACTAGAGAATTCCCATACTCACTAACTTTTCATGTTTTAAGACCAACATTCCTGAAAATGACTCGATTTAAGGCTTAGTGAAGGCACTTCCCATTGTTAACTTGTGAGTATTATAACTTGAAACAAAAGTTGCATATTCAGGAGGAAGATGAGTCATCACATGTTTGATCAACTTTCCTTCCTTGATGGGTTCACCACAATCCTTTTGTTGTGCCCTATACATGTCTATTTGGGTAAGATAATCTTTTATGGTGTCAAAATTCCTAGGATCCAATTTGAGAAGATTGTCCTCAATGGTGTAAGCCATATCTTCATCTACTATCCCATACAATTCTTCAAGTTTATTCCAAACTTCTATTGGATTTGTAATGTTCCTGATGTGATATTTGATAGGATTTGAGATATTCTTTAGCAAGGTTCCTAAAGCCATTTCTTGTTTTAATGCCCTGTCTTCTTTTCGAGAATCATCAGCATCATCATCTAGATTCTTTGTTGCACTAGTTACATAATGCAGTAAAACTTTTTCAACTAATGGTTCCTTTATATTTTCTTTCCAAGTAGCATAATTATGTGGTGCTAACTTAGGAAAAGAACCCATAATGCAAAAGAAAGAGCACAATGTTAAGGAGATGGAAGAACACAAGACAAACCCCCTCCTTTCACTCAATCAAATAACCCCCACCCCAAAAATGATGCTTGTGGCACTTTATATTTACTGTGTTTCCAATTGACCACTTGTCAAAATTAACCAAAGTGGACTTCTGATTTTGATGATTACAACAACAAATATGAAGCTATATCAGACTCAACAAGATAAGACGCAAGACCTCTCAAGGATCTAATTAATTACAAGTGCTAATAGGCCAAAATGAGACCAAAATTTGAAAGTACTATGTCTAATCAAAATTACTCCAAACTGATACCAGATCTGGAAAGTAGAAAAAATCATGCACTTTTTTAAAAAAATAACACCTAAATATATGTCCATATGAGGCCGAATGAAGCCTCTGAAGTTGTAAGAATTGGGATTTGTCCTAAGGGCAATAATTCAACACCAAGATCAAGAAGCTCGGTAGATAGCACAAGAGAGACAAATAGTGATCAAATGAGAATCTCAATAATCATCAAAATGATAATAGATATCAGATAATTGAATTTATTAGATAATTGGATGAATACATCATAGAACAGCCTTGTGTATAAAGGAAATTGATATGTCTATGAGTCATGCAAGGAGATAAGAAACAAGTAAGAACATGTCCATGAAGAGTGGATTATCCTCCATTGTGTATGAATGTATGTGCAATAATGAGAGGATAAGAATGTAAAGGTGTATCTCATAAAGAGATTTAGTAGACAACATGTGCTCGATTGGGGTGCAAACTACTATGTTGTTTACATGACAACTCATATGAATATGACAACTCCTAGGTGTCTATATGAAAACTAATATTAAAATGCATTAACCTAAGTAAACTTAAGTAAAGTGTATATAGTAAATACTTATTTACACCAACATTATACAAAACTTCCTTTATTTGATATTTGATTTCCTTATATTCTTATAAGACAGTCTCCTCTCCAATAACTGTGACTTCATTTCTCTTACACTTTCTTTTGTTTGATAGTATCTCATATATTCTTCTAGTTATTTTCTTTATAGGCTTTAGGTAAGTCCCTTATACATCAGACATCAATGACAAAACTATGTAATAACCTTCATCATATGACAACAATTTGACACCCATTTTCTTTAATACATTTGATTATTATTTTGTGCTTTTTCTTATTTAACCTTTTTCATTATTTATGAAGGGGCAATAGTGCAACATGAAAAACATTCTTATGTTAAATAGTAACTAGGGGGTTAGTTTTATGTTTTGGACAATGCATGTATTGAACACTTTATGAAACATACGCAATTTTTCTCTCATGTTTTAATATTTAATGAAATGTCATGAGTGTTTCCATTAGTGACTAAGTGGGAGATTTCTGGCATTTGATGAATATATTTTATATGTTTCCATTATTGGCAACATATTTTTTCTATGAATTTAGATCATCTTTTTTTATAAGCATGAAGGGTTAATTTGTGAATCACCTAAGTCTTTAGGAAATTAGTGAGGAGTTGGTTCAGTGAATTGAATCAGGAGATGTAGATCAAGCTAAGGTGTCCAGTCATGAACTTTTAATCTACAAGGGTATACATACATATGTCTACAATCACACAGATCAAGATATTAATTTGTAGAAGTTATAGTGAATTTATATGAGGGATTATTAGTTAGAACATGAAATGCTTGAATAATTCTTGTTAGATTAATTATCCAATCAATCATATGGCTAACACTATTTTGGATTTTTATTACACTATGATTAAGGGGGCTACCTTTTTAAATTCAATTTTGGCTTTTAGTTCTAGTGGTGGAAGGATTTTATCTAAAGGCCAACCAGGTTAAGGTAGTGGAAAAATGTGTTGCCAAAACCATAATCGAAGTTTTTATAAAAAAGTACGGGATCAAGTTTTTGATGATGATGTAAAGGTGTAATTATAAGTTATTATTTAATGCATCCATAAGTTAATAATTTATTAATTCTATAGTGGTTTTATTAGGCATAGAGTGTCATAATCATATCATAGATTCATCTTGGGTCCATCTCAATTCAACCATAATAGACTTGCAAGTTAAATCCTCCAAAAAGGTCACTTCTTATAAAATGAGAACGATTTCTATCTAGATCAAAAGTATAAATCCTCTAACTAGATGACTCTTATAAGGAGTTTTCAATCCCTTAACTAGTTGTTCCTAATAGGACTTTGATTTTAACTTTTAACTAGGCTAATGATACTCATGAACGGGTATACCTTGAAGAAGTGTTGTATGCTCCTAATAGGATTACTTTAATTTGTGCTCTATTAAAATATTGTGTGCATCATCCCACACATGGTTTTCACCCTCTAAGTAGGATTTCCATGGGAAAAATTGTGTGTCAATTGTTCTTTATGTGTGGATTCCTTAAGTGGTTGACATATGTGTAACATTTGTTGTTGTGTGTTATTTAATATTAAAGTTGCTTAATTGTTAAATATAGTGTCTTTGAAAGCTATAAAGAATAAGTCCCCAATAACTTCAAAAATTTAATGAAATTTTAAAGGAGTCTTATATTTTTCCTATTTCAAGTAATGCAAATTCTAGAGTCTATAGCACATTGCCAGTTAACTTGATTGGCTATTATGACTCCATTTTTAGAATGGTGCGGAGCTTTTTATAGTTCTTGACTTGTGCAACCTCCATCTAATGAAATTCAACTCCCTTTTGGAGATCATTTAGATTTGAAATTAAAATTTTTGTACCCTCCTTCCAGTGTTAAAAATTTTCAATATCTTCAACACTAGACTTGATCTTACAATGAAATTTTATTGGTAGGCTGACATATCCAAATTGAACTTCAAAGGAATAAATTAGTACAATCTATGCTCCAAAAACCAACTTATCAAATATTGTAAGTTTCCAAAATAGAAACTTTGCACTGGGATAGCCCTTATTGACAAACCAAATAATATCTTGGGTGATGTAGAATTTCCCTTACATGTAGGATTCCACTATGTTGGATTATATGGAGATAGTTGGGAGATGAAATAAATAAGGGGACATAAATAAATAGAAATAGGGGAGAGAAATGATTCATGACTATAAGAGGTGAAAGAAGAAAATTGCTGGAAAAATAACTTCAATGAAGAGTTGAGTGTAAGGAATTGAAGAAGCAAGTTCTGCTTCTATGTTAATAGCATAATCATGAGGCTCATTCCCTTGTAGAAGCCTCTTCAATAATCATATTACTTCTAAACAATGTAAAGGATGTTGAAGTAGTTCCCAACCTTGTTATAAGAAATGGAAAAGAAAATGTGGATGCAATACATGACAAATTGCACAACTTGTAGTCTTTATATATACAGAGAGATCTTTTTTAAGGTTCTTATTACATATTAGAACAATAGAAAAATTGATCAAGCTGCATACATATTCTAGAATCCAAAGAATAAAAAAATAAAACTCACTCAACACATGCTAAGTGACTTAGCTCAAGATCCTACACAAAAATATTGTAGACTAGGAAAAATGAGTAGGGTTTGCAAGAAATTTTACAAAAACATATCATAGAAGATATTTTTAGAAAGAAACAAGCCATAACTGAGTTAAATTTATCTAGTTTCTGATTAGCTGGGTTGATTATAAATTCTTGTAGAACTATCACCATATTAAGTACAATAAAATAAACAATCAATTGTTCCCAGCCAGCAGCATCAAATACAATTTTCCAAGGTGATAAAATTGCATATGCAGATGCATCACTTGCATGCCATGCATGAACTAATAAAAGATGTAGAAGAACCAAATGAGGAATCATGTAAACAAATCCCTGAGTGTTCAAGAAAAAAAGAAGACCAAAACAAGAACAATAATGGAGGGAGTGACAAGGAGTTACAAACAAGAGGAATGAAGATGAAGGGGATAGAGGACAAGGGGCCACCTCAAAAGAAGCAAAGTTCAAAAGACAAGATGGCTTCACAAGTTGTCACTAAATTAGAGACAACAAGAAGTTCAAGTTCAAGGTACTCATCCTTATGCCCAACTAAGCAAGAGACAAATTCCCCCTCTAATGAAAGTAACGAACAAAATATTGAGAGACATTTTTTGGTTGACATTGAAGCCCTTTCAAATGATGATCAAATGGGGCACTAAGGCATAAATGTACTTGATATTAATTTAATCACCCAAGATCATGATTAAAGAATTCAAATTCATGAGGATGAACTAGGTGAGATCACCTCCCTAACATGGCTATCAAAGAAAACATGATGGGGACAAATAATAATAGCCCAACCCAATAGGAGTTAGCAAGGTAGGTCTAATATTTACCTTTGGATTTAGTTTTCTTCATGCAATCTTATTTCATTACCAAGTTTTATTCCTAGATAAGGCTTCCATTCCCCCATATTTTCCATATTTTTATGTGTTGGTGTAAATGTTGTAACAGATTCATAAAGGTTAGACTTGTGGGATTGTAAGTAGTCAAATTTTTGGGTGAATACCCCAGGGAACAAAATGCCTAGCCCATTTTGTTTCCTAAAATAGAATGTGTAAGAGATTTTCTAAGTTATAAAAACTTTGAATTTAGTATAAAGGTTAATATTTTCAGCTTTTCAATTATGGTGATTACAAGTTTTTGTTTATTTTTGTTAGTGTGTATTTTCCAAAACTACTTAATTAAGTCCAAGGGATTTAGCTTAGTTGGTTGAAGTAATCAGTTCTCATTGTGGACACCCTAATTCAAATCCCAAGAGGAGCATCTTGGTGGGATTCTAAGTTTTGACTCTTGGTCTTCTATTGGTTGTATTCATCTCATTTCTAAGAAGTAGATTCTAAGTTGTGGCTCTTGGTCTTCCAATCATTGTTTCTTGTGTGATTGCTCGAAAGGAGTTTGAATAAGCTATGATTGTTTCTTTTAAGGAGCACCTGATATGTAAATGATCTTAATATTTTTTTTAAAAATTTCTTAATCTAGTTTATTTGAATCATTTAGCTTGTATTATTATTTTAAATTCCCCAATTCATTTCATCCCTAATCATAAAATTGTCACATTTAGCACTTGAGTTTAACTTGAGCCTTCTAAGGAATATTTCTTTCGATCATAAAAAGGGGTGGAAACATCTCTTTCATACCAAATAGACATCCCCACCTATCTTTCTTTAATGTACATGTTCATTCTCACTAAAATTATTTGAACATTTGCATTCTTGTTGGAAGAATAACTTCAGTGAAGAGTTGAGTGTAAGGAGTTGAAGAAGCAAATTCTACTTCTATGTAAATGCCATAATCATGAGGCTCATTCCCTTGTAGAAGCCTCTACCATAATGACATTACCTCTAAACCATGAAAAGTATGTTGAAGTTGTTCCCAACCTTGAAACACTTATATAAGCAATGGAAAATAAAATGCAAATGCAATACATGACAAATTGCACAACATGTAGTCCTCCTGATATTTGGATTGTAAATTCTCAAATACACTTGCAAGTGATTCCAATGTCATAGTACCTATCGCAAAACTTTCCTAGATTCTATCTAGTGCTCCCATAGTATCCTCTATATGCTCTAGTTGTTATTTATGTTGTGCAATCTCTTTCTGAAGCCGCTCTTTCTCCTTCTGGTAGGTTCCCATAGACTCTCTCTCATGCCTTAAATTTTGAACAAACTTCTGAATATCTTCCTCTCCCATATCTAAAATCAACTTCACATTGTGTTGTAACTCTATCATAGGTGTTTGATCCTTGATATCTTTCATTTCAACATTCAAGTTTTCAAGATTAGTCAACACCCTCACTTGCGGACCTCTCAAGTCAAGCACTTTCTATACTATTTAAATACCATATTCTTGCTTTTGAGCTAATAGTTCTTTAGGTGCATTTTCACTTAAAAATTTAATTTTTTTGAACAATTGTAAACTCTTAGAAAATTCATTCTTGTTTTCTACTATCGTTGATGGGCTTCCCTTGAAGAAAATCAAAATGAAGAGGCATAAACACACCAAAATTGTCTTACAAAACCATATGTACAAGTATAAACATTAAGTACAACCAACTCAATAAGGGTACAAGAATAACTTATTCCTATAAAGAAGGATTATGAATGATAATACAAGGGAAATTGATCAAAATAGGAAGACAATCGCTAGATTGTTGTCTAACTTTCAAAGAGAAGGTGATGAAAAATGTTATTGTCCTTGCAAGAGTTGTAATGACTTAAAGACAAGAAGAATCAAAATCAAAATAGCTAAGAGGCATTGTAGGGAGAAAGGTCACATTGAAGGGGGGTTTGATTATCATTCATTGGTAAGTTTTTTATTATTTTATTTTTTGCAATTAATATACATATGAAGAATGGAATGGGGGTTTGATTATCATCATTTTTATATAGGTTGATCTCCCTAGGATAGACCATCACATCTCAGAGGAACACGAAGGTGTGAATATGAAAGAACATGGAGGTGTGAATATGGAGGAACATGGAGGTGTGAGTATTGAAGGATAAGATCATGATCCCATAGAAGATGATGATCATGCACCAAAAAATAGTTTTGAAGATGATAGTACAAATGCATTGATCCATGACACATTTGGTATTAGTGATGTTGCTGATGATGATGATTATGATGAGGATGACATTGAGGCCATCCATGATATATTTGTTGGAAATCTGATTGAAAAGATCATCGTAAGAAGAAGTTTGATTACAAAGAGGGAGACTGTTGATAAAGAAAGTTTTCAATCATTGTTTTGTCACTGATGTCAAACTTGCTATTTGTTGGAATGACAATTGCTTATAAGATCCAAGTACTATCACTTAGTTGATTGATGAAGAGGATTTAATCAACAAGATGTAACAAAAGTACCTAAGGGAAAGGTTGAGTTATGGTTTTGTAATTAAGTACAAGGATCAGTTAAGGAATTGGTAAAATGATGTATTCATAATATACTTGAAGATATAGAGGTTGTTCACACTTAGAAACACTGGAAGAATAAGTTGTAACAAGGTTGTCTATAAAGCTTAACTGAGTTCATTAGTGAGTGTTGAGCAAGCTAGTTTGAGCTGAGTAGATTTTTAGTTAGTGTTGAGAAAATGCAAAATCTAGTATATGCGAGTGATACAAAAGGAGTCAAACATGTTCAAGTGCCAAGCATCAGAAAAACTTAGTAGATGTCGAGTGAATCCGCAATAGGTGTCAAGCATCAGTAAAACATAGTTAGTGTCAAGTAACATAGTATGTGTCAAGCACCAAAATTTCAATAGTGTCAGCTATTGCATTATTAGAAAAGTCAAAAATTTGCTAGATTTGAGCCAACAAGTTTGTTACCTTGAATTTTGTGAACTAGATGGAGGATAAGGATGATGAGTTGGTGGCACAAAATTTTAGGTAAGCCATTTTTGGGCAAATTCAAGATGATTCTTCATGATGTTTCTAGAAGAAACAACATATGGGTTAGATTCATTGAATCCTAGGTAATCCATTCAAACTGAAATTTAAGAAGGGAAGAATCGAGCGGGAAAAGCAATTCCAGACTTCTATTTAAGGAGTCACAAGCTAAGAAGCAAGAGAGACTAGGGTGCAAAAATGTGAAGTTGCTGAAGGATATCAAGAAGGTATTAAGAAGGAAGAATAGAGCACAGAGACTCTTCTTTGATAAGTGGTCATATTGGATATTGCACTGGTACATCGAGCATGAAGACTCAAGGAGATAAAGCTTGAAACAAAGGCAAGCTGTCAAAGCTACAAAGACTGAAAGCCAAGAAAATTGTGAAGAGTTGAACTGTGATCTAAAATTTGCAAGTTAAGTTGTGAGTTGTATCAGGTCAAAAACCCTTATTGTTACTCTTTAATGATTGTGCAAGCTAGGGTAAATTCTATGGACTAAGGTTGGTTTAACAGCCATTTGTAAATCCTTTAACAAGGTGGCATTCCAAGTGAATATTTTAAAGTCCTCTAACAAGGCCCACTTCTAACAAGGTGGTTAAATCCTTTAACCAAGTCACATTTAATAGTGTGTTGTAGCCTTTAACAGGGTAGGTCTTTCACAGGGCATCACTTCAGAAGAGTGAGAATTGAGTAGTATGTTACTGGTGGTTTTTCCCAAATTGGGTTTCTACATAAATCACTATGTTATGTGTTGATCTTTCATGTGTTATGCTTGCATGTTGATTTACAGTAACTTACTAAGTAGGAAAATATAAGCTTGGATGCATGAACAATTTAATAGGCTCATTTTACTCGATGAAAAAGCTTTAATTGGATATTTGGACCCTGTATAATTGATTCAACCCCCCCCCCCCCCCCCCCCCCCGGGTTGATTATTCTAAAAGATTTCTAACAATTGGTATCAAAGCCATCTACTGATTTAGTTTAAAATTACTAGAAGCAAGAAGATCAAGATGTCCAAGAGAGAAGTTCCCAAGCTTAACAGAGAAAGCTTCACTACATGGCAAAGGTTGATGAAGCTACACCTTGAATCAATAAGTGATCATGCACAAACTTCAATTGAAGTAGATTATGTTGATCTAGCTATACCTACTGTAGAAGATATGAAGAAAAAGAATGAGCACAATCAGGCAATGCTAGAGATTGCCTCTACTCCCAATTATGTTGAATTTGATGACATCAAAGGATGTGACTTTGCATTCAAGATGTGGAGAGCCTTGACTGATATCTATGGAGGAGATCAAAATTTTCAAAGAGCAAAAAGAGAAAGTCTTAGAGGAAAGTTTGATGACATGAAAATGGAGGAAGCTAAGAATGCTACTCAATATGCCTTCAGAATGAAAGAAGTGGTAAGTACAATAAGAAGTTTGGGTGGTCATTTGGAAGATCATACTATCAACAGAAAATACTTAAGAACCTTGCTCCCCATTTATGCTATTATAGTTTCAACGATTCAAGAGCTAAGGTGTGTCCTAGGAAATTAGTTAAATTTTGAAGGAATAGTAGGGAGACTCATTGCATGTGAATTGTCCAATTTTGATAACTACAGACCTGAGAATCTTGAATCTATTTTCAAGGCCAAGCTATCATTGAAAGATACTAAGGAGGTAAAATCAAAGAAAAAGAAGAAGAAAAAGTTGAAGCATGCATCCAGTGACAGCAGTACAAATGAAGAAGATGTAGAACAATTGGAAGCACTACTAGCTAGAAGATTCTACAGAGGCAAAGGTAAATTCAAAGGTAAGCTTCCTATCATTTTTTTTTAATTGCAATGAAGTAGGACATATTGCAGCAAGATGCACACAAAAGAAGAACTACAGAGAAGGAAACAAGAACAAGAACAGGAGAGAAGATGATAGCAGAGATTACAAAGAGAAAGGCAAAAAGTGTTACATTGTTGAAGAAGAAGATTCTGATGAAAATGATGATGAGGTAATCTATTTAGCCATGAAGGATGAATGAATCAGATGAAGATGAAGCAACAACATAGGGAACCTATGTGAACAAAAATGACAAGTGGATCATAGATAGGGGATGCTCACATCATATGATAGGAGACAAAAGTAAGTTTATTACCTTTACTCCTCATGATGGAAATAGTGTTGGATTTGGAAATGATGCTCCATGTCAAATCAAATGAAAAGGTTCTATTAAACTTACAGAGAAAATTTCATGTGATAATGCATACTATGTTGAAGGATTGAATTACAATTTGCTGAGTGTATCATAGTTAGGAAATGTTGGTTGCAAAGTAGAATTCAAAAACAAAACTGCCAAAATCTATGACACTGATGGCAATTTGATAGGAAAAGGTGAACAAAATAGGAGTAATTTGTTTTACCTAGATATGGAAGATGCAACTTGTCTTATTATAAAACTTGATGATGTTTGGCTATGGCATAAAAGGTTATGTCATGTTAACTTTGATAATCTAATTAGCATTAGCAAAAAGAAGAAAATTAGAGGTTTGCCCAAGCTGAAGAAGCCTAAAAATACAATGTGCAAACAATGTCAACTAGGAAAGATGACCAAGTAAAGTTTCAAAAATAATGCTTACACTTCCAAAGAAGTACTAGAGTTAGTGTATAATGACTTGTGTGGCCCAATATGACTATTCTAGGATGATGACTACCATGTTTTTAAAGCAAAAATCTAATGCATTTCAAATATTCAAATGGTATTTGGCCAAGGTTGAGAAGGAAATAGGTAAGAGTCTAAAGTCCTTTAGATCAGACAAAGGAGGAGAGTTTACATCAAAAGAATTTGAGACATTTTGCAATGATAAAGGAATCAAGAGACAAACATCAGGACCAAGAACTCCACCTCAAAATGGCATTGTAGAAAGGAGGAATAGATCACTAATAGATTGTGCTAGAACATTAATGATGAAGAAAAATGTTGCTCTGAAGTACTGGATAGAAGCTATAAGTATTGTTGTTTATAACCTGAATCGAGTATAAGTTAGGAGAGATACAAATGCAACACCTTTTAAACTATGGTATGGTTTCTCACCTAATGTAAAACATTTCAAAGTATTTGGTTGTAAGTCTTATATTCTTAAGGATACTAGGAATGGAAAGTTTGATGCAAAGAGTGATGAAGGTATATTCCTTGGATACTCCACTAGAAGCTAAGCATATAAGTGTTTGAATACTAACACTAACAAGATTGTGGAGAGTGCAAATGTAAATTTTGATGAGCATGCAGATGTCCAAGTTGATGAATCCAGGAAACTAGAAGATTATAAATCTTTTGTATACTTCTATTAAGGAATGCCAACTGAAGATGATGCTACCAATCAAGTTGGGAATCAGCAACAAATTTTAGTATCAGCCGAGTCATAGCTAGTGAATGTTGAGTTGGATTCAGAAGTTGAGTTGTAGAATGAAGATAATGTGCACTCTAATTCTAAAAATAGTACACATGGAAAAGATGATGAAATACTTGAAAGTGATGTGCAAAGTGACTTTGAAGCTAAAGAACCAAATATGGAAAGAAGGACAGAACCAAGACTATCTAGGTATGTGAGAAGACATCACCCTGTAGAACAAATCATTGGTGACAAAGAAGCTAGACCAATGATAAGGAATAGACTAAGGAATGAATCATGTTTTTTGAGCAAGATTGAGCCCAAAATAGTGAAAGATACACTACAAGATGATAATTGGCATAAAGCTATGGAAGAAGAGATAGATTAAATTGAGAAGAACAAAACCTAGACCCTAGTTCCTAGACTAGCTGATAAAAATCTAATTGGTACCAAATGGCTATTTAGGAACAAACTTGATGAGAATGGTGAGATAACAAGAAAAAAATCCAAACTAGTCTGCAAAGGTTATGCACAAGAAGAAGGACTAGACTATGGGGAAACATTTTTCCCTATTGCAAGAATAGGAGTAAGAACACTTCTTGCATATGCTACTTATAAAGGTTTCAAATTTTATCAAATGGATGTAAAGTCTACTTTTCTAAAAGGTATACTAGAAGAGGAAGTCTACATAGAACAACCAAAGGGATTTTCTAATGACAACAACAAGGATATGGTTTGCAAATTGCATAAAGCACTCTATGGTTTGAAGCAAGCACCTAGAACGTGGTATGAGAGACTACACAAATACCTTGTAAAGATAGGATTTGAGAGAACAGATGACAACAATAACCTATATATCAAGGCAGAAAAAGGTAAAGACAT
Organism: Cupressus sempervirens; assembly: GCA_028749045.1. NCBI lineage: Eukaryota > Viridiplantae > Streptophyta > Pinopsida > Cupressales > Cupressaceae > Cupressus > Cupressus sempervirens. Next base: position 274,111,634 of record CM053785.1, read on the forward strand.
TTTGATATCTAAAATCTTTGTTGATGATATAATATTTGGAGGAAAAGATGTCCTATGCAAAGATTTTTCTGACCAAATGAAACATGAGTTTGAGATGTCAATGTTTGGAGAAATCAAATTCTTTGTTGGATTGCAAGTACATCAACTAAAGCATGGCATATTTGTGATCCAATAAAAATACATCAAGGAGATACTCAAGACATTTGGATTAGAAGATTCAAAACTAGTAAGTACACCAATGTTAACAAGACATAAGTTATCCAAGAATGATGAGTCAACTGAAGTAAATCAGACAATGTATAGATTAATGATTGGAAAGTTGTAGTATGTTATGCATAGTAGACTAGACATTGCATTAGCTATTGGAATAGTGGAAAAAAAATTTGCTAACCCAAGAGAAAATCATTTGATGGTAGTAAAGAGAATATCAAGGTACCTAAAAGGAACTAATGACTTTGGTTTATACTACAGGATGAGTGAAAATTTTGAGTTGAAAGCCTACACTGATGCAAATTGGGGAGGTAATATTGATGACAGAAAGAGCACTAGTGGAGGAGCACTTTTCTTAGGCAAAAGATTGGTTACTTGGACCAACGAAAAGAAAAGTTGTACCTCATAGTCCATAGCAGAAGCTCTTAGTAGAAGCTAAATATGTTGTTGTTGCTATCAACTTCAGTAATATTGTATGGATCAAACATCTACTGCAAGGTATGAAAGAAGAGGTAATTGAAACTATGATAGTCTATTGTGATAACACAAGTTCCATCAACATATCAAAGAATCTTGTGATGCACACCAAAACAAAGCATATTGCAATTAAGTATCACTATGTAAGAGAATTGGTGGAAGACAAACAAGTAAGGATGGAATATGTCAACTCAAAGGAACATATTGCTGACATCTTTACAAAAGCACTACCTAAAGATTCTTTTGAGTATCTTAGAAATAAGTTAGGGGTGATACCCCTATCTAAGGCCATTTGAGGCAAAAGAAAGACTGACCTACATCAAATGAATGGATTGTTGAAATATTACAAATTGATGCAGAGGATATTCACTTTAGGGTCATGCCTAAAGTAATTAACGCGTTGAAGTTCCAAACAATTCACAAGCAAGGTGACATAAGGAGAAATTGGAGTACCTGCAAATGCTACACTAGCCTATTAAGATGCTGAGATAATAAGTCTTTGGCATTGTTGTCAAAGAGGGAGAAATAGTAGAAACTTATCAATGCATACAGAGGGAGAAGTAGTTGATATAACAGAAAATGATCAATGCATGCAAAGGGAGAAATAATGTAAGAGGGAGTCAAGGGAAGTAGAAAGAAAAATAATGTTCAAATATGTAAAAGGAAATAGCAGCTCAGAGGGAGAAAATAGTACAAACAATAATCAATCAGAGGAATAGCAGAACAAAGAAGGAGAAGACAGTTTATTAGCAAAAGAATTCAGAGGGAGTCATAAGATAGTTTATGTTGCTGATAAAATGAATAGTTTTGAATAAAGTTTTCTTTTTGGCATTTGATTTGCTATTTTAACCTAGTTAGCATTTTGATAAATTGGTTGATCAGTTTGGTTTGTCATCAATGCCAAAGAGGGAGATTGTTTGAAATATGATTGAAAAGATCATTGTAAGAAGAAGATTGATTGCAAAGGGGGAGATTGTTGATAAAGAATGTTTTCAATCATTGTTTTGTCACTAATGTCAAACTTGCTATTTGCTAGAATGACAATTGCTTATAAGATCCAAGTACTATCACTTAGTTGATTGATGAAGAGGATTTAATCAACACGATGTAACAAAAGTACCTAAGGGAAAGGTTGAGTTATGGTTTTGTAATGGAGTGCAAAGATCAGTTAAGAAATTGGTAAATGATGTATTGATAATATACTTGAAGATACAGAGGTTGTCACACTTAGAAACACTGGAAGAATAAGTTATAACAAGGTTGTCAGAAAAGCTTAACTAAGTTCATTAGTGAGTGTCAAGGAATTTAGTTTGAGCCAAGCAGATTTTCAATTAGTGCCGAGCAAATGCAAAATCTAGTGTGTGCCGAGTGATACAGAAGGAGCCAAGCATGTTCAAGTGCCAAGAAAACTTTAGGTACTGAGTATCAAAAAAACTTAGTACATGCTAAGTGAATCCACAATAGGTGTCAAGCATCAATAAAACATAATTAGTGCCAATTAACATAGTATGTGTCAAGCACCAAAGTTTCAATAGTGTCGAGCTGCTGCATTATTGGAATTGTCAAAAATTTGCCAAATCTGAGCTGACAAGTTTGTTACCTTGAATTTTGTGAACCAGATGGAGGATAAAGATGATGAGCTGGTGGCACAAAATTTTAGGTAAACCATTTTTGGAAAAATTCAAGAGGATTCTTCATGATGTTTCTAGAAGAAACAACATATGGGTTAGATTTATTGAATCCTACCTAATCCATTCAAACTAAAATATAAGGAGGGAAGAATCAAGCAAGAAAAGCAATTCTAGGCTTCTATTTAAGGAGTCACAGGCCAAGAAGTAAGAGAGACTAGGGTACAAAAATGTGAAGTTGTTGAAGGATGTCAAGAAGAAGGTATTAAGAAAGAAGAACAGAGCATAGAGACTTTGCTTTGATAACTGGTCATATAGGAGATTGCACTGGTACATCGAGCATGAAGACTCAAAAAGATGAAGCTTGAAAGGAGGACAAGTTGTCAAAGCTATAGAGATTGAAAGCTAGGAAAATTTTGAAGAGCTGAACTGTGATCTAAAATTTTCAAGTTAAGTTGTGAGTTGTATCAGGTCAAAAGTCCTTGTTGTTACTCTCTAACAATTGTGCAAGCTAGGGTAAAATCCTATGGACTTAGGTTGGTTTAAAAACCATTTGTAAATCCTTTAACAAGGTGGCATTCCAAGTGAATGTTCTAAAGTCCTCTAACTAAGCCCACTTCTAATAGGGTGGTTAAATCCTTTAACCAAGTCACATTTAATAGTGTGTTAGGGCCTTTCGCAGGGCATCACTTAGAAGAGTGAGAATTGAGTAGCATGTTACTAGTGCTTTTTCCCAAATTGGGTTTCTACGTAAATCACTATGTTATGTGTTGAATTTTCATGTCTTATGCTTGCATATTGATTTACAATAACTTGCTAAGTAGGAAAATTTAAGCTTGGATGCATGAACAGTTTAATAGGCTCATTTTACTTGATGAAAAAAATTTAATTGGACATTTGGACCTTGAATAATTGATTCACACCTCGCCCCCACTCTTAGTTATTCTAACACATTTCTAATAATATCTCTACTTGAGAATGCAAACACAGCCCTTTAAGAAGGATCCCAACTAACTCTTCTCTTTTTTGTATTGTGCTGGTGAATTTGAATTTTATGAATGGTTTATTTAACATAACAATGTCACATATGCTTAGGTTTTTTGTATACATCATTACAATCTATAAAAGGTGAAATATGTACCATTAAGATTGTTTATAATAATGACTTATATTGTTTTCTCTAGATTGATAGGTGAATATTTGTTACCACCATCAAATGTCCTCCCTCACTCATATTGAGAATTATGTGTGACTATGAAACATATTGGAATGGAATATCAAGCAATAGATGCTTGTCCTAAAGATCATGCAATTTATCATAAAGAACACAAAAATGTAATAGAATACCCTGAATGTCATATGAGTAGATATTGAGATGATCAAGTGACAAAAAAGGTGCCTCGCAAGGTTCTTTTTTACATCCCCATTATTCCTCATCTTGAACGATTATTCAAGTGCAGTAGCTTGGCACAATTTATGGATTACCATGCATGCAATAGAAGTTGAGATGACATTATCCAAATGCATGTGGATGGTTTAGAATTTATGGACATAGAGGAACAGTGGCCACACTTTAAATAAGAACCTCAAAATCCTAGTCTTTCATTGGCAACTGACTGTGTCAATCCATTTGGAGATATGAGATTTGTTTACTCGGTATGGCCTATTTTTGTTATCAACAATAGCCTTCATTTATGGATACCAATAAAGTGGGAGTACATTATGTTGGAAACGATTGTTCCAGGTAATTTATTATTTTATTTTTACCTATATGTAATTATAATTCTTAGAGTGAAATGACCACAATAATTATATGATGTTGTTCATTCAACTAGGTAAGTACCAAGTGAAAGATATGATTGTATATAGTGTGCCTCTTATCGACGATTTGTTGGTGTTATGGAATGGTTTCACTATGCATGATATCTTTAGACCAATTGGACAAAAACAATTTCAATTTCATGCAATGCTTGTGTGGACAATCATGATGCCCCAGGGTTGACACATTTATGTGTATGTTATGCTGAAATCTAGTTGTACACAATAATACTAATTCCAAAAGTGAACATATTTAATCCCTTCTATCATTATCTTGTAAGTCTTCAAACAAAGGAAAAATTTGCATGTCCAATGTGTGGTCCAGAGATTAGATCTCATCATTCCAAAAGTTTAATAAAGCAGGTGTTTGATGAGAATAGGCACTTTCTCCACATATATCATAACTATCAAAGTGCCAAAAAAAAAAATTTAATGGAAAGAAGAGACTACATAAAAGCCACAAAGAATAACATCTCACCTATGGCAATTGGAATATAATAGAATTTGAGGTAGTATCACTTCACCTAATGGTTTATGTTCAGAAATTATATATTTTGATTGTGTCTTGTTGACTAATTATGTAATTTAATGATCATGAAGGTCATCAAGGCATCATTGACCACCTTCCAAAGGGACTAAAATGTTATCTAGGGAATTTAGTAGATTGCCCTACTATGAGCAGCTACAAATTGTGCATTTGTTTTATACTATGCATATCAGAAAGAATGTAACAGAGACATTGTGGAAAATATTGGATGGAAGGCATGACAAAGAAAAACTTGCCAAGATTTATAGTAACATTCATGATTCCAATCATGTGATGAAAAATATCATTGAATCAAATAGAAATGGAGACCAAATTAATGCAACTGCTCTTCCTTGGTTATTAACAGAGTAGCAAAGTAATGCCATAAAATAAGTCATACAAAAAAAATTGATTTCCTATAGGATTTTTTGTGAATATAAGCAATCTCATATCAAAGAAAAGTGAATTTGGGTTGAGGTTGAAAATGCATGATTGGCATACCTTCATCAAGGTAAGTCATGGTCTTTTGTATTTATGATATAGTTGTGAAACTATACTCAATTTTCATTGTATTATTAGAAAATAATGAAATAATTAGTTGAAAATTGTTGCAGCATGTGCTAACCCCTATCACTCCCAAATAGTTTCAATAATAATATAAAACAAGTGATATATGATCTTGGAAAATACATGAGGTAAGCAATGATATTTGTTCAATATATCAAACAAGTAATTTATTATAAAGTCTCATATTTATATGTTTTTGCGTCTTGAATCCCTTATAGGTGGTTGTCTATGGGTGAGAAGATATGCCTCTGCAACAATATAGGGAAGGACAAAAAAAGAAAAAGAGAAAAAGGAAATGATTCATCTGAACTTATGTAACTTATTTGATAATGATTGATGTTTATGTCTAGATGTTTTATTGATGTTCTATTGAATATTCTAATGAATCTTATGTTTTAATTTTAATGTGAATGTTCTAATGAATGTTATCATGTGACAATTCATGAATGTTACATTTTATTAATAGAATGAATGAATTTTAGATGTTAACAAGGAATTCAAATGTTGCTGGGGGGGGGGTGAATGAGCTTCCACCTTCATGTGGTTGGCCCTAATTAGTAGAGAATATTAAACTATTCTTGAACTAAGTGAAGCTTGACATTAACCTATGATTGCATGACAACTAATTGTGTGAATCTCTTGGTTTTAGGAAATACAGATAGAATATAGTTGCACGTGCATCCTCAATTTAGAGTGGTATTCACAAGTTTATCAAATCAATGGTATGATGTCATTCACATCTACAAATTTTCATTAGCAAGTTTAGTCAATTGTAAGGTGTTTTGTAGAGTTTTAATTGATGGATTCATGATAAGTAGCTTGTATTCTTTGAATTGTGTCAAATTATGATATTGCTATTAGAATTCATGTGTACTTTTTAAAGCCAAACTTGTTGATTTATGAAATTTAGTTGCAGTGTATGAAGTATTCAAAAGAATGGCTTTCTATGGGGCCAAATGAGCTTCCACCTTCATGTGGTTGGCCCTTATTAGTAGAGAATATTAAACTATTCTCTAAATAAGTGAAGCTCAACATTAACCTATGATTGCATGACAACTAATTGTGTGAATCTGTTGGTTTTAGGCAATACAGATAGAGTATAGTTGCACATGCATTCTTGATTCAAAGTGGTATTCACAAGTTTAACAAATCAATGGTATGATGTCATTCACATCTACAATTTTTCATTAGCAATTTTAGTCAATTGTAAGGTCTTTTGTAGAGTTTTAATTGATAGATTCATGATAAGTAGGTGGTATTCTTTAATTGTGTCAAATTATGATATTGCTATTAGAATTCATATGTACTTTTTAAAGTCAAACTCATTGATTTGTGAAATTTAGTTGCAATGTATGAAGTATTCAAAAGAATGGCTTTCTATGGGATTTCCTCAAATTATTCCTCTCTAAGGTATTCTATTGTTTCTATGTATCTATAATCATGTTTTATCTTTGTTTTGGATATGTTTGAAATGAATTAGAAAGTATATACAAACTTTAGATTTTACACATTGATGACAAGGTTCAACATAATTGAATCATATTCTAATGAAATGATCAAATTAGTATGATCTAGAATGTTCATGATATTTTTTCAATATAATCAAATTATATCCTCATGTTGTATCATGAAGTGATTGAAAGTTTTGATATGAAAGCTTCAACATGATAGAAACATAACATGATGATGGATCATAAATTGTAATTTAGAACATCAATACACAAACCTCAATACAATTCAATATAGAAATAATCTGCACAACACAATAAACTATGGAAACTTGAGACCATAATGAACTGAAATATTTTTTGTGTCTTTCAAATGCAGTGGTTGAAGAAATGTAGAAACAAATCCTTGGGCAAAGTACTAGATAAGATCAAAGAAGGTGAATGATTTTCTAATGCTATATTCAATATCAAAAAATTACATTAAGTTATATTGTTATTGTTCTTTCCATCAAGGTTCATATGAACTTGATTCTAATGAATAATAAATAAGATACTAAGAATAAGTAGATTTCCACAATTCATATGAACCTATCATTTATGGTTCTGGATTTGATTGTGTTTTTATTTTTGCATCAACGTCTTGAATCACATTCTATGATTCATCATATAAATAAGAGAAAGATAGCATCATGAGAAAGCATGATCCACTATAAATAACATATTAAAGTATTTGACTTGATTTCTTCTGAATTGCTTGCAAAATTGATACTGTTGGGATTTTTCTTGCTTCTACTTATTGTTGGGCAAACAAGAATTGCAAAGATTTGTATATATGAGAGCTTAGGAGATTGCCTCAAATTATTTCTCTAAGGTATTCTATTGTTTCTATTTATCTGTAATCATGTTTTATCTTTGTTTTCTATACAATTCTATTGTATGTTTAAAATGAATCATCAAGTATATAAAACTTTTAGATTTGACTATGTAGAAGTATTTACATTATAGTCTATGGATTATCATTAGAATGATAGAGTGTTAGAATATATATATATTCTAAGATGAATCCCAAAGAGTGGATCTGACACATTGATGAAAAGGTTCAACACTAATTAAATCATATTTTAATGAAATGATCAAATTACATTCTCTGATTCATTATTAGGATAGTCATATTTGTAAAAACATAACTAAAACCTGATAAGTTAATAGATATCTTGGTTTCATATCGATGCAGAGTCTAAACCATGTTTAGAACACCACATATTACTTCTCAAAAGAATGTGGCAATTCATCCAACTTGGTCTCCAATGCATATATATGACATCTTTAAAAGAAAAAACATGAAAGGCAAATACAATATATCAACATACAACATAATAGCAATAAATGATATTATTTTTCATATGTCTAATAGATTGTTTACTTTGAGAAGTTCATGAAGTTTCATAGAAATATAGGAGCAAAGCAATAAAGGGATTGCAGTATCTAACTTCATTTATTTTGAGAATTTGAAGAATTCTTGTTGGCTCCTAATTTAATAGTGATTATTATTACTAGTAGACAACAAAATTTATTATACTTAGAGGTAGCTAGTGCTCATATTTAGTATAATAAACTATGTCTCTAGGCCAACTGCATAAGGAACAATTGCTTCCTGCACTTTTGGCTCTGCAAAACCAAGGTGGGAGTACCTTAGGGATTCAAATAACTTCTTGAATCTTATCCTTAATCCCTAGAAATAGTAGATGTGGTCCACTTTCTCTAATAAATGTGGGATAAAGATAAGATATAGTAGCTAACAATAACCCATAAATTCCCATAACTAGATGATGACCACTACTTATACACTTGATACAATAATTGATTGATTTAGATTTGAATATAAATTGGATACATTTAGTAGAATTTACTTCAGTTTGTCTCTAATTTATATGACTAGTGTCTTATCCATTGTTACATAGAGTCAACTATTAGTAGGGGATCTAACTCAAATAACTTGTAAATAAATTATATTAACTATAATCACCAATTCCCATTCTTATAAAATATCCCTCTCATAAACTCACAGACCCTATTGATTCATTAGAGCACTTCCTTAACTCCTTGAATTAAAAGCAACAATTGAATCAATATACAACATATACAAATTGCATTCAATCAATTAAACCTTATTTAACTGATCTCAAAGTAAACAAATTGATGAAATGGAGATAGAAATTGATAACATAGATGTAGTGTAAGTGCCCTTTTTTATTATCCTTTGAAAATAATGATACAATAACTAATAGACACTCAATGAAATTTAGAATATATTGCTAATTCTATCATTGATATGAAAACATCAGGAAATCATAAAGCTTGAAAATAAACTCAGAAGACTACACATAAAAATGGACCAATTGTACTTTTGAACAAGGTAAAATTACAAAATTCATGGACCTCTTCCCTAACCTTGGGATCTCACTTATATCGGGTGAGATGCAACAAGCTTTAGGTATAGAGAACTAACAGCTTTCCTTAAGACAAAATATTTACATCATTACTGTCACAAAAGACAAAGAAATGTGCAACAAGAAAACTTTGCATCATGATGCCTTTTGGAGGGACCATTTTTTGTTACATCTTTTGTTACATTTCTTTGTGAGTGAAAATTTTGATGATTGGCCCTATTACTATTGTTGCTCCTCAGAGGTTGTAGCCAATGGGATTGATTGTGACATATCTAGATTTGCTTGTTATAGACTAGCCTCTACTTGAGGATCTCCATGTATATCATCATGAATTGATAAGATAACAGTTATATCTATTTTATCTTCTACCAAGTCATTAGTTTGGATTTTTGTGCTAGCAACTACAATTGGTTTCTCACCTTTGTTCTCTTTTTCTTTTTGATCTCTTACTGATGTATCAATTATTTGTACCTTGTCTTGTTCCATTTCCTCATCATCATCAGTTTCAACATCTTCTAACTACTCACCATGAGTGATATCTGCCATCCACTTGTCAAAAAGTGTGTCATCTAGCCGATTAAACTATAGAATATCATGTTGTTTCTTAATCACATATTTAGCAATTTTGTCAATTTCAATAAAATCTTGTTTTAAAGAATCAAAGAATAACTAGACTTTTATAATTTCCTTAGTAGTATCTGCCTACCATGCATTTTCTCTTTCATTTATGACTATATTCATCCTTAGAAAAAATAGGTAATCTAATTCTTGGGCCCATTCCTCCTTACTTTTCAATTTATTCTTTTTACCTAAAGCATGTGGGAACATATCAAATTTAACACTCTTGTACTTGTCCAGGTAATTGACAATTCTCCTTTGTAGCTCAACTCTTTTACCATCAAATTCTGAAAGATCATTCTCAAAATCATAATTTTTTTTCTATATGATCATGTGATAAATTGATGATAGAAAAACATAAAAAGGTGACCTCTTTTCTCCTCTTTCTCCACTTGTTGACAATTGGTTTCAAGGCTTCATCATTTGCCTTTATTTCATCCCATATGTTTATTGTTTTTTCTAGTTGCTCATAAAATGAGGGCCAATCAATATTATCAACTAAATACATGAGGGCTTTTCTTAGCTTATCCTCATGTTGTTCATTCAATTCTACATGTAATGCCCATAATTTTCTCTTTTCTTCTTCAAAATCTTCTGTAGTATAATAGTGTGGCCTTTGTGTGGTGTGTCTAGGATTTCAATGTATGGTATAGTATCACATAATTGGGCAGATATCATACCCTAAAAATAATTGGGTAGATATCATACCCTAAAAATAGTTGAAATAGAGTATGGTATGATATCTACCCAATTATGTGATACTTTCAAACTAGAAGGATTATCTATGGGTCTGATAAAATCCATCAATGCCTTGGGGATTATGGGATTGTCCCTTAATATGAGGCATCTTAACCTAGATGAAAAATACCTATTAAACCTGATAAAATTGGCCTCCCCTGCATCCCATGTCATGTCTACACTCCACAACTAGATCGGCAGATCTTCTTCTCCATACTTTCAATTTAAAACCATCTCCTTTTCGAAATATGTAACCCCCTTAAATAGGAACATGTGCATTAATAGTGAATAATGGCCAAAAAAAACTTCCACCTTACCCTTCACAATTCCAACTAAACGTATATGAATTTCCTCTACTAAATAGGATGCAAAATCAAAAATAATATCAATACCAAAAGAGGAAATCTAAATCAATATATACATAAATTTTATTGGCACAAAATTTTCCTCATCCTCACCAAAAACCCTACATAGAGTCATATATATTTCTATGGCCCTAGAAGTGAAAAATTCCTTTTTAAAAGGCTCCTTAGTAGATGTTGTGACTACTGGAAAATTTCCAATTAAACCTATGTATGCCTTTAGTGCACCCTACCTGATCTTATCCTTCTTAGATAAGCATTATTTCTTCAGTCCTAGCAGATCAATGGGTACATGATAATCTCAAAATGGTTCTAGACCAAAAACTTCTTGAATTTCTTCAAGATTTATTCTAACCAGGCATTCACCATCCATTCTTCTCACTATCCTAGCTATTGGGTTATAATTTTGGGCAATGGCCATTAGTAGGTTAGAATCCACAAAAACACTAGGGACCACTGGTTTTCTCAAATCAAAATTTCAAACGTTCCCATGGGGAGCAAGAAATTTTCTTTCTAATAACCACTTCTTAAAAATATGGAGCCCTATTTTAGTAGTGGTAGAATCTCTAACCCAATTCCCTCTATTATACAGCCCATCCACAATCTTGAGCCTAGGGTTTAAAAAAATTAGCTTTTTCATTTGGGCAGACTCATTTGTAGACACAGGCAATAATTCAAGAAGGTCATCATGTATATTCCTACTTTAATAATTTACCTTTCCTAAGAAAACTTTATTTAGAGGCATGTTTACTAGTGATACAGAAATACGAAAACTCTTCACTATCTAATAGATTCGGATACTTACCTAGCTCTTTAGTTATCCTTCTTGAAATTCTACAACAAATGGTGGATACTAAAAATATTTTGCAATTTTAAACATGCAAGGAATAATTCTTCAACTAGCTCTTAGCTCTCTATAATCCTAAAATTTGTTTGTGTAGAGAAGAAATGGTGAAATTTTGCAATATATCTTTGATTGTAGTTCGCATGAGGAATCTTCAATTTTCATAAATGAATTGTTAGGAGAAACAAGGTGGCAAAACCTTCTAATTTTGAAAATACACTATCGGTTCTAAAAAATCTGATGATCTAGGGATAAAATCATGAATGACTCACTTTTGATTTTCCAGGTTAGCATTCAACCCAATCAAGTTTCTCCACGTAAGCTTTTCTTTCCACTATTGGCAACTTGTTCTACCCCCACTGGCACTCATAGACACATGTCACATTCTTGCTATGTTGCTATGCATAAACATTGAGCAAATTTTGCATTTGACATAGCGCTCATTGTTGATTCATCTCTAATCTGATGATGTGTATTTCATGAAGGTTTTAATGCAACTGTGTTGGGTCCTTTTGTGTTTCCTTGGTCACCATGTCATGTGAACTAAACATCAAGTAGGGTTCCATAGCGACAAGATGTCTACCATTGATGCATCTTCAATCTGATGGCTTTAATCAACATGTATCCTTTTATGAGTGTGGATAGACATAGCATGTAACATCAGACCACCTTGACACACTAGCATAGTCATTAATAATTGTCAACCCTTTTCACATAGATATTTCAAAATTAATTCCCATCGTGTTTTAATTCACAGTCAGTCGCCATGTCACTACCAGTGAAAACTCATAATTTTTGGTGGCGACATAGTGACCGCCATATTTTCTAAAAAATTTGACATCAAAAAATAAGCATGTTCTCATTTGGATACTTTTTTTAATACACCTTCTAACATTCCATAATGATGACACCATTTAGTAAATGACAAAGAAAATATACGGTGCTCACCTTCAAAGTAGGTCCTATCATGTTTCACTTTCCTGGGAGGTCTCCATGTCATTACTAATGAAACTCTTATACATTCTGGTGGTGACATTGTGACCACCTTAATTCTTGAAAAATTTTGAGACCATGAAAATAACACATGCTCTGGTCATAACTATATTTACTACTCTTCTGACGCCTCTGACAGTCAATTGTGTTGACATGGTTCATTAATGACAGGAAAAAATTTTGGTGTCATATTCATTTTTGGCCCACCATGTTTTCCTTTTGTGGTAGGTCACCATGTCATTACCAACAAAAAATTTTCTTTTTTCAATGGTGACATAGTGACCACCATTGATCTAGAAAGATCTGATGGTGTGGGAAAAATACATTAAAAGTATACTTATATCAGCTGGGTCCCAAGTATAATACTTGTTTGGTCACCATGTTGCATGAGATAAAATGATTGAAAGTTTTCATTGCAACAAGATGACTACTATAGATCTCAAAAAGATCTGATGGTGAGGAAATTTTCAGGGGAAAATGAAGCCAAAAGAAAAAACTTTAAAAGTTCTCAAAAATATATACCGTTTTCAAAAAAAAAAAATTCCTTCTCAATCTTCAAAGTAAAGGCACATGACCTAATGGGTTTACTTAAGGCACCAATTTGGTTTTTATTAGGGTTTTTCCTAGGGCTAACCAATTTTGAAAAGACCAGACCCTAACTTGCAATATATATATATGATTTTCACACATATTTTAGAAAAAAAATTGCATTGTGAAAAATCAGACCGTCAAGTCTCACAGCAACAAGCGAGCAATAGTAATGAAGGAGAAAGAGTAGATTAATTATAGTTGGGATAGCATCAATATTCTCACCCATTACACTTTCCCTTCTTGTAGCACACATCCTCATGTTCCTCATAGTCACCATCTATGTCACACATAACACCACCGCAAGGATCAATGTAATAGTAATATCCCAATATCTTACCACCACATTTTCTAATTTCATAGCATACATCAATTTCCTTCTCATAGTCACCATCTTCACTACATACAAAAAAAAAATTCATAGGAATCTTCAATATACTTGCCATACACACTAAACAAATTTACATTACTGTAATGCATAAAAATTTCATGAATGCTCCCATTCTCTTTCTCTTTCTCTTTTATGTTATGCTAGCAACAAACTCCATTCCATTTGAATTTAAAACCATCCAAAACCTTGCATATATCAATAAATTTGTAGATTTATGAACTTTGGTTACAGTTATTGCCTTTGCAAAGAGGGCAAGAGTGGATTCTAAGAATATTATTGTCTGAGTGTAGTTATCAGTAAAGTCTCCAAAAATATTGTTCCAAGCATCATTCTCTTATTGTAGTTATCTATAAAGTCTCCAACATTATTCTTGCAAGCATCATTCTCTTAGTGTTGGTATCTATAAAGTCTTGTCCTCCTAAGTCTTGATTTGATCAATAGGTTGCATTCATCATGGCTAAGAATAAGAATCCATCTATTATATTTTTTTTGGCTCATACAAGAAACAATAACCATAGGAATCCAAATAGAGATTAGAAAAGAGGAAGGGATTACACCACAAGAAGATCTACTATATATTTATATTGGCTTGTACAAGAAACCAAAGAAAAAGATAATATCAACTTATACTTCAACATTTGGCACATAAAAAATTAATAATTCAGCAAGTCATCGTAATTGCGACAAGTAGTCATTTCTCCCACAACATAGCTATCAGATTCCTATCGTAATTAAGATGGAATAATCTGATGGCTATTTGTTGCTCCCACAACATTATCATTGCATACACATCACAATTGTAATGACAGACTGAAAACTTAAGCCATCATATTTGTGATGGTCTACTATCATAATTGGGATGTCGTGAAGATGAAAATTTCCCTTGCCTTCTTCCAAATTGTGATGGCTTTAGGTGTCACAACTTTGATGGACAACCTTTCCATTGTAATTTGTGACAAAAAAAGTTTGACACTCATCCAACGGGAGCCAATTCATGGTATTGTCACTTGGGTGATGGGTTTCTATCAGAACTGCGATGGCCTGTCATCTCAATTTAGACCCAAATGTAGTAGTGGAAAATGATCCCTAGGAGAGAGTTGCCAAGAAAATAAGTACATTTAATATTGAACTTAATCAATTTGGTAGAAGCCAATCAAGTGTAGATAAAACATGATGCATAGCTATTTGATATTGTGTGTACAAATATGAGGAATGATTTGTAGACATTTGATGTTTGCATAAAGGAGATAAGAAGATGTCTAGAGAAAGGCAAGAAATTGTATGGATAATGCACTTTGTCATACAATCATATTAAGGACATAAATGATAAGTTCAATGCCAAACTGAATGAGCTACAAGTTTCATCTATTAGACTACAACAGCCAGACACAATCATTGGGGATCTTGAGGAAGAAAATGCACAAGTTCATGATGACATTAGAATCATTGAACTGAGCAAAGAGGGAGTGATAAAGAGGTTTTCTTTGCTAAGAGAGCACTTGACATTGAAGGTCATTAATGTGCAAAAGAATATTAAAGAATGTCTTATAGCCAAGACATCATATGAGAAATTTTCATATATTTATTTGAACATAATAGAGGTGGCATCATATGGCCTATATGCATTACTTAGCATATCAGAGGCAATAAAGGACACCTGGCAAAAAGAATTTGAGAGCTTGACAACAAGCTTTGTAGATTGTATATCTAGAGTCTCAAATTTAGCATGAAGAAAAGGAAATAAAATTTTGAAATGTAAATAATTTTTGGAACCTTTTTCATTGATGTCAAAAGGGGACAAAAAGATAAGGAAAATTGTATAGATGTATGTACATAGAAGGATAAAGATAATGGTAGAAAAAGATAAGGAAAATAGATTGTATATTGTATAGATATGTATGAAAGGGAGATTAATCAAAGGAAGAGTTATATAATGTAATTATGAGATATAAGGAAATATGGTTAAAATTTAATGATCCACAAGTTTTGAAATTTTGTAAATTTTGATTAGGCCAATTTTTCTAAAGTTTCAAAATTGCAAGTTGTTGGGACTTGGCCAATTTTTCCATATGTTGTCATCAATGCTAAAGAAGGATATTTTTGGAAATTTGGCTAAGGTGTATGTTGTCACTTAGGTTTGCACCCTTGTCCAAAGCCTATGCATGAGGACAACCTAGTGAAACATGGAAACAACCTCCAAGCTGTGGGACTTGAACTGTGAGGTTGAGTCTCCAGAGAAGGTTGGCTTCCTCTTACTATTAGGATGCACCTAACTACTCTTGAAGAGGAAAAGGGAGAAGGAGAGCATGAAAGAAAATCTACCTAATCTAATCTAAAGAGGTGATGCACCAAAATAGAGTGTTCAGACCAAACTCTGCCCATATATGCACTATTGAACTAGAATGAAACTAAGGATATACACATTCAGACTTGCTTTAATCTAATAATCACATGCAAAACAAAAGACCAAGATGAATGACACAAGGAAAGAGAGATTCACTTATATTATCATT
Organism: Cupressus sempervirens; assembly: GCA_028749045.1. Lineage (NCBI taxonomy): Eukaryota > Viridiplantae > Streptophyta > Pinopsida > Cupressales > Cupressaceae > Cupressus > Cupressus sempervirens. Next base: position 274,127,805 of record CM053785.1, read on the forward strand.
CATAGGCCAAGGAGATGCATTCATGCAGATCATAGATCTCTACAAAACACCAGTAAGAGGCAAAGAGTTCTTGCACTTTCATACCAATGGTTGAAGGAGATAAGACAAAAAATCATGTAGTTTAGAGGCACAGGGGGATTTACATTGAGAATTTGTGGAGCAGTAACAAAGAAAATAAAGAAAGGTCCCCTTCCAAAATTCACCAAAATTGCCTTTATAGTTCAGGCATAACTGACATTTTCCCTCCAAAACCATCCTGCAACCACCGCCATCAAGGCTTTGCCAAGAACAATCATGGGGATCTAAAGAAATCTGATCTAAGTATAGCTTTAGGTACCACAAAATCTGACTGTTAACTAAAACAGGGCCTTGAGAAGACAAAGGCGATGCTATAATTATGCTCTAACCAAGTAGATAGATTAGATCAGGGGGTCGAGTGTCTTTGCATGCTTGACATTCACTCCTGGTGGTTGGAATTGATCATGAAGATCAGATTCGCGTAAAAACTCAATTTCTTATCATTTTTGGTGAATGAATCAATAGAGTCAGCGAGTCAGCCGAACACTATAAGCAAAACAGGCCATGTGGACTAATCAGTTCATTTCTTTATGCCACTTTGCGGGTCTCCCTAAATTTGACTAGATATTCAAACTAACTGTGCCACCTTGAAAACCCTAACCACGACGATCACATTAACTGCTAGCCACTAATCATCAATGCCTCCACCAGACCCCCTGGGACACGTGCCACCAAGGCGCTATGTCACTATGCATATCTTCTGAGCAATTTTCCATAGTGAGATAGCGCCCACTGTGGATTTAGACTGATCTGACAATCGTGAAGACTCACCATATTACCGCGCTATTTCCTCAAAAGAAACTTGAAAACCTGGGCCCACGAACCACTTGGCAACCACCTTGCACAACCTAGCATCCTCATCTTGGCGAGACCTAGCCCCACTAATCCACATGGCACAATGGCGCTATGTCACTATGGGTAATATCCTTGCAGCTTTCCATAGCGAGATAGCGCCTACCGTCAATTTCCTTAGATCTGATGATCGTGAAGACTTGTCGTATTACTGCACTTTTCCCTTAAAACTTCTGGGCCCATGAACCAACTTAGTACACCTAGCATCTAACTTGACCCAATCTAGTACCATCCTTGTAGTTTCATAACACTCAGCCCCACCCTGCCACATGTTGCCGAGGTGCTATGTCGCTATGGGTAATATCCTCATAGCTTTCCATAGCAAGATAGCGCCAACCATAGATATCTCTTGATCTGACAATGGGGATTTGTAGGCCTATAGAAACATTAAAACATATAGGGAAAGAAATATAATAAGGTTAGCATAAGTATTTCGTCCCCCTTTTGAATATTTGAATATTTAAAACTTGTGAACATTACTACATTGAATTTAAATGTGGTGATTCTGGTGGGAAGGAAAAAATGGTCAATAGTATACATTGGATGTTGTCATTTATGGAAACATATCTGCAATATGAAGAAGGTAGACCTTAAAGACTAAGTTATGACATTCATACTTAGAAAATTGTCTAAGTATTGTGTAGATTATATGGCAAAACAAATAGTGTTTTGGTTGGCAAGCTTCACAAAAGTCATGTTGGTACATGCGCACTTGAGGAATGATAGTATAGAGTACTATGATGATGAATGCAAGTATGTGGGATAGTATAGATAGTATAGACAAAGTTATGGGCTAATTACCAATTACAACAGTATACAAACAAAACAAAGCATAACAGAGAAATGGGTATTTTTGGTTCAAAAATTATTTTGTTTAATAAATTATTTATTAACTATTTGGGATGGAATCCTAGATGTTAACCCTAAGACAAAGAATTATAAAAATACATTTTGTAAAGTGTGTAAAAGCATGAAATTCAACTAGGCAATAATATTGTAATTGAAAAGGTATAAAGGAAAGATTAGAAATGTGAAGTTTAAATGTGGAATATATGTGATATGTGATATGTAAATTATGATGTATGATAAGAGGAATGAAAATTAAAGTTTTTTATTGATAAATATAGCCAATATTAGATATTGATGATATCAATAGCAATGTGAAAGACGCTTTTGTATCTAACTCTTTGTATTAAGGAATCACATTGTATATTGCATGTTTTGGTAGTGATCTCACCTTGCATACATTTTTTATTTGCATATAACAACTCCTACAAGGGTTGAGGATTCTAATAAAGCCTAAGTCCTCTAACAAAGATTGAGATACTATATAGATGTAATGGACTCCTAACAAGGTTAATATCTTTAACTAGATACTTTTGATTAATGGATCATTTTGTGGGTACCACCTCCACTGGGGTTTTCCCTAGGCTAGGGTTTCCCTAGTTAATAATATATGGTGTTATGAGTTCTCTTATTACATGGTTATGTTTACTAAATTTAGTATAATTAGTTTACTTTCATATAAAAGTTATAAGGTTATTAATAATATCCATTTTTGGGCTAAAGTTTGTAAAAAATATTGATTCACCACTCTCGCCCCACCTTCTCCCCCCCCCCCCCAACCTCTTAGTATTTCCTATTTCACACCCTTTAGCATAGCATCCCTCAAAGAAGCTAACACAATGTAGCTTCCTCTAAAGTAGTAGAAGGGGCCAATAATTTTTGTATTTGTTGATGATATTGTCTTTGGAGGTAATGATGAAGCTAGTGACAAGTTTTATGATGAGATGAAGAATGAATTTGAGATGTTTATGATTGGTGAAACAAAGTGCTTTATGAGATTAAAAAAAGAATAGAACAAAGATACAATTTTTATATGTTAGGCTAAGTATTCTTAAGAATTTTTTAGCAGGATTTGATACCAAAAATTGTAAACCTATTGGAAAACCTATGGTGATTGGATGCATATTTTCTAACAAAGATGCATCACCCAATGATATGCAAAATTATCCAGGATTGAAGGATTGAAATACTTGATGTTATCCCCAACTGATAATGTAATTGAGAATTTTATTATTGTATGTAAAAGAGTCATATCAATTGTTATATTGTCATCGATGTTAAGCCTTAGTTGGTTAGACATTATGCTAATTTAGTAGAGTGTCATATCATTTTATTGATGAAAATAATTTGATTGATGAAGAGGATTTGAAGAAAGTATGATGATGACAGAGTTGATAAGTATTGGTCTTCACTAGGTGCTTGAATGAATTCAACCCTAACAGTGTAGTATTGGTTTAATTATTTTGCAATCATATAATGTTTTGATTAAGTTCATAACTATTTAGTCGGTAAAAGAAGTAATATAGCATTGCCTAAGCTACTAAAGTAACAACTGAGCACCTGGAAAAGTCAAGATAGAGTTCAGTGTTAGCTAAGCATAGTATTACCTAATTCAAGTTGTAATATTCATTGAGTATGAGTTGGAAGAACAAGTTAACAAAGATGAGATCTGAAGTTGACTTATGATGAAAATAAAGAATGTTCAAGATATTCAAAGGCTAAAGTCAAAGTTTGTTACAAGATCTACGGCTGGAAAAATGTAATGAAGATCACATGAAGGATATTTAAGTAAATATTTAATGAAGATAAAGATTAAGTTCAAAGTTCAAGGAAGTTATATCTTTTGAGTGTCTAAATATAAAGAATCTGAGATCTATGAATGTGTTTAAGTTGCAAAATTTGGAAGGATCTGGAAGGCCAAAGTTAACTATTTAAGAACATGATTAAAACTATTTTTGGTTATTAATTCATGTCTAATTAGTTAATGGTTGAATATTGATTAAGTATGAAGTAAAGAATAAAGAAAATAAAGGTTAGCCAAACAGAACAGAGGAAGAAAGATCAAGTAAAAGAAGAGAAATGTGAAAAAGAAAGAGTGTGGATAAGCTAGAGAGAGATCAAAAGGAACAAGACCAAGTAGAATAGAGATCTAATAAATCAAGGTAGTGCTAAACCTAAATAGATCATTTGACTATTACTGTGTTGTCATTATAGCAAAGAAAATCTCTTAATTGAGTGAACCTAACAAGTCTATGAAATCCTATATGATAACATCGATTAATGATGTTTGTAAGTCCTTTAAAGGAGGCCACTCTTTAGAAATGTCAAGGAGTGATAAGGTCTAGATGATATTTGGTTAAAATCCTCTAACCAGGTCAAAACATGTGCATGTAAACCTTTTAAAAGATTGGCTCATAGCAGAGCTCACTTCAGAAGAGTTAATTATTTGGGTTTCTAGTCCCAAATGGTTTGTCCCTTTATAGGGTTTCCACATAAAATCATGTGTTTATTTATGTGATTTCTTATGTGTTTCAAAGTGTTAGATAACTAAGAGGGGGGTGAATTAGTTATATCTAGTTATCCTACAAGCCTTCCAAACAATTTAGTACCAATTCAAACTTTATAAACTTCCATAAAAATAACTTGGTAATCTCATTCAACATCACAATTCAATTTTCTAATCAATTTACTTCAAAAAATTATCTCATTTTTCCTCTTACTACTAAGTATCATAAATATAATGTAGCTTTTATCAAGTTTTAGTATTAAGTAAATATCATGAAAATTAACTTGCAAACACAAAAACAATCACACATTTTCCACCATGATTTAACATGGAAACCCTACAAAAGGAAAACCCACCTAAGAGTGACAACCCAAATAATTTCACTCTTCTAAAAAGGTTATATGCATATTTTTAGTGTGCCTTACTTAGAAGGTTTTAACATAAACATCATCTAGACTGTATCACTCCTTGATCATGTCTAAAGAGTGGCCTTCTCTAAAGGACTTACAAACATCACTAATCAATGTTACCATATAGGATTTCACAGACTTGTTAGGTCCACTCAATTAAGATATTTTTCTGCTAAAATGGTAAGAAAGTATAGTCAAATGATCTATTAGGTTCTAGCACTACTTTTCTTATTTAGATCATTATTCTACTTAGTCTTCTTACTTTGATCTTTGTTTAGTTGATTCACTTCTTCACACTTTCACTTTTCTCTAACTCTGCTTGATCTTCCTTCTTCGTTTCTAGGTTTACCTTTCTTTGCACAAATCACCAACTTAACAATAACGATCAGCCCCCAAAAAATTGTTGGGAAAATAAGAGTAGTAAATGAGAGGGGAGGGATGAATCAGTTACCAATAAAATAAATCCCAAATCCCTTAGATGTCAGTACAAAAACAACTCTATGAAAACTTAACTCCATTGATGCTTGGAAAACATATAGAAAAATGTTATAACTCAGTAAACAATAAAATAGCTCAGTAAATGCATAACATCAAAATATTTAAGATATTATCCATGATTAATATTACTTTAACTTAGTTGCAAACACATAAAAGAAATAGCATGAACACACTTGACACCAAGATTTAACGTGGAAACCCAATTTGGAAAAAACTATCAATTGCAACTAGTTACTAATTTTCACTCTTCTAAAGTGAGCCCTATTAGGAGCTAATCATGTTAAAGGTTATAAAACACATTGTTAGGTGTGACCCTATTAGAGGATTTAATAACCCTATTAGGAGTGGCCTTGTTAGAGGTCTTTAGACACTTCAATAGAAATGCCACCTTGTTGGAATATTTACAAATACTTGTTAAGCCTACTCTGTTAAGAGATTTAGATCATTGCTACAATGGTTAGAGAGTAATAATGAGATGACCTGATTCCTGATGCAACTGAATTGCTGATTATAGATATCAATTCTAGCTTGTATACTTGATCCTTCTTGATCGAATGTATTTTTACATCTCAACAAGGATATTCTACTTATCCTTCCAATTCGCTTCCTCTTGACATTATCAAATCTTTTATGTTCCATTGTCATACTTTTCTAATCCTCAACTTGACCTTATATTTATATCTTTCATATTGTCAAGTTAGCTTGAAATTAATTCAGAATAATTAATATGTGTCTTCTCAATTGGTTAGAACCAATAAGTAAATCAATTGAACTCAATATGCCAAAATAAGAAAATCCTTCATTAGTTGACCCTGCTCAGTAGACACTAACTTAGAAACAATTTTCTTGTGTTAACCAAGTAAACTTAGTCAAGTCTACATATTCATAAATTTATTTTTGTAACTAAGTGAGCTCAATTAACACTAGTTTTATCCAAATTTTCCTTCATTAACCGAGTTATCTTGGTTAACACTCAACTTTCACAAACTTTACATTGACACCCGAGTGAACTCGGTAGATACTATCTTCTGAGCTAGGAAAACTCTGGAATGCTCAGAAAACACACAAAAATTTCTTCAATGCCCAAGTGAGCTCGGCATACACTAACTAGTGATGATATGACATTTTGTGTAACATCAAAGACAATACACAATTAATCAATTGTATTCAACCTTTCCTAAACATCTCCTTAAATAGTGAACTCTCTACTTCCATATTATTCCAAAAAAATTTACTTAACCACATCTGTACATCTCAATTTTAATGTACTTAGTCACTTCAAAAATAAAACTTTCATTGTGCTTTGTTCTCATTCTTATTTTTCTTAAATCTCTATCATCAAATCTTCATTGTATTTTTTAGTTGTAGATCTTGTAACTAGCTCTGACTTTTGCCCTCAAACTTCTTGAACATTATTTATTTTCATCATAATTTGTCCTTGGATCTTATCATTCTTAACTTGTTCTTAAAACTCATACTTATTTAATATTACATCTCACTCACACAATACATCACTTGATTAACACTAAAATTTAACTTCCTCTTTACCAACACTTGGTTAATATCGTACTCCTTTCAACTTGTTACTCGGTATACCTTGCATAGCTTGATGAATACATAGACTTTATCATTACATTGTATGGTTGTAAAATAATCAAACCAACATTACACTATCACTAACCAACTCATTTAAGTACCCATTGAGTACCATACATATCAACTCTATAATCAATGTACTTTCTTCAAATCCTCTTCATTAATTAAATGATATGGAAATATATTGAATTAGCATAATGTCCATCCAACTTAGACTTTGACATCAATGACAACATAAAAAACTTATATGACTCTTTCACATACATTCATAGTATTCTCAGTCATATCATCATTTAGGGATAGTAAAAAGTTTATTTCAAAATTTATTTTTCATGTTGCAACTCAGTATACGAAAAAAAATTACTATGATACTCAATATAGTCATAAATAGTGAGTTAATAGTTTGAAGTGAAATGATTATAAGTATGAATTGAGATGTTGAATGTGGTTTCCAAGTTAGTATTATGGAATTTTATGAAGTTTAATTTGGTGTTGAATTATTTTTAAGGCATGTAGGATAACTAGTTGTAGCCCCCCCCCACCCCCTATCAATTATCTAACACTTGATACATACAAGACTAGATATAGAAAATATAGTTGGAATAGTTATAATATTTCAAGAAGATTCAAAAGAAACACATCTAGAAAAACTTAAGAGAATATTCAGATATTTGAAGGGAACAATAGATTTTGGCTATGGTATGATAGATCTAATGATTTCACATTGCGTGCATATACTAATGTTGATTGGGCAGGTAATGTTGATGACAAAAAGAGAAGAAGCAGTGGTACATTAGTTCTTGGTGAAGGATTGGTTTCTTGGTTAAGTAAGAAACATGTTGTATTTTATAATCCACAATAGAGTCAAAATATGTTATAGCAGCTAACAACTATAATTAGATTAAGTGAATGAAGCAAATGTTGGAGTACATTGGTATAGAATTTTTTAGAACCTACAATTATGTATTGTGATAACACAAGTATTATGAGTATGTCAAAGAATCTAATTTTACATTTAAAGACTAAATAAATTGTTGCTAAGTATCATTTTCTAAGACTAAAAGTAGTAGAAAAAGAGATAAGATTGGAATATGAGTACAAAGGAATAGATGGCATACATATTTACCTAACCAATCGCTAAGGAAATGTTTAAGTATCTTAGAGGCATGATTGGGGTAATATCCCCACTAGATATAGAGTAAGAGATGCAGCATTGCATCAGTCTAGTATAATCAAAGCATTATTCTTATATTTGGATGTAACACTTGGTACTACTCCTTAGGGGGACTAGTCCTATTGGGAAGAACTCATGATATCTCTTATGACTAATTATTTACATAACAATGTATTTTGGCACTTTTCATATTCATTTTTGGTTGTAGATTGGCTTGATCCAATATAGGTACTTTGATGAGGATGTTCATCAAAGGGGGAGTACTTCAGACTTATGTCAAAGGGGGAGGAGTTCAATGAAAATTTCATTGATGGGTCAAAAGTTCAAGTAAATATCTATTGATATTCTTGATAGGCTATATATGTTAAAGATATTCATAAAATTGTTCACATTAATTTTTTTTCATCATATGTTTTCATCAATTACAAAGGGGGAGATTGTTAGGAATATAGGTTTAGTTAACACTTGGATATTTTGCTTATGTGTTGTATTAATGATAAGATTTTCCATTGGTGACAACATATGTTCTTGAGTTCATGATATAAAGAGATTATGTATACTCAATTTAAACTATTTTAACCTTAGTATATTGACCTTCATCAATCTCTTAAATCTCAACTTCACCTATTATAGGTAGGGCATGTATAGAGGTTTATTGGAATAGAAAAGTTGGCATAAACTAGGTTACACTATGAGAGCTTAGGATTAAGGTCATGGATGAGTATAGATGTTCTGTTTGTGTTCCCTTATTTTTATGTTAAGCATCAGTTGAGTTAAACTTCATTTGACAAACACTGGTAGCAAACCAATATCCAAAAAATATTGTCAGAGACATATATTGAAAATTTGGTTGTCTTATCAATAAGATGAAATTAAGGATAACAAGATTTGATCATGGCTAAAGACATATTTGTGATGTTATGTTCATGATAGAAAAGTTTAGAGATCATCATGGAGAGTTCATTGAAGTGAAATGTGTGATATGATTTAGTGGCAATTGTCTATCTTGATGTAATTTGTTGATCTTCATTAAAGAATGTGTTAATTGTATTGTAACATATGGGAACCTTATTGTAATAATTGTAATGAATCTTAAGAAGGCATGTATACCTTAGAGAGGTCTTATATAATTAATTATACATTGGAAAATCTTTAACAAGTTGGCCTAACTAATTATTTGAGAAGGGTATAAAGGAAAGATCTTTTGCTTAGATGGAATATATCGCATGTACTTTGATTTGTGTATAGGGACTATTGTACTAAATATATTATAATTTTCTCCTAATGTAGTTACATCCTTTCATTAAGAACATATATATAAGTACACTATCTTGTGGGTGTCATCCCCATTGGGGTTTTCCCTTTGATCAAGGGTTTGCTTGGTCAACAAATTATTGTGTCATTGTGCATGGTTTATCTCTTATTACGAGTTCACTAATTTTTTTATTAATGTTGGATATAATAAGTTTGATTTAAGTTTAATTATTTACAATTGATTCACTGCACCCTCACCCCCTTCATCAGTTGCATGAGGATTTTACTTTCTAATAATATTATGAAGAGCTAGTCAAGGATGATCATTGAATTGCTACCATGAAAGAGGAATTAGAGCATATCCAAAATAGTAACCCATGGGAGCTTGTACCTTACCCAAGTACAACAATTTAATTTCTACAAAATGAGTGTTTTGTAAAAAAAGTAAATGAAGGGAAAGTACTAATAAATAAAGCATGTCTAGTATGTAAAGGATATGCACATGTTTAAGGTGTAGATTTTGATGAAACATTTGCACCCATAGAAATATTAGAAGCTATTAAAATATTTATTACTTTTTCTACTTTTAAAGGTTTCAAATTTTACTAAATGGATGTCAAATTGGCACTCTTAAATGGAGAATTGAATGAAAAAGTGTAGGTTGAAAGACTAGAATGGTTTATCTTGACTAACAATTTGGACTATTCTTGCAAGCTAAAGAAATAATGTGCATGTACTTAAACAAGATCCAAGAGCTTGGTATGATAGGCTAGATAAAAATCCACAACATAAAGTTTTTGAAATGGGATATGTGGATACCAATTTGTATGTAAAGGAAGAAGGTAGCGGCATTCTTACCATTTTTTGTTTATGTTGATGGCTTAATTTTCAATAGTGTGCACTCCAAAATGACAAAGAAATTTGCTACTAGTATGGAAATAGAAATTAAAATGCCAATGATGCATAAGTTTTCTTATTTCCTTATGCTACAAATTTGTCAATCAACACAAGGCATTTCTCATTTCTCAATCACAATATGTTAAGAGGGTTACTAAAAAGGTTTCAAATGGAAGATTGTGATCTGATTAGCACTCTTATAAAAATTGGGTGCAAGTTAAGTTAAGAGGATGAGTCTCCTAGTGTTGATCAACTTAATACATGTCTATGGTAGGAATTTTTTTATTTGTTATAGCTACTAGACCTAATATCATGCAAGTTGTTGGTTATGTTGCACATTTTCAAGCCACACCTAAGAAAAATCATGTGAAAGTTGTGAAGAGGATCTTTAAGTACCTAAAAGAGACTATTGACTATGGTTTATAATTTCCTACATGTTCTGATTTTCCTCTAACTATCTATACAAATTTAGATTCAGGAGGTTCAGTTGGTGATAAGAAGAGCACTAATGGTAGTACAATTTTTTCTTGGTATTTGTCTCATTTCTTGGCTTAGAAAAAAACAAACCTATACTTCTCTATCTATAGTTGAAGCAAAACATATTGCAGATGTATCTTATTGCACGCAAGTAATTTAGATGAAAAAATATTTTTTTAGATTTTAAGCTCTAGTTTGGTGATCCTTTTTCCATTTATTTTGATGATACTAGTGTGATAGGTATTTCGAAAAATCCTCTTAAGTTTTCCTGCACAAAGCATATTCAAACTAAATATCATTACTTGAGAGAAAAAGTCATTAATCATGGTGTCAAGATAGAATATGTATGTTACAAAGAATAGGTAGTTGACATATTCACAAAACATTACCCCAAGAACATTTTGAATATTTCAAGAGAAAACTCAATGTTCTTTTATCTCACTAGATGGCATGTTTTTAGGAGTGCTACATTGCAATATATTCTCACAAAATGGGTTCAGCTTGTTTTAGATTTAATAATCATTGATATAACAAGGGGAGTATTCATTCAGGGGAAATGCTTAAACTCTTTATCTTTTATCCTAACTTTTTAAATTGACTTAAGATTTTATGATCATTGATGTCAAAGGTGTTGTGATGTGGAGCCTAATCAGACTCATAGATTAATTTTTTCCCACTTTTTTGGCATAGTTTGACCCCCAAATTTTACTACGGGGCTTTTGGGGTGATGCCCCCAAGATCTAGGGGTCAAGGGGCAATGCCCCTTGCAAGTTCCTAGGGAAGCACCCTAGGCAAGGTCAAAGGGTAGTGCCCCTTGCAAGGTCCTAGTGTCAGTGGAAAAAAACTTATATAAAAAGGTTTATTCTAGCCCTAATTTTGTAAGCATAAAAAATATTGCATAAAAAGGATTAGGGTTAGGGATTTTATGATGTATGATGAGATTGTAGCTTCTTGTGGTAGTACTAAGTTGTAAGGGATTATGGACTGTAATCAGGTTGTAATCACTAGATAATAAGAATATTGGACTCATTGTTTGGTGAACGTGGCCCAAGGATTGGGTGAACCACATAAAGTATTTGTGTCTTGTGTTCTCTAATGTGCAATTTTTTATTTCCTTATATTTCTTATGTTTTCATGTAATTATTATTTTTGTCTTTTTAATCCAAACAAAAGGGGTTTCAGCATCATTCAAGGGTAGATCTCTATTTCAAAAGTTGGTTTTGGTATGGACTACCATCAACAATAAATAAAGGGAGATTATTGATATTTTTCATTGATAATCTACAATCACAGATCTCACTTTTAATGTTGGATAATCTATTCTATTTGAGATGTGTCTACAAAATCATATGCATAAGTGACTACAAGTTTCATTAATAGTTTCTATTCCATTTGGACTCTATCTATAAATTTATATGCACAAATCGTTATGATTTTCATAAAGATTATCTATTCTATTTGGATTGTCTCTACAAAATCATGTGCAAGTGGTTGTGAGTGTCATAAATATTCTTTATTTTGTTTGGACTGTGTCTACAAAATCATATGCACAAGTGGTTATGACTATCATAAAGATTCTCTATTCTTAAAAAAGACAAAATAGAGAATGTATTTAGCAAGCTAACAATAGTAACTGATAAAATGAGAATATTTATTGATGAATTTGTTCTAAAGGGATGTGCATATGTATAATGAGTGTTGAAAAGGATTAAGTGAGTTTGTGATTTTTTATGAAGTTTTAAGGTGGTGAGGATTCAAATAGGGGATTTGTCACTAAAGCTCTATCATTGATATACATGTATTGAAACTAAATTGAAGACTAAAAAGTTTTTTTGGTGGTTGTAAGAAAATAATCATGGGCAATGTAATAAACTTAGAAGGCTGGAAGTTATCCTCAAGCTAAATAGTTTGAAAGGACTTCTCTAATAACAATGATAAAGTTCCACTTTTTAAAAGGCATATAGTTGAAGTATTTCTCATTGATTTCTCTAAAAGATAGTCAATATTATGATTGTTGATAGTTGTATTTGTAAACAATCTTTTTCTTATAGCGATGTCAAGTTGTATCTATAATGGTTGAAGCCATTAAATCAATTAGAGATGTAGCTCTTAGAAAGCTTGGAGCCTAAGATTAAATTGTGATGGTTGAAGCCTTTTTTGTACTAGGTTCCAACCTATTATTGATTGGTTAGTGAACTGTGGCTTTTACCCAAAAATGTTTCCATGTGTTAAATTATGCATGTCATTGTCTCAAATATTTTTATGTGAATTTGTTCAATCTATTAGAAAATTTTAAATATTGATTCACCCCTTCCTCCTCTAATTTTTTTTTTTTTTTAAGGATTTGAAGATAAAATAGTTTTTGAGATTTAAAGAGAGTAATAATTTGGTATAGCTCCAATATCATGTAAGAATTTTTCTAAGGAAAGAATAAAATGCCAAGATCTAGAAGCTCAAGAGATAGCACAATAGAGACAAGATATGATCAAATCAAAATGGACTAATCAGATAATTGGATGAATACATCATAGAAGTGCCTTGTATATAAAGGCAATTGATGTATCTAGGAATCATACAAGAGATGAGCATAAAAACTAAGCAAATGTCCACCAAGAGTGGATTATCCTCCATTGTGCATGGATGTACGTGTAACAATGAGAGGATAAGAATATAAAAGTGTATCTCATAAAGAGATGTAGTAGACAACATGTGCTCAATTGGAGTGCAAACTACTGTGTTGTCAACATGACAACTCATATGAATATGCAAACTCCTAGGTGTCTAATTGACAACTAATATGAAAATGTATTAACCTAAGTAAACTTAAGTAAAGTAAAAATAGTAAATACTTATTTACACAAACACCCCCCCTTAAGTGCAACTTAGGAGAATGTACTTAAGCTCACAAAAGCTAGACAATAATGCAAGATGGGTCCCAACTACTAGGCCATGTTAGGTACCCATGTACAAACTACAAGTGCAAAAGATATGCAATGCAATCTCTCATAAAGTGGAGATAGAGAAAAAACCTCATGGGAAAAAACCCCTCCAAAAAGAGTGATAAATAAAATAAAGGAAAATGAGAGAAAAGAAGACTTCATGTGAGGAAAATATCCCCCCATAAGAGAGAAGAAGTGAAAGAGAGACCAAGTAGGCCCCCCTCAATGTAGAATGTACAACTATGGTATATGCTCCAAGCTCAATGTAGAAGCTACTACATGAGTGTAGAATAACATTCCTCCCCTTAAGAAGAAATAGAACCAAATTTTTATCAATGAAGCCTCTCCAATGTGTAGGAAGAAATTTCCAAATGTATGACATCTTTGAAACCTACTCAAGTGTCCCCATGTCAATACTAAAAGGTGCCTCCAAATCATGTGTAATATGTCACTCTACTAAAAAAGACAAATCAGGATCAACTGAGGATGAATGTAGAACATGTATCAAAGACTCAAGTGTCTCCTCTAAAGAGAAAATGACCTCCTCCAACTGATGTATCGAAGTATCCACCATCATGTCAACCTCAAAAGAATGATCAAGTAGAGAATGAAGATGAGGGTCAGCATGCTCTCTCACAATAACTAAAGAAGGATCATCTTCACCATAGAGAAGATGAATGTCGTCAATAGTGTCTCCCAAATCTGCAATGTAAGACTCCACAAACAAACTAGAAATGTTTGTCAAGTAGTCATCCCATGGAACTGAGTCTGGAAGACAATGAATATCATGTTGCATTGAATCATGTAAATCCATGACTATATGAGTACAAGCATCATCAAGAGCAACAGTTGACGTAATGATCTCAACTAGAGAGGATTTAACTACAACAGGAGGTAGAAGATCTTTTAGGAATGGAGTAACAAATGGATCTCCATACATCTCCCACAGATAGATCCAAATATCATAAAAATTAGTTGGCTTCATTTCATCAAGTGAATCCATAACCTACATATCCATATGTAGATAGAGTGTACAAGAAATTATTGTAATAGTGTCATCATTGTATGAAAGTGCTTTCACATATGGCAATGCATTATGCTCACTAAGATAAGTGAGAACTAATTCACTCCATTGCTTATAGTTTTGTATTGTCCAAGTAACTAAATCATCCTCATCCATGATGTACTAATCAATGTACTCCCCTGAATGTGCAATGAATCAAGAAACCCCCCCACTAAATAGATGTTTTTGGCATTTTATATGTAGTGTGAATACAATTGACCTTTTTTCAAAATAGACCAAAGTGAACTTCTGATTTTGATTGTTACAACAATAAATATGAAGCTAAGATAAGACACAAGACCTCTCAATGATCTAATTAATTACAAGTTCTAAAATAAGCCAAAAATGATCAAATGTTGAAAGTATTATGTCTACTCAAAATTACTCCAAAATGATACCAGATCTGGAATGTAGAAAAAAAATTATGCATTTAAAAAAAATAGCACCTGAATATGTGTCCATGTGAGCCCAAATGAAGCCATTGAAGTTGCAAAAATTAGGATTTGCAATTTTCAAAAAACTTCAGAAACAAAGATCAAAAACAACCCACACCAATGTGTAGATCATGAAATTCTACCCCAAAACAAAAAATGAAAAAAAAAGCTTAAAAAAAGGAGTCTGTAGGAGGGAGATATCATTGTTTTAAAATCACCTCTATAATTATTTTTCCTAAATCACCACTGTCACACCTCCAAAAATCAAATGACTCTAGATTTTTCCTCAAATGTCTAATTTTGATGAAACAAAAGTTGATTTAGGGGTTTTTTGACCTTTTCAATGTAATACCAATATCTAATGTGCACCAATAAGCTCCAATCTTGACCTGGAAAAAAAATCTCTCCAATGGCTATGCAATGAAACTCTTATGACTCTAATACCATGTAAGAATTTGGTATAGCTTTGATACCATGTAACAATTTGGTATAGCTCTGATACCATCTAAGAATTTGCCTAAGGTAGGAATAAAATGCCAAGATCTAGAAGATTAAGAGATAGCACAAGAGAGACAAGATATGATCAAATCAGAATGGATTAAGTAGATAATAGGATGAATACATCATAGAAGTGCCTTGTATATAAAGGAAACCGATGTGTCTAGGAGTCATACAAGAGATGATCATAACAACTAAGAACATGTCCACCAAGAGCAGATTATCCTCCATTGTGTATGAATGTATGTTCAATAGTGAGGGGATAAGAATGTGAAGGTGTATCTCATAAAGACATGTAGTAGACAACATGTGCTCAATTGGAGTGCAAACTATTGTGTTGTCAACATAACAACTCACATAAATATGCAAACTCCTAGGTGTCTACATGACAACTAATATGAAAATACATTAACCTAAGTAAACGTAAGTAATTATTTACACCAACAGAGAGATAGAAAGGGATTCTCAATTAGTGGAATTTTCCATCCCAATGAACATCTTCTCAAAAAATTTAATAAAATCCTAAAGAATATTAAAGACTAGAATCATAAATATTTCCCTACAAAATAAGAGTTATGTCAACAATCTCATTAAATGCAGGAAGTCTACTAGAGTAAAGGTCATTGGCTAGTCAACAATTTAAATTTCCATTTAACTTAAAAGAGAAATATGTATACAACTATCAAGAAAAAGAGGAAGTGATAAGTTCTAAATTCAAAAATAGAATTTATCAATATTTATGAACTTAATATACTAAAGAAACCATAAATCAGATACTAGAATACCAAGATGGTCTGAACAGGACAACCAAGCTAAAAAGAGCTCTAGAACATGTTCAAGAAACATAAGGGAAAGAATATTTTAGGAGTTCTTTACCACCCTACCATGAAGTTTTTAAGCTTCTCTAAAATCTTTCTTGACGTGATAGATACCAAGCTCGACATTGAAGAAATCTAAATACGTAAAACTAAGAGTGGTAATGGAATTGTGTAGTTAATAGAAATTGTGTTCTAAAACCATTCACTAATTTAATGGATAGCCAATCATCACATGAAAAAAGAATGATCAATTTTCTTTGATCAGCATATACATATCTCTATTCTATCACATTCAAATTTTAAATATAGTAAAAATTTGTCTTACTTTAAGATAATCACATTCAAGTTATCACGAATACATTAGTGATGACAAAACAAAAACTTACATAAAAAAATAATATTTCACAAAACCCTCTCTTCCATGTAACTTTTTCATAATCATATGGGTATGTTATCATTGTCATGGTATTCATTGTGGCTATAGGCATAAGGTACTCATCTGTGCATTAATTAATGAAGTTATTCTATGACAATAATAAAAGGTGCATCTAATCAATTCTAACATCTCAAAGCATTGATCAATGTACATAAAAATAAGCATAGTAACAAACAAGACCAACCAACACGTAGGAAAGAAATTCACATCCTATACTATTGCTTAGTCTTACATCTACAAATGTAACAAATCCCAAGAATTCCACCATACCCTGAACTAATATCATAAGGCATAGTTATACTAGGTGCTTAAAAACCACTAGAAGTATAATTACTTTATATTTAATACCATAACATGGATTCAAATTATATTCTAAAATTTATGAATATCTAATATGATAATTCAAGATCATTACAAAATACCTAATTTCTCAATTTTTTCTATTTGAGAATAATAAATGAACATTAAAATTTCCTACTTACACATATTGAGTTCATAAGCATGAATAAACTAACATAGAAGGTAGTAACCAAGTTTTTCCAAAATATTAGTATGAGCCCATTTCACCTTTAAATAGTGATTCCATATTTCCCCGAAATAAACTAATATGGGAAAGAAAATTAGGTGCATGCATACACAGTATTGAATTTCCAACATCATACAACTACACATAAGAAAGTGAAGCATTTAGATCTCTAGAAATCCTAGGAAAACCAGGAATATCTAGCCATAGTCTTCCAATTTGTGATATTGAGTATTATAGAATAGTGGAGAGTGAGACAAAAAATTATGAAAAAGAGGTAAGATCCTAATATCTTCCATTTACTAATTAAATTTACACCAAATTTTCTTGACAATTTGAACTAATGCATCTTAACATATTGCTTCTTGTAGCTCATGTCAGTTTGAAGATTAAATACTTGTTGAAAAGACAAAAGAAGGTGATACATCTCTAGCATCTAAACATGTGTAAGAAGGTTATAAAATGTTGTGTACATCACTATCATCCAATCATTTAATGAGGTAGGCCCTACATACTATTAAGTGATTCCTTGGGTCAAAAGCCTCCATACATCAAATAGAGGTGGCAATATTTAATATAACTAGAACAATAAGACGTTAATTCAAGTCAATGGCAACATTTAAGGATGGGAATCCAATGATAACAACCATAGGACATGCTCAATAGATAAATGGGTACTAGATTCACTTTAGAAACTTCCAACCAAGTGGTGTGTAAAGATCCCTTTATAATTTATTAAGAAAAGTTGAATCTCTACTCATAGGATTTTAGAAAACATTTGGCATACACATGATTGTTGTTAATTATTGATATCACTACAGTGTCAAATCTATGATTGTCACCAACTTAATAGGTAGTTGCTCAACACTTTAATTTAATGTTTTCAAGATTTTATATCATTGGTGTATCAAGTACATTAAAATTGAAAAGATATATGAGTTATGAATTTAATCAATTAGTGTTCTTCTCAATGTCTGAAACAATAGTAAGAACTACTACGTGCTAGGTAGGTCCTACAAATGCAAACATAACTAGTAAGAGGTGCACAGTTAGGAAACATACAAACCCAATTTCCACCAAATGGAGAATGATTTTTATTGGCAGAGAGAAGATTTGTGTTGCTACTGGTGAGGGCTCTATTACTCCACCTTGGAGTCTTCCACAATCACTACTTTAACCTTGCACTCTGGTCTCACCACCACTACTAACCCAACTAGATATTGTCCTATAGAAACTCTCGTACAAAATCCACTATGTGCTTCATAAAAATGTCATCTTGTTGCTCCCAACTTCCATATTAACTCTATTATCTATTATGAGGCTAGGAGGGACCACGGCTTTGAATGAGCCATTACCGATGAAACACTATATTCAACACAAGGAATTACCTCTGAAATCTCAAGCTGGAAATATCTATCCTCCCTATCTACTGACTTTTCTTATGTCTACTTGCTAGTAATCTATACATCACTAGTACCATGGGTTGTCTCTTAGATGATTGTTCCTTCTACCAGCTATTGAAGCTCTAAATTTCATATATATTTTAATGTGTCACTTCTAACTTTAGTCCAAGGTATGAAAAGGTGAGATATTGGGTTTGCATCCAACCTCACTATTCTCCTTAAGGGATTTTGTCCTTAAGAAAAACCAGTCACATTTAAGTAACCTTTAAGGATTTGAAAAATAACATATTTCATGGTGCAAATCCCAATGCAAATACTTTCTTTTATAACCTCAATGTGAGGGAAGATGCAAACAACTAGGCAATGTGGGATAAAAGCCTATTTTGTCTTTTAGTCACTGAAGTCATTTTTGTCATAAAGTAACTTTAAATGATAAAGTACTTTAAATGATAAAGTACTTTATAAATCAACTTAATAAAATAAAGTGACATAACCTTAGGAGTTCCCACTTAAATATTTCCTCAATCAAACCAAATAGATTCCTGTGATTGGCTGGCATCCTCAAAATAAATGTTGTTAGCCTATCCAGATGGAAAGATAGACCAACAAGGTGACATTAGGTCTAGCTAGGAGAAGGGGACATTACAGTCCTCCCTTCCTGAGATTGCTTGCCCTCAAGAAATCTCAATGTCAGATGTTGTAGGGTTGATTTGCCTTCCCAAGTGGCACCTTCATATGGAAAATCCTTCTAGTGAATTAGATACTCCCTAATGGACATGTTATATAGATTCCTTTCTCTAACCTCTATCACCTCTACTAGAACTAGTATTATCTTCCCTTACACATCAAGTGGGAGAAATGCAATGGAAGGTACTACATGCTAACCAATCACTTTCTTGAGGCAAGAAATATAGAAAATGTTATGAACTCTACTATCATCTAGCAAGTCCATCTCATAAGTGACCTCCCCAATCCTTTGAGTAATGCTATAGGGACCAAAAAATATAGGCTGAAGTTTTCTAGACCAACTCTTCTTCAAGGAGCTCTGCCTATAAGGTTGGAGACAAAGATAAACCATTTCACCCAAATCAAAACTTTTTTTTGTCCAATGATAATCAAAATACATCTTATGTTGATTCTAAGCCTATAGAATGTACTCCTTAAGAGATATGAGAATGTCTTGATGATCATGTATCCAATCCCTAGTTAGTGGTGCCCTTTTGTTCTAAAAATCCATATCTATGAATGATAGAGGCTCGCTGCCATAGAGATCTCAAAATGGATTCATCTAGATGGACATGTGGTAGGAGGAGTTGTAGTAATACTCCCTTAGATATAATCATTTAACCCAAGCTCTCTACTACCCTACTACGTAGTTCCAGAGATAACCCTTCACCCATTTGTTTACTATCTCAATCTACCCATCCATCTGGGAGTGGTAACTTGTGTTGGATGTCACCTTCATACCTATCAATCTAAATATTTCATGCCAAAAGGTTTTGAGAAACTTGCAATCCTTTTCACTCACAAGTGTTAAAAGGAAGACCATGTAGATGAAAAACCTCTATAAAGAAAATAATTCAGCTACCTAAGAGGGTGACCAATCTACCACAATAGAAAAGAAGTGAGAAAACTTAATCAATCTTTCCACCACCATAAAAATGGAATCTCCGCCATGCACCCTCAAAAACCCTGTAATAAATTCCATGGAGATACTATCCCATTTCTACATTGGAATAGAAAGAGGCTGTAATAATATGGCTGGAAACTCATGCTCTAACTTGTTCTACTGACAAATCTAGAATTCTATGATATGCTCAAGGACATCATCCTTGAGGCTCTTCCATGAAAACCTTTCCCTGAGTTGTCTATAAGTTTTGAAGAAACTAGGGTGTTTAGGTGATGGTGCATCATGAAGAGTTTCCATAATCTTTCCTTTGAGTTTAGATTCTGGTATGAGATAGATCCTATCCTTATAAAAAATCACATCATTGATTACCTTGTACCTATTGTTCTGAAGCTACCCATCCATAATATGACATGCTTGAGTATTCCTATAATATACAACTAGCAATTAGGACTTCCAATCTATTGATATCTCAAAAATAGCACAACATTCTACTACTAAAGGTCTCCTAGAAAGTGCATCAGCAACTACATTGTTCTTACCCTTGACATACTTAATGTCAAAATCATAGGCTTGAATCTTGCTAACCCACTTTTGTTGTCTTTCATTTGGATCCTTTTGTTCTAAGAAGTGAAAATGGTTGTGGTCTGTCTTAACTATGAATCTTCCACCCACCAAGTATTGTATAAACTTGGCTCAAGCATGCATAATGGCCAACATTTCCTTATCATAGATGTAGTACAATCTCTCGCCATCCTTGAGATTCATGCTTGCATAAACTATCGGTGCATCAAAACTACACCAATTCTACTCCCTAAAGAATTACACTCTAGTACAAAAGGGCGAGATAAATCAAGCAGTGCCAAAATTGGGCATGTGTTCATCACCTTCTTGAGCTTATCAAAGGTCACCTATGCATCATCTGTCCACTTGAATGCCCCCTTAATTGTGAGGTCGATGAGGGGATTTTCTATCTATGAGAAGCCTCTAGTGAACCCCCTATAATATGAGCAAAGACCAAGGAAGCCCCTCAAATCTAATACATTCCTCAGTGGTGGCCAATCTAGGATTGCCTAAACCTTTTCCTGGTGTACCTTCACCCATTTGTACCAATCACATAACCAAGGTAAAGAATCTCAGTCAATCTAAACTAACACTTTGACTCCTTCACAAACAATGAGTGTTCTCCATAATACTAAGTACCTCATCTAGGTGCTACAAGTGCTCCTCCCAAGTTCTACTGAAAACTAGTATATAATAAAAATATTAACATGCTCTTTCACATTTGTGCTCTAAAAATATGATTCATACATGACTAAAATGGATTTGGCATATCAATGAGTCCAAATGGCATAACCAAGAACTCAAGTGTCCATAGTGACATCAAAAAGTTGTCTTATGCACATGCTCCTCGTGAACCCATTTCTAATGGTATCCAAATCTGAGGTATATCTTCAAGAAATAAACTACCCCATGTAGTTCATCTAGTAACTCATAAATGTGAGGAATAGGGTTTATGTTCTTCATGGTCCTCTTGTTGAGAGCACGGTGATCAATATACATGCAAATAGTGTCATCCTTTTTCTTCACCAATATGACTAAATATGTGAAGGGACCGGAGCTAGGTTTGATGTGTCCCATGTCTAAGAGTTCCTCAATCATCATTTTATTTCCTTTTTATAGTGCATGGGATGATGATAAGTTGTAGTGATGATGGGTTTGGCTCCCTCCTCTAACTCAATGATATGCACAAACCATCTATCTGGGGAAATTCCTAGAGGTATATCCTCAAAAATATAAATATGGTTCCCTAAGTCTAAGGTAGCCTTAGAGGAAATGAAATAGTGTGCTACCCACTTCATGTCATCATGCCTCATAATAGCCTCCATCCACTAGGTTGAAATTGACCTAGGTTCACGCCTTGACATAGCCTTGAGGATCACTTGTCGACCATCCTGTAAGAATTCTAGTTGCATCTTATCATGATTAGCTATGTACTTTCCAATAGTCTGCAACCACTATCTTCCCAACATGGCATCTAATCCAACCAAATTGAACATATAAAAATCTACCTTAAGAAGAAATTTACCAAAGTGAATAGGAAGTCTTGATACTTTCCCTATGCACCAAAATCTCTCACCTCTTGCCACTCTAACCTCAAACTTGAGTATGTCATCAATTTTTAACATTCTCTTTCTAACCCAATGTGTTCTTATGAAGTTATGTGATGCACCTGTATCTAAAAGACACACAATACATTTTCCTCTAACTACTCCCTTCAAATGAAAGGGATGTATTGTGGGATCACTAGAAAGGGAAGCTATGATAGGAGACTATCCTTGAGTGAATTCCCTCTTTCTCTCTCTAGGTGGTTGTTCCTTACTTTCTTCCTCATCATTTCCATCAAAATCATTTCCCTCTTACTACTTATCTACCTCCTCTGAGAGTACCTCAACAAATGTATTTGTCCTTTTCCAAGGCATCTATGATCTAGTGTCCATAGCTCCTTGCAAGTGAAACATTGCTTTTTCCTCCTAAGTTCATTTTGTGTCTCAAATTCCAACTAGGGAGGGGTATCCTTATGTTGGTTCTTATTTTTTTGGAATGAAGTAGACTACTTATAAGGTTTCCTAGGAGGCTATAGTATCAAATAAGGTGATTCTAGATTATGTGTGATCTTAACAGCATCATCCAATGTGTTTGGTTTAAGGACCTTAACCAAACCTCTATATCTATCATGTAAACCCTTAGTAAACAACATTACCTTATGATATTCTAACATATCCATAAACATCACCAAAATCTATTGAAACTCATCAATTAAGTCATCTAGAGATCCACCATGTCACAACTATGCCAAATCCCTATAATAGACCTCAATGTCCTTCCTATCAAAGTAGATGATCAACTTAGAGTTGAAATTCTTATAAGACATAATGAGACCATGATCTTGGGTGACCATCCCATGATTCCACAAATCATATGTCACTCCCTCTAAATAGTGTGGTCAATCTAATGGCTTTTGTCTTTGACATGGGCTTAAGAAATAGGTAGGTGTCTATCTTGTCAATCCAAGCTTTCATGGATGACTTACTACTACCATCAAAAATGGGGAGAGATAACTCATGGCATGGTTAAAGTCCTAGTTCTATGCTCAAGGTCTCATGTCATATTGTCATCTCTTTGTAGCCCTTTTCTGATTCATGCATTAAACAAAAGTCATATTTAGTTTAATCTAATCAGGGAATAGATCCCATTCATTATACATAGCCATAACATTATCTAGAAGTAAACCTAGTGTCATGAGTGGTTCTACCTCTTCCTCTACATTAAAAATTGGCATCAAAGGTGTGTAAGTGTTCTGTGTGGGGGCCCTAGTTTCTTAGGGTGATCCTACCACACTACCACCTACATTGTGATGACTCGATGATATCCTATGAGGTGGAGCTAACTATTGCATAGTACATGTAAGCTACTAAAGTGTAGTAGTGATATTATTGTACCCATCTCTAATTTCCCACAAGGTTTCCCTCACTTCATGTTATTGTTAATTCTCATTATGAGTCATTTGAGTGTCATCTACCCCTTCACCCTGTTCAACCTATTCAACTTATTCACCCTATTCAACCTGTAAGTTTGTCCCAAATGTTAACTCCTTATCAACTAAGTAATTTTCCTCAATATCAATATGATATGAAGATCCTGCCTATTTTGGATGGATGTGACTAAACCTATATGGTTTATTCATGCCTATTTGAAATTATTCATATTAAATCTAGCCTATTACATAATTTTTCTTTCCCACAAGTTGGCAGGACTTATGGCTCTAATACCACTAAAAAAATCCCTTTATAATCTATTAATAAAATTTGAATCTCTACTCACAAAATTTTAGCAAACATTTGGCATACACATGATTGTTGTTAATTATTGATATCATTGTATTGTCAAATCTATGATTGTTACTAACATAATAGACAGTTGCTCAACACTTTAATTCAATGTTTCCAAGATTTTATATCATTGGTGTAATCAAGTACATTAAAATTTAAAATACATACAAGTTATGATTTTAATCAATTAGTATTCTTCTCAATGTCTGAAACAACAATAAGAACTTCTATGTGCTAGGGAGGCCCTGCAAATGCAAACATACCTGATAAGAGGTGCACAGTTAGGAAACATACAAACCCAATTTCCACCAAATGGAGAATGACTTTTATTGGAAGAGAGAATACTTGTGTTGCTATTGGTGAGGGCCATGTTACTTCACCTTGGAGTCATCTGTAATCACCACTTTAACCTTGTGTTATGGTCTCACTAACACCACTAACCTAACTAGATATTTTCCTATAGAAACTCTCATGCAAAATCCACTATGTGCTTCATGCGAGTGTCGGCATGTCACTCCTAACTCCCATATTAACTCTACTATTTATTTCAAGAATAAGAGGGACCATGGCTATGGTTGAACTAGTACTGATGAAACACTATATTCAATGCAATGAATTACCTCTGTAATCTTGGGCAGGAAATGTCTATCATCCCTATCTATCGACTTTGCTTATCTCTACCTTCTGGTAATCTATATTTCACTAGTACCATGGGTTATCTCTCAAACATCTATTCCTTCTACTAGTTGTTGAAGCTCCATCTTTCATATAGATTCCAATTTGTCACTTCTAACTTTAGTTCTAGGTATGAAAAGGTGAGATACCGAGTTTGCATCTAGCCTCACTATTCTCCTTAAGAAAAACAAGTCACATTTAAGCAACCTTTTAAGATTTGAAAAATAACATATTTCATGGTGCAAATCCTAATGCAAATACTTCCTTTCATAACCTCAATGTAAGGGTAGATGCAAACAAGTAGGCAATGTGGGATAAAAGTTTATTTTGTCTTTTAGTCACTTAAATCATTTTTTTCATAAAGTGACTTTAAATGATAAAGTACTTTATAAATCAAGTTAATGAAATGAATTGACTCAACATTAGTTTTCACTTAAATATCTCCCCCAATGAAACCAAATAGATTCTTTTAATTGGGTAACATCCTTAAAATAAATGTCATGTCCCCATTTTGGCTGGCATCATTTAGTGTGCCAGATCAGTCTATCACAGGGTCTCATAGACTGGTGATGATGTGGAGAGATTCGACCAGCGACTATTTGGTAGTATTTTGTCCTTATAGTTGATTGGTGATTTGGGCTTACATTTTTTATAAAGTAAAGTTACTTTATTCGAGCCCAATTTCATAATTTGATGTTGAGATCCACTTTTTATTATTAAGTAATATTTTATAAAAGTGCACTTTATTTCATAAGAATATTTGGATGCTTCTAGAATGTTTAAGTGACTTCTAGAGGAAGCTACTGAAAAGTGAATAAATAGACCCTATGGGTCTTGCATTTGATCATCCAGTTGTTTATCTCTTATCTTGACATCACATTGTGATTCAGTCACAGTCTATTGTGGAGCCAAGCTGGTCTTCAGATAGTCAGTTGATCTTTGGGAACAGAGACTCCTAAGGATTTTGCATAAATAAGGAGGTCAAATATCCTTTGAAGGGTTGCACATTTGGAGGTGATACTACAATCACTTCAGCTAGGGCATCATTGGGCCTAAGGCCATTTTCAGCATTTTAGCATTTCAGGAGGCATTTTTAGCAAGGCCGAAATTATAGGTCATTTTTAGCAAGTCCAAAATTATAGGAAGCCATTTTTAGTAGGGCCAAAATTATAGGTGGCCATTTTTAGCAGGTCCAAAATTATAGGAAGCCATTTTTAGTAGATCCAAAATTTTAGGAGGCTTCTTTCAGCAGACCCGAAATTATAGAAGGAGGGCATTTTCTAAGGACTATTCATTTTTAGTCATGGATTGATTACAGGACATCTTTAGAAGACTTAATTGTGGTGGAGGAAAGATTTATAGCTATTGGTTCATTTTTGTTGCAGGTCTGATCCAATTTTTAGAATTTCAAGATAGGGCTTTGAAACCACATTTTTGTTCATATCTTCCTCATTACTCAGCATATCATCTGGGTATTGTTGCTTTCAATTTCTATCATCGAAACAATCATTTCAAGGACAAATTTGATGAGCTTAGAGGCTACATTTATTTTTCTAAAGTATTGCCAAGAAAGAATGGGGGTGGTTGGGTGAAAGCATCGATTGGCCCTAAGAGAAGTTCATTTTGCTTGAAACTTGATTCTTTCATCAGCTCTTTTCTAAGGCATCATCATTTCTCCAGGTTCCTTTGTTTATCATTTATGTTAGCATTGCATTTTAGGTGTTATAAGTTTCATATGTAGGTGTACATTATACCAACATTATCATATTTTGTAATCCATGTGAATGCCAAGAGTCTTGGCCATATTTCATGAGCATTGTATTAGAAGTTTCATTGCAATTAAGGAGATAATAGTTGATGGTGTTATTTGAGCAATTCAATATCATTTATTATCAGCTAGTTAGTTGGCATACCAACTATTTGTAAAAATTCTAGTTGGTTGTAGGTGTTCATTTCTCATGCTTAGATCATATGTATGCATTGAATATTGCCAAAATTAGTTGCACATTCATGTTAGGTCATTATTTAGACAATCTAGAGTTTTCTTGCAAGCATTCTTATTGATGCAAATTGAAGAAAAGAGTCATTTTAGCAAACTAAAAAGTTATATCAGTCATATGACCCTTGTATGCAAAGTGTTTGACAAAATTTCTTGAGCCTTCAATCAGAAGTTTTTAATCAAAATTGAGTAGGGGTCATTATAGTGGTATCAGAGTAGTTTTCTTGCCATCCTGTTGGGTAAGAGCCATCTTGTGTGAGTGATCAACACTCTACTTTATCCAGATTGGATAGGTATAGTACAGAGTCTTAGAGGACACAATCTTGGATAGTTGATAGACAAAGTAGGAAGATTTAGAGTTAGAATAGTAGAAAGGATGGTTATTTAGACATTTGAGATGAACTTAGGAAAATAAGCCATGACATGTCTAAATAGTTGGTTAAGTGCCATCATATAATGAATGACATGCTATCTAACCCAGCTAAGGTGGATAAGTTGAATAGATTTCTATTTGGCAGATCTTCTCATAGGGTAGATGACACAATTACTAGGAACTTGCATGAGGAGTTTGAGAAACTAGCTTACAGCCAGGTAGAGGTCTCAAATTCTACTCTGCCATAGGAGGAAATGGTGAGGGATATTAAGTAGATTCATAGTAACTATCAATTTGATACTCAAGTTGATACAGTTGTATAAAAATTGCCAGAGGGTGATGTCAAGGGTACTCAGGATGGTTTGGTTATGACAGATAGTGACTACAGCATAGAAGGTTCAAATGATGATTTTGAGGTTGTTGTTGTGCACGATGGTGCAATACCAAGTAGAGATGATTAGACATTGAGTATTCATGACTTTTTTGAGAGGGAGTACCAAGAACATTTGGATGCTTTGTCACATGAGGTTGAGGCTAGTAGAAATTCGCATGATTTGTCCAGCCAGCTAAAGGTGAGAAAAGATAGTATTGTAACTTCATTATCTCATCATGATAGGATATGGGATATGATAGAGGAGCACATCTAGATGATTCAGTTACAAGGTAGACATAAGGGAGTTCAGGCAGAGTCTTCTTGTGTTGATTTATAGGCAATTAGGGAAGGAATGGGAACAATGAAGTTGAGTTATTTACATCTTCTATTAGATTGTGACCATCTTCTTAGCCTTGCCAGTGACTATTCAGATTCATTGAGGAGGAAGGAGAAGGAAGTTGACAGGCTTTCTCACAAGCTTGAAGACACTCAAGCTTTCTTGGTGAATACTCCATTGGCATTACAGGACTGGGAGAGACATGGGGATAAGCATGGCATGGAGTTGAGTTTAGTTTCATCTTACACACTTGATACTTAGCTTTCTATGGCAGGCGAATCATATGTAGTTTTTGATAATGTTTTGAGTTCATCTTGCATTCACATCCAGGATACAGGAACAGTGTTAGACAGGTATGTGGAGTTAGTTGGTATTAGTCATATTACTTAGGTGAGGAGTTTGCTTGAGTTACCAGTTGATTCTAGTTTATGGATATGGACTTGAGATTGTTATATTGGTGTTTGAGATTCGATTGACTGGAGATCTTTATCACTTTTTGGTAGCAATGATTGTTTGGGTACTATCATGGATTTGATTAGTAGATTGTAAAATGTTGTCCTTTCTTGTGCTAGCAGCCTATCCAATGTTGGTATTAGTTTTTATACACTGGTGTTGGGTTTTGTTCATATATCCAATCAACCATTCTCGTTGGAATGTGTTGATGATCTTTCATATTTGGAAGTGTTTAAAAATGAGTCCTAGGATCATATTAGCATTGATGACATCCAAGAGGATGTAGTGGGCAGTTTTGAGGACTTAGTTTCCTTGGCAGTTTCTTTTGGTATAAAGGAATTGGGCAGCGGTGCTACAATTTTTGATACTTCGTATGTTGATATGAGCTTTGGAGTTGATTCATAGGATGTGGATGGTAATACTCTAGAGAGCAATAACTTTGAGGATACTCCTTTGGATAGTGTGTGAGAGGAGGGTTGTAGGAGATAGTCTAGCCAATGCCATCGTGTGTCTAGTCAGTTGAGAGTTAGTGAGTGAGACATTGTTATTGCTTGCTAGCATTTCGATGTTTCTTGTTAGCTATTAGCAATTTATGGATGGCGTTCTTCTACTAGTGATGAGTAGGAAGGTAGTTATCTTTCCTTGATAGAGATCCACTCTTTATGGGAGGCTATCCAAATTCTAAGATAGAATTATATGTAGTTGGTAGCCAACAGAGATTATCTCATGGAGTGGAGGAGTATATCATACGATGCATTATTGGCCAAGGAAGATGAGGTGAGTGAGCTTTCTTAGCAACTCAAGGTGACTTCTGAGATTCTTGAGAGTACACAGTTGGCTTTCGATGAGTCACAATTTCATTTGGCTAAGGTAACCATGGAGTTAGAGTGACTGCAATCTTTACTAGATTCTATGTAGTCACAATTGTGGTATCTGGTGATCCAAGGATGTCCATGGTTGAGATTATTAGAGATAGTGGAGATGGGGATGCATCCATCCTTGATACTAGCATGGGCATATTGGGTTTTTTTCTATTAGATTCAGGTTCAATTGAGTTGTGTGCTGCAGCAGATTGTTGTGGTATGTTTGACATAGTGATGGCCTCTACTACTAATGGCATGGAGAGTAGGGATGTTGTGTCAGAGATCATGTGTGATCTTGGTGAGCTAATAGTTGGCATGGTTCTTGCTAGTGATACTACTCCCTCGGCGATGTCTTCAAAGGTAGTAGTCAATTCCAGCTTGGTTAGTGATCAGTTGCAATTAGTTTCATCTAGATTGTAGTATGAGCCACTAACTAAGATTGGCGCATTCGATCGGCATTACACTGTGAGGTATGTTAATCAATTTACCTTTGATGACCATGTTGATGAGATGATGATACAGAGATGTACTTTGGTTCCTAATGCTTGTCATCAATTATGGGACGGTTTGATGCCAAGAGATGAGAGTTGTGATGGGCATGACATGGTGATAGGTTCTACAGTTGACAGCTTGATAGTACATGACTCAGAGTGGGAGTTTGGGAGTGATGCTTTAGCAGTTGTTATTGATTATACTCCTTTGGCATTGTCATCTCCTAACTTAGCTGGTGATCAGTTGCAGTGGGTTGCATCACCTGTGCATGGCGAGTTGTCAATTGAGGCTAGTTCTTTTTATCAGCATTATACTACAAGGTATGTACATCAGTTTGCATTTGATCATTGTGTTGAGGAGTTGATGGTAGGCTGATTTGGTTTGAGTTTTATTTCTTGCTATTTATCTTGTGATGTCTTTTCACCATCAGCGGTGCACGGGAGTTATGGTTATGAGACAGTGGCCAATAATTTGTAGAGTTGTGCTAATTGCAGTAGTTGTACAGTGTGTGGATTCTTAGTACTTGGTACAATTTCATTCGACAGTGTTCATCATTGTAACAAATTTGGATTATACAACCCACATAGGTCAGTGGGATACGTTGATGGTACTTATTGTGTTAGCAATTTGGGATGTCCACTCTACTTGGGTTTTGATATTTTTGGAGTTTGTGTCTCATGGGTTCCTGACTATGGCAGTAGTGGATTTGAAGTTCAGTTGAGTAGTGATTCACGCTTCATTCATGGATTCTTCTTGGTTATATTATAAAAGATATTTTACGAGCCTATGTTGATTGACTTCAGTATAGTAGATGACTATATTTGGGATCCAGGTGGGTTGATTGGTTTATTTTTCAGTCATTGCTTGGGGACAAGCAATTTCAGGAAGGGCAAACTGTCATGTCCCCATTTTGGCTGACATTGTTTAGCATTTTGGCCGACCAGCAACTATTTGGTAGTATTTTATCCTTATAGTTGATTAGTGATTTGGGCTTACGTTTGTTATAAAGTAAAGTTACTTTATTCGGGCCCAGTTTTATAATTTGATGTTGAGATGCACTTTTTATTATAAAGTAATATTTTATAAAAGTGCACTTTATTTCATAGGAATATTTGGATGCTTCTAGAATTTTTAAGTGACTTCTAGAGGAAGCTACTGAAAAGTGAATAAATAGACCCTATGGGTCTTGTATTTGATCATCTAGTTGTTTATCTCTTATCTTGACATCAGATTGTGATTCAGTCACAGTCTATTGTGGAGCCAAGCTAGTCTTCAGATAGTCACTTGATCTTTGGGAACGGAGACTCCTAAGGATTTTTCATAACTAAGGAGGTGAAATATCCTTTGAAGGGTTGCACATTTGGAGGTGATACTACAATCACTTCAACTAGGGCATCATTGGGCCTAAGGCCATTTTTCAGCATTTTAGCATTTCAGGAGGCATTTTTAGCGGGGCCAAAATTATAGGAGGCCATTTTTAGCAAGTCCAAAATTATAGGAAGTCATTTTTAGTAGGGCCAAAATTATAGGAGGCCATTTTTAGCAGTTATAGGAATCCATTTTTAGCTGATCCAAAATTTTAGGAGGCTTCTTTCAGCAGACCTGAAATTATAGAAGGAGGGCATTTTCTGAGGACTATTCATTTTTAGTCATGGATTAATTCCAGGACATCTTTAGAAGCTTAATTGTGGTGGAGGAAAGATTTATAGCTTTTGGTTCATTTTTGTTACAAGTCTTATCCAATTTTCAAAATTTCAAGATAGGGCTTTGAAACCACATTTTTGTTCATATCTTCCTCATTACTCAACATATCATTATGGGTATTGTTGCATTCAATTTCTATCATCAAGACAATTAGTACAAGGAAAAATTTGAGGAGCTTAGAGGATGCATTTATTTTTCTAAAGTATTGTCAAGCAAGAATGAGGGTAGCTGGGTGAAAGCATCGATTGGGCCTAAGAAAATTTCATTTTGCTTGAAACTTTATTCTTTCATCAGCTCTTTTCTAAGGCATCATCATTTCTCCAGGTTCCTTTTTTTATCATTCATGTTAGCATTGCATTTTAGGTGTTATAAGTTTCAACTGTAGGTGTGCATTATACCAACATTATCATATTTTGTAATCCATGTGAATGCCAAGATTCTTGGCCATATTTCATGAGAATTGTATTAGAAATTTCATTGTAATTAAGGAGATACTAGTTGCTAGAGTCATTTGAGCAATTCAATATCATTTATTATCAATTAGTTAGTTTTCATACTAACTATTTGTAAAAATTCTAGTTGGTTGTAGGTGTTCATTTCTCATGCTTAGATCATTTATATGCATTGAATATTGCCAAAATTAGTTGCACATTCATGTTAGGTCATTGTTTAGACAATCTAGATTCTTCTTGGAAGCATTCTTATTGATGCAAATTGAAGAAAAGAGTCATTTTAGCAAACTAAAAATTTATATCAGTCATATGACCCTTGTATGTAAAGTGTTTGACAAAATTTCTTGAGCCTTCAATCAAAAGTTTTCAATCATATTTGAGTAGGGGTCATTACAATAAATATTTTTAGCCTATCTGGATAGAAAGATAAACCAACAAGGTGCCATTAGGTCTAGCACAAAGAAGGAGACATTACATGGTGACATGTACTTAGTTTATGAATAACATTAAATGATAGAGGGGTGAGTCTCTCAAATATTGTTGAGATTCTTTTACTCGCCCTAACTAGTCCATAATGCCTTACAACCAAATTTATAAGCACATTATATTGCAGTATTAATGACACCATTTGTGGTTTATATTCTCAAGACAAGCACTAAAATCATGGTGACTTGGTTTGTTACTTCAATACCAAGATGCTAACCTCATACCCATTTGATATATTTTCCTTATGACAAACATTTCTAGTTAAATAGTAGCCACTTATAAAGGCGAACAATATTAACAAAAATGACAATGACCAATGATTCTAATATAGAATTTGGTAGTCACTATGCCAATTTAAACTCGATCCAAATGAAGTTTGATGGTTTTGACACAACTAAGATGGAAGGAAAAATAACACTTGCTTAACTCAAAGGAAGAGGCTATTACAGCCAACTCTCAAATGGTACTACTACAGCACCACCAAATTTGAACCTCACATACAATGAAATGTTATTGTCCATAGTATAGTGGAACAACATGAGCTAATCCCCATAAGGAATTGAAAAAAAGTGTGTTCATTCACTAATACGAGCGTAGCTCTCAACAAAGAGGGACAACATTTCAAACTTCCTATAGGAACACCAACCGCATCAATTTTATAGCAATGTTTAAATGAAAAAGATGTAGAAGTGTGATACCACCATTTATCTATTCCATCAATACAATTTAGATCATAATTATAATAAATTGGCAAATAGAACCTTACATTTTCACCATATTCTAGATTATACTAGGCAAGGAGACCACAATCTTGTTAAAAAAATTATGCTATAGTCTTTCAAAATAACTTGAAACATTGGTTTTTAGTTATAAGTACATTGAATTTAAAACACTAGCATGGTAATTAAAATTATGCTTCTCAACAAAGATATGATAGACTTGTATATTGATCACAGTAAAATTTAAACTTAAATAGAAGTTGCAATGCAAGTACAAAATACAAAGCCCAACGTGGCTTTTCAATGATGAAGATGATGGTTTTCTTGACCCAACTCACTAAAGTGATAGTCGCCCACTTTGCTTTTTGTTCTACAAACAAGAATACTTCTTCCTTTTTCCCAAGCCAAGATTCAATTATCATTGAGTGTAAGTGCTTCCTTTTTCCAATAATGGACTCATATGGTTCCCCCCATCCATGATTCATCAAAAAGAAAAACCCTCTCCCTTACATGACTAATAAAATTAGCGCACAAATTTTCAAAGATGGTACTAGCACAAATTTGGTGTAAACATAGTTAAAAGAAATATAGACTTGCACTTGAAGTAAGCACGTGTAATATTCAATTATTCCAAGTAGCTTTTCTATGTGAGTGTGTTAATTCCATTATCATTCTATATTTTTAAAATTTTAGATTACCTCTCTCAAACAATATTCTCTTGTTCTTATGGTGTGTCATTCCCTCTATTATATGGATAGGAACAACACAAAAATATCACTCTATGTTATATCATAAATCAATCAAATACCAAATGAAATATCAATCAAATATTTCCTGACCTTAATTATTCTCAAAATTTGGTTGCATGAAACCTTAAAAATCACATGATAATACAAACATACATGTGTGTTAGCATGAATACTAATGATACTACACTGGGAGAGTATCCTGAACAATAACATGTTGCATTCATGACTATGTTTGTCATTGATATCAACATAGCATTGATTATGTAAAGACTAGTTGAGTGGTTGGCAGAGATCTTGATGGTATGGATAATGGTTTGATTGTCTGGTTGTGCGTAATTATGGACATGTACAAAATAGTTTCCTAATGGTGTGGTTAAGTGCACAGAGTCTGAATTGAAGATGTATGAAAGTTGTACCTAATTTATAGAGAGCAGTTTAGAGACAGAGTATTGGGTAAGTAGTTCTTGATGATTTTTGGCTATCTTAAATCTAGGATCTAATGAAGAGATGTGCAATCAAGTAGTGATAGAGCATAGTTAGATGATGATGTCATCAAGTGTGCAAGCCTTAGTATCACATGTGTGAAGTTTTGTATAGACTGTGAGTTGATGGTGTTGTTGTAATTGTAATTAATTAATTATCGTATTTTAATTAATTGTGAAAGCCTCAAGGCCAAGTCAAGGAATTATTATGAAGATGTGGTATAAAGGAAAGATATTTCCCTTGATTGTAAGTTGGTGTTAAAGTGTATGATGTGTATTGAGATCATTGCAGAAGTATGAAGTGTGAAAAGAAGCAAAGTGCTTACTAAATGTGTTTAAGCGATCTAGGGGATCATTCGATGGGAGATTTGAGATTTGGTTAAAAGATTTGAAGAAGCAGATGTTCGATTGACAGGATAGAGATAGAGGAACAAAGTAAATTTTAGTTCTATTATTCTATAAGAATAATAGATAGATCATTTGGACAATGGGTTCATTAGTCTTGCCCTTGAAGTTGTTTGGACAGTAGGTCCAATTTTCTTCCACCACCCCTAATAGGATCGAAATCTCCTAATATGGATTCAAGGTCTCCTAACAGGGACTCATATGTACTAAATGTTGTGACACACTCCTAACAGGGTATATCCTCTAATAAGGAATATCTATATTGGTACATCATCTTGTGGGTACCATCCCCACTAGGGTTTTCCCTCTAATCAAGGGTTTCCCTAGTTAACATATATGGTGTTATTGTGTATGAGTATCTTGTTGTAGTTTTTGTTTATATTACTTATATGGTTAAGATTATTTAAGGTTGTTAATTGTGATATTAGTTGGATAAATGATTCAACCCCCCTCCCTCCTCCCCACTCAGGTATATCAGTGGACTATATATTCTAACAATCGGTATCAGAGCTTCAAGTCCTTGAAGAATAAGCTTAACATCTTTGGGAGATCAATGGTGAATATGTTTAGGAAGGATAGTCCAAGATTTAATGGGGCCAAATATGATAGTTGTAAGAAGAATATGAAGACTCATTTGTTGTTCATGGGTACAAAATATTGGATCTTGACAAGAACTCAGAAGACAATCATTGAAGAAGAAAAGCTTGGAAGATTTAGTGCAAATGAGAGAGATCTATTCATGTCTAACATGAGAGCAAGAGAACCCCTACTAAGAGCTCTTCCAAAAAATGAATACAGTTAGGTAAATTCACTTGTAAGATCCCATGAAATTTGGAAAGCATTAGAATATACTTTTGTAGGTGATGATCATGCAAAAAGAATAAGATTACAGAATTGGATATGTGCATTTCAAGATACTAGAATTATGGAAGATGAATCTATAAGATGTTATATTGAAATAATATCATAAATGGTTGTAGGAATTTAGTCTCATGGTAGAATTGAGGAAGATGATGAAGTCATATGGAAGATCTTGAAAAGTTTGACACCACCATTCAAGTCGATAGTGCAGATGATTCAGCTAGTAATTCCTTGCATTAAGGATTTCACTAAGGAAACATTAATTGGAAGACTAGAATCAGCACAAGCAGATCTGAGATAGTTTGGAGAAATTGCAAGAGTCAAAATAGTTTTTGATTCCCTAAACATTCGACCTAATTTGATAAGAAGTGCAAGCACTCGTGGAGATTTTGCTAGTAGCAATAGAGCTGATGAAGACAAGAAGATTGAGCAAGGAATAGCACTTCTAGTGAGAAGAGAAAAAGATGATAAGAAAAATTCTAAATGTTGGACCTATAATGAATTTGGTCATTATGCATCAAAATGTCCTAAAAGAGAGAAAAAGTGGGAAATTTTAACCCTAGAATAGATAGAGACAAAAATTGTTTGTATGAAAATGAAGATGAAGAATCTAATGAGAAAGGTCAAAGTGAAAGTAGCGATGAATTAGGATTGTGACTATCAAGGAGGATGATCTTGATAAAGAAACTAGAGAAGAAAGAGATCTAGTTACCCAAGTGGAAAAGAAGTCTAATTGGATAATTAGCAGTGATTTTTCACATCACATGACTAGTGATATGAATAAGTTTGTTAAGCTCAAGAATCATGACGAAGGTATTGTTAGAGTTGGTAACAATTTAACCTATCATATAATAGGAATCAGATCCATTACTCTTGATGGTAAAACTAACACTGATGATATCTATTTTTTTCACGGATTGAAGCATAACTTATTGAGTGTTGGACAGTTAGTGGACAAGGGTTATATGTTGTAGCTCACTAAGAAGACCTGCACTATCAAAGACAAAGATGGTAAGATGATTGGAGCTAGCACTAGATCTAGAGGTAATTTACTTTAGTTGATTCCTACTGAGATGACATGTTTGGTAGCTAAAGTGGATAACTATTAGTTGAGGCATAGAAGATTATGTCCCATAAACTTTGATAATTTTGTGATGGTTAGTAGCACTTTTGTAGTCAGAGACTTGCCTAATATTGTTAATCCTACTAATGTTGTGTGTAAGAAATGTATTTTTTCTAAGCAAAAGAAAGTATCATTCCCTAGCAAGAAGTTCACTACCACAGAGAAGCTAGAGATCGTTCACACAAATTTAAGTAGTCCTTCTAGAACAAGAGGATTCTATGGTGAAAAGTATTTTATGATTTTTTTTATGATTTCACTAGAATGGTGTGGGGAGCATTTCTTAAAGAGAAATTTAAATCTTTTGAGAAGTTTAAGATATTTAAGAATAGAGTTGAGAATGAATCTAGTGTTAAGATTAAGTGTTTGAGATCTGATAGAGGAGGAAAATTCACCTCTATAGAATTTAACATATTTTGTGAAGAAAATGGAATCAAAAGACAACTATCTACACCTAGAACACCTGAGAAAAATGGGGTTGTTTTAAGAAGAAATAATTATATAGAAGAGGCAGCTAGAGCGATGTTATTTGAGAATAATGTTTCTAAGACATTCTAGGGAGAAGCAGTTAATATAGTAGTATATACTCTGAATAGAGTACAGATCAAAAAAGGTATGGACAAAACACCTTATAAACTATGGTTTGGACATTCACCATTAGTTAAATGTTTTAGGGTATTTTGGATCAAATGTTATATTAAGATAGATGATGACATTGGTAAGTTTGATCCAACAAGTGATAAAGGTATGTTTCTTGGCTGCTCATTGAAAGATAAGGCTTATAAATGTTTCAACTATAGAACTAAGAGAATAGTTGAATGTGAAAATGTAAGAATTGATGAAAATTTTGGAATCAAAGAAAATAGGGTAGATTATAATTTAGATGAAGAAGAAAGTAACTTTTGAATTGTTAGACAAAATGTTGAAGTTTTGTTTAAGACTAACAATGACTTGCAGACTGATGTGCTAACTTTTGAGCATAGAAGAGAACATAGTTCTAAAACTATAGAAGAGATAAGAGTTGAGATGTCAACTCCTACCCCTAACAAAAATTTCACAAGGAATCACCCTCTTGAGTAGATAATTGGAAGTAAAGATAAAGGCATAATGATAAGGAACAGACTAAATGAGGATCTATATGTTTAATATCTCAAGTTGGACCCAAGTGCACAAATGAAGCAATCAAAGATAATCATTGGATCCAAGAAACGAAGGAAGAATTGGATTAGATAGTAAAGAATGATAAATGGGAGTTAGTTCCTAGACCAAAAGACAAGAATGTGATAGGAACAAAATGGGTTTTAAAAAATAAGATGAATGAGAAAGGAGAACTTGTGAGAAATAACGCCAAACTTGTTTCTAAAGGTTATTCAAAGCAAGAAGGCATTGACTATGAGGAACATATGCACAATTAGTAAGAATGGAAGTAGTAAGATTGTTCCTAGCTTATGCAGTGAACAAGAAATTCAAGGTTTATTAGATGTATGTTAAATCATCCTTTCTGAATGGAGAACTAGAAGAAGAGGTTTATATTGAGCAACCTGAAGACTTTCCTTCATCAAAAGATAAAGACATGGTATGAATATTAAAGAAATCTCTTTATAGTCTGAAGCAAGCACCTAGAACCTAATATGTGAGCTTAGACAATTACTTGGCAAAGCTTGGATTTGCTAAAGCTACAGTAGACAGTAAATTATATCTAAAAGAAATTAAAGATGGATTTTTTATTATTGTAATATTTGTTGATAACATCATTTTTGGAGGTAATGATGAAGCTAGAGAGAATTTTGCTGAGGAGATGAAGAATGAGTTTGAAATGAGCATGATAGGATAAATGAAGTTTTCCCTAGTTTTGCAGATTACACAGAATAATGATGGTATATTCATTTCACAAGCTAAGTATCTAAAAGATTTTTTGAAAAGGTTTGGTTTGGAAAGTTGTAAAATTGTTGCAATACCCATGATAACTATAGTCAAGTTATGTGGAAGAAGCAGATGTTGAAGCATATAAAAAATTGAAATTGAAGCACAT
Organism: Cupressus sempervirens; assembly: GCA_028749045.1. NCBI lineage: Eukaryota > Viridiplantae > Streptophyta > Pinopsida > Cupressales > Cupressaceae > Cupressus > Cupressus sempervirens. Next base: position 274,166,602 of record CM053785.1, read on the forward strand.
GTTATCATTTACTATGATAACACAAGTATAGTGAGTGTGTCTAAGAATATTGTATTACATTCTAATACAAAGCATATATCTATTAAGTATCATGTGCTGAGAGAGAAAGGAGCAAGAAAGGAGATCATATTGGAATATGTAAGTACTAAGGATCAGATTGTAGATATCTTTACGAAGCCTTTTCCTAAAGATACATTTGAGTACTTGAGAGGTATGCTTGGGGTTATGCCCTTGCCTGTTTCTCAGTAGTTGATGCAAAGAGTGCATTAGTCAAGTGGTACAAAGCACTATTATTTGATTGGACTGAATGATAATGCTTCCCATATGGAGGAGTATCTAGTATGTACTGAGTCATTGAGGACTCTTGGTATTTGGTATTTGGTATTTGGTATTGAACAATGTCTTTGGACACTCAAGCTGGTTGATGACTTGAAGCAACTGATTAACAATTGGTATTTAACAATTGGTACATTAAGTTTGAGGTTTTTGACATTGACATCAATGGGGGAGAATATGCATGAAAAACATTTCCTAAAGCATGGGGAAAGTATGCATGAGATGCGGACAGAAGCAGTACCAAAGTATTACTTGGTACTCTTGGAACTTAGATGTTTTTCATCTATGTTGACATCAATTCCAAAGGGGGAGATTGTTATCATGAATGTTGATGAACTACATTGGGGGAGTATCATAAGTATTGACATATTGCATTCATGACTATGTTTGTCATTGATGTCAATATAGCATTGATTTTATAAAGAATGGTTGAGTAGCTAACAGAGATCTTCATGGTATGGACAATGGTTTGATTGTCTAATCATGCACAATTATGGACATGTCTGGTGCAATGTCTTGATGATGTGGTTAAGTGCACAGATTCTGAATCAAAGATGTATACAAGTTGTATCTAATTTATAGAGAGCAACTCAAAGATACAATATTGGGTAAGCAGTTCCTGATGATTGTTTGCTATCTTACATCTGGGATATAATGAAGAGATGTGTAGTCACATAGTGATAGAGGATAGTTAGATGATGATGTCAACTAGTGCATAAGTCTTAGTATCGCACGTGTAAGTTTGTATAGATTGTGAGATGACAACACTATTATAATTTTAATTAATTAATTATCTTATTTTAATTAATTGGGAAAGCCTCAAGGCTGACTCAAGGAATTATTATGAAGATGTGGTATAATGGAAAAATGTTCCCCTTGATTGTAAGTAGATGATCAAGTGTATGATGTGTATTGAGATCATTGTAGAAATATGAAGTGCAAAAAGAAGTAGAGCACTTACTAAATGCATGTAAGCAATCCAAGGGATCATTGGATGGGAGAATTGAGATCTGGTTACAAGCTCTCAAGGAGTAGAAGACTAGTTGACAAGATAGAGACAGAGGAATAAAGTACATTTCAATTATATTATTATACAAGAAATAATACATAGATCATTTGGACAGTGGGTTCATTAGTCTTTCCCTTGAAGTTGTTTGGGCAGTGGGTCTAATTGTCTTCCACAACTCCTAACAGGGTGGTACAACTCTTGGGAGGGTTGCAATCTCCTAACAGGGATTCAAAGTCTCCTAACAAGGACTCATATGTATTGAATTTCATAATAGAATCCTAATAGAGTCTATCCTCTAACAAGAAATATTTATATTAGTACGTCATCTTGTGGGTACCATCCCCACTGAGGTTTTTCCTCTGACCAAAGGTTTCCCTAGTTAACATATCTATTGTTATTGTGTCTAAGTATATTCTTGTGGTTTTAGTTTATATTACTCATATGGTTAAGATTGCTTAAGGTTGTTAATAGTGATATTAGTTGGATAACTAAATCACCCCCCCCCCCCCCCCCAGTTATATCAATGGATTATATATTCTAACATGCATACATGTTCTTATTTACCATACCTTAGTATCATGTGGATTTGACACCCCTAGTAGATACTTCATATCTACTTCCTCTCGTACCCACACTCATCATACTTTTAGTTCATCCACAATGTTAGTAATTCAAGAATATAAGTATTTAATTCCAAATATCAAGAGTCAACTTCTCTTTTAAAAGTATGATTCCTTAACTCAAATAATCTTTAGCCACATTTGGATCAAAACTAACAAAATAATACATACCATCAAATATGTGGTGCTCACTAAGTGATTAAGTCATCTAGGTGTGCTTATCAATCACCTGTAAAATATTAGTAGACCCACTTTTCTCATTCATGTGACCTAGGCCCTCATGCCCATCTTGAATATGTTGGCTTTCATTTCACTTTGCCTAATTTTAAAAAAATTCAATGTGAAAAATATCTTAAACTATGATGTATAGCTAGGGTTTTATTATAATGTGTTATCAATCCTCCAGTGGAAACCCTAATTTTGATAAACTTTACCCATGCCTAGCACTTAGGGTTTCCCTAAGTTTTCATAAAAATGCTTTACCCTAGCAAACCCTTGCTTTTAAGATCGTGCTCCTTTTTAAACTTTTAAATTTTCAAAATCCTCAAGGGTTTGGCTTTTCTTTAACCTTTTATGTTTGGATACGAACTCATAAGATTTAAAGTGTGTGACTAGGTGACTAAGTTAGTCTCACGGTTGAAGCTCTTCATCAAACTATAGCATCAAATGGTGTGGCCTAGCGAAGCAACTTTTTTTCCTTTGGTCACTAAGTCATAAGGGTTAAGCACGCAAACTCTTATTAAACCATGGCTAAGCGAAGTAGTCAATGAAGGCCTTAGTCACGTGGTCACCTCAATAAGAAGATATTTTAAGTTTTGACAAAAAACTAGATCAATGGTCATGTCACATGGTCGGGGCCTCAAAATATAAAACTTGATAGATGACCACGACTTCGCAAAATTGGTTAGAAGTTCATCAGAACTCTTTGTTCGCATAATCACTAGGATGATTAGAAAGTCAAAGGGTTTGACCGTGAAGGAACAACCAAGTTAAAAATTTTGAAATTATTCTCAATTGCACAGTTGTGGCAAGCAAGTCATGTTATACAAGATGAATTATGATTGGGCAAAGATAGTTATCAAGCAATTAAAGGTGTGTGATCGCTAGGTCGCATGGTTAACAAGGATATCTAGTCTTCAGACCACAAACTAGAAAAAAGGTTAAGAAAGGGTTATCGCATGGTCGCTACTTGTTCTAGCATAAAATTTTCTAATGGTGTGACTATGTGGATGATTACTACTCTAGTTAGGATTCAATACTTTCACAGTGTCGTGCAAGGTTTAGTTTAACTTGGAGTTTATGGTGCAAAGCAATGACTACTTTGGCCACGGATTCACAGGGGTTAAATGACAATTAATAGTTTATGTTGCAACTGGTTGATCAATGGTTTAGATATGGTTTTCATGGCTTTGTAAAGTTTTAAATATAGTTATATTTTGACTTGCAACTATACGATTCAAAACTTAGTAGTTAAGTACAGGCTTGTCATACTGTTAGAGAGAGTTAAGGCTAACCCTCGGTTTGAGCTGTGAAGTAGTGAAATGTAGTTGATCGCATGTTTATAGGAGTGAATGAATAATCATGGGTTAAGGCAGTGAGGATGCACCGATCTTCCATGTGGCATAGTGGGACCAAGGTGCCTAACGAGATGGACCAATCAAAAGATGAAACTTGGCATGCTCCATAAGATGAAGGGTCACAAAAGCTAGTGGGGTCAGATTTCAAAGGAGTGTTCATTGATAAAGTAGATAATTTCTCATTTGATATTTCTTCATTGAAAAGATAGAAATGTTAAGTTGTGACTTAGTGAAATTGGTTAACTACTCATTCACTTGGTCGCATGGTTAAGGATCAAAAGCAAAGTTTAATCTGCGACCAGGTGAATAAGTTAGGATCAAAGAAAAATATAATGATCACTCAATCATGATGATAAAAAATGTCGATAAAGATAAATTGTGAAGCAATGACTGAGTTAAAAGAACATTAAGAACCTTTTCTCGCACAATCGTGAAGCAAAATTTTTATTTGATAAGCTAGGCTATGACCCAGAAAAGTCTTAAGGTTAAACTACATATAGTATCTTGATTGCATAGTCATAGGAATAACAACTTAAAAGTAAGAAAGATTTGCAAAGCTGTGAAAGGTTAATGATAGACCATTTCACAAGGTTTCAGTAGTTAAAAATGAAAGCAATGAACTATTGTGAAGGCATGATTATAGTTAGAATGGAGGCCTTTGCAATGTCACGGATCAGTGTGGTCAACAATGAAAGAAGGTTGCAACATTGTAAAAAGGTAATGAGGAGACAAGTCCAACCTATTTAATGGTGACATGTGGCTCTCGCTTGGTAATCAAACAGATTTTGACTTGAGGTGGCAAAAATATTGATTTTAATACGTAGATTGGCAAAGGTGGACATGAAAGAAGCAAAGCCAAGAAAGATGATGAGTTACTCAAGTTGCATAGTTTTTATGGAGATCAAATTTTCAACTGGAATAAGGCAAAGGAAAATCAGGTAAAATTAGATTCATGGAATGGCCACCAAGAAAAAAGTGAATATTTTGAAAGCAGTTGCAGATATTAAGACTATGCCAACTAAGGTAGTTGAAGAATTTCATGATCAAAGACAGTAGAAGACAAACTGAATTAAGTTGAGGACTCCTACAATAAGTGCCTCCTGATAACTTTGCAACTACTTCTCTTATTTTTTCGGATGCAAAGAATATTTGTAATGTAGCAAACTGAAATATCTCTATTTTTGGTAGATTTATGACAAGTGTCCTCTCATCTGAAGCTTGTTGCAATCCTTTATAAGGATTTCTAGGATGAGAAGGAAAGGGTTTCGATTTCTATTGAAAAACCCTTTCAACTGTTGTGATACCAATAATGTTCTAGTCTTTACTACTATGATCACAAGGATGACTCCAATTTTATTGTTGTGATACCACCATCCTTTTTTCTTTGTTATGAATAGTAGTTGTAATTTCTTATAAGCAAATAGGGGTAGAAGCAAGAAGTTGGGTCTCAATTCCGTGGAAGTCCGTAGATTAAGATTGTGCTCCTTTAGAAACAGGTACCAATTTTAGGCTTGGGCACCCAATCCTAAATTTAAAAAATGGGCACCGTTTTTTTTAAAAATGGGTACCTATTTCTAAAAATTTAAAATTTTGTTTTTTGGGGGGATTTTGTATGTCGATTTGACATTTTCAAAATGGGTACCCGTTTTTTGAATTTTAAATAATGGGTGCCTATTTCTTACAACATTGGATGGGATTTTTTTTCTCCCACCTTGGATTTTGGTTCGGGATAGGCTTGGTGAGACCAAACCTATGCCTTGACCTCTCAAGATTTGGCTAAGGCATTGAACTGACAAATTCATGCCTTGCCATAATTTTAGAGGGTCTTTCCAATCAAATTTTTTTATGAAACAAAAACCCATTAGAGCTCTCACTATCCTTATTTTATAAATATAAATTTTATAGTGCTATGATTTTATTTACTATTTTTGCATTTTTTGTAATGAAAGGTGGCACCTAAATATAAAATAGTGAAGCTCACTAAAACTTTAATAACTTTTTTATTTTATAATTTTTCTTAAATTAATTTATATGTCATCAATCTACATATAATTACTTTGAGGTTAAAAAAGAATTTTTGAAAAAAGTAAAATTTTGATCAAATCATGGTGTCTGTACATGAGAGGTTTTAAAATTTACCTTTATAGCCAATTATAATTAATAATAATAAAATTATTCAATAAAAAATTAAGAAAAAATATTGTCATCAATCTTAGGTGTATTAGGTAACTCCTTTCAAAAGGATTTATGAAAATTCATTTATCTGTGTCAAATTATGGTGTTTGTACACAAGTGTGGTATGGTCCTAAAATAGGCATTTTGAAAAAGTGGTTTTTAAAGATCCATACCAAAAATAAAATCTATCATATCAGTACACAAATAAATTACATATTCAAAAACTAGATTCTGAACACTAAAATTTTATTTTTGAAATTTTTTTATATTCAATCTCTAAATGCCTCAAATTTTGACATCAATTGATAAAAAATTTCAAAAATAGGAAAAACACTTCCACTTTTTGGCCAAAAGTGAGACCCAACTTCTTGCACTTACCCATAGAGTATATATTCGTCCATTGTGTATTCTCTTATTTTTGAATGCATTTGATGTATTAGTTTCAAGGGAATTAATACAAATCTTTATTAAAAGTTTTAATCTAAAATTTGTCTCCATCTTCATGGGTATGTAATTTTCTGTTGATATATGCATAAGATGCATATTATCTAGTTGTAGCTTGGCTTTGAAGTTGTATGTCATTACGTGTTTTATTGTTGGGTCAAGTGCTCATTTAAATTGCTTGATATGCATTGACAAAATTACAAAGATCATGGGAGGATATGATAAGCATGAAGTTTATTTTGAACATAGATGTTTGTTTGCAAGGTGAATGGATAGATTTGATATCGTATTATATGAGTATATTTTGGGTATCCATGTGTATGTTTTGACTTAGTTTATGCCCAATGGCTAAGGAATTGATCAACTTGGGGATTGCATGTTTTTGTTGTTCATACCTTGACTATTTTGATAATCAACATCATTAATCAAATGTCTTTTCCCTTTCATGTTGAAAGAGCTAAAAGAGTTACCCTCACTTAGTTTATCAAATTCAAGTGTTGTGTCATTAGGTATTTCATATCCATAATATTTGTATAAGCATAGATGATTCAAGGGTTTTTATCTGTTATATAGATTTAGTTGTATGCTTTGATACTGATACCATATAAAGAATCTGAGGTACACCCACCTAGGTCTTGCAGAGCCTAAAAAAGAAGGGGAGTAAATAGCCTTATAGTTGGCCCTGGTGTCTAAATAGGTACATTGACCATAGGAATTAGCCACCCCTAGGTGGATGTGTTCTTATCACTAGGTTATTAAAAAGTTGTTAATTCAGGGGCCAACAAAATGGTGACTTTGTTGTCAATAAGGTTGTAATAAGCCTTGTTAGAATGACAAGAATCTCTGGTATAAATTGAATATCTCAGTCATTAGCCTATCCAAGACAATGGTAGGTTTTAAGTTTGAATGTGAATTATAGTGTTACTAGTGATTCATCATCAATCAGTTCAGCTAAGAAGTGTCTTCAAAGTGTTCTAGTGTTCAGAGTCAAGAATGAACAATAGGGTTTGTTCTCTTTTTTGATTTTGTAAGTCTACAAGAGTGGTTTGATGATTTTCATGTTTCCTTTAGTTGAAAATCTAGTCCAGATTTGTCAAATGACAAATTATGTTTTATTTCTCACAAGTGTGAGTAGCAACTCTATATCTCTGCACCAATTTATCCTAGTTGATTTAATATTGTATATTTTAAAGGACTTTTAATTGTATGGAAAAATCTGAAACTCTTGATAGTAGTTCTTAGAAAGGAAGCGATGGATTCTTGATCTATAATTTTGAGTGTTGTGTGCATCTGTTGTTATAAGAAGTGATTTATTTTTCCTCTTCAAGGAGGTGGCGGCTCTACATGGTTTTCATAAATGGTGTGAAGGATTTTAATGATTTACACCCTTGTCAAAATCAGTAGAGGAAAGTTTGATGCATTAGCACTTAAGGTATTTTACTTTTCATGAGTTTCCCTTTCATGAAATTTAAGTGATAAGAATGGTTGCCTCTATCCAGTGATTTTCAGCACTCAGCAAAGAGGTAAAAATTTTGTTTCAAAATGGAGTCATATCTCAGATCTGAGGTTAGTTCACCAAGTTATGAAAGTTATGAAACTATGGTTAATAATATTGCTATGTTGAAAAAGAAAATCTACAATAAGACTATCAGTTTCATAAGGAATAAGATAGGAAATATCCAAGGTCTAAGAGATGATCAAATTTATGGAAAGTTCAAATCAGTACTCATGGAGTTGCACTTGTCTTTAAGACTAGAGAAACCTTCATGGCATGTTGTTTTCCTAGATTTCTTTATGCCTGATTTAGTTAATTGGCCAATACATTTGACAGTACAAAAGATTTTACATGTTGAAAATATTTTCAAGAAATTTTGGAGTGATTTATATAACAATGAATTTTGTATTGAGCCCTCTAATAGAAAATGTCAATGTGTTGAAGATAACAGTGAATGTAATGAATCCATAAATAATGATAATTTGTCTTTCAAGTGTAAAGAGAGGATTTAACTTTTAATGAATTGGAGGATTGCAGTCAAAATGAGGAAGATGGATATGTAACTAAAAATGAGTCTTGTGACATTGCATATGGAGTTTAAGAAATGTATAATAGTAGTAGAGGTAATTCTTACCATGATGAAAATGAGTGTAGTGATGATTTTTTATTTTTTAGATTATCATACTAATGGTTCTGCTATTGTAAGTTCTTCATGTCATCCAAATATTATTATAGCTAAAAGGAGAAGATTTGTGAGGCAGTCTTCTTGAGCCCTGATGAAATTTTAGTTTTGTTAGCTCGTAATTTTGAAAAAATATGTAAGTTCTTCTAAGGATGCTCATATTTTCCCTTATGATGTTTCTTCAATTAGTCAAGTCACTTGCCCAAAGTTTGATGTGGAAAAAGATATTAAATCATAACCATCTTTGTCAAGCTTTGGAGGTGTATATGATAGTACCTCAAATATTTGTGCACATGATGACTTGTTAGATGTCGGGGATATGATTGAAGGGAAGTTTGGTAATATTTCAATTTCTTCTCATGGTGATATTGTTGCACTAAGTTTTGATGCTTTGTATGATGAATAGGAGAATAGTGGGGGTTATGAATCTAACTATGGATTTTTTTAATATGCTGATAAATCATGTGATGATAAGTTCAAGGTTCCCTCTAACCATTTGTTAGATGAAGACTGTGATTATGATCAGCATTTTCAAGACAATTTTTCAAGCTTGGTGACTAATCAGTTGTTTTAGTGTGAAGAAGTTTTAATGAATGATAAATCTGATTTGATAAGTAATGAGACTGCTAGTGAGCAGGGAGCAGATTTCATATACTCTTCACATATATGTACACAAGGTGAGTTGCAAATATATGATGAATATGACTCTTTGAATGAAGAAGGGTATTAGAACTTTGTGTTTTCAGTTAGTAGCATGTATGAGTCTTTTGTTATTGAAGACTCTCAATTTGATTTTTGTATTCAAGAGCATGCTAACCCCTATTTTCATAGTGAGCATTATGTTGGGGATGTTGTTCCTAGTATGCACTATGAAAGTCAGGAAATTTATTTTGTTTTTCCAACTAAGCTAATTGAGAATTCTAATGTGTATAGTGAAACAACTGAGAATGACACTTACAGGCTGCCTTAGAGAAATGTCTATGAAAATCAAGTGATTGACAAAGGTAAGAAGTTTTGAGAAGTTTGGTGGCCCAGGGCCATCATCTTGTATAGTTAGAGTAGATTTTTTATTTTCAATAAGTTGTTCAGAGAGGTTTTGTTGTCAGGTGTGTGGTCTACTTCCTCTAGTGATTCTAAATCCTTGACATGCCTGCAAAGGGCATGCATCCCAAGACAGAGCCACTGTTGGCCCTCATTTTCACTTTGCCTAATTTTTGAGAATTCTAATGTGAAAATGTCTTAAACTATGATGTATAGCTAAGGTTTTGTTGTAATGTGTTATCAATCCTCTGGCGAAAACCCTAATTCTAATAGAATTTACCCATGCCTAACACATAAGGTTTTCCTAAGTTTTCATAAAAATGCTTTACCCTAGCAAACCCTTGTTTTTAAGCCCACACCCCTTTTTAAACTTTTAAATTTTCAAAATCGTCAAGAGTTTGTGCTTTACTTTAACCTTTTATGTTTAGATATGAACTCATAAGATTTTAAGTGTGTGACCAAGTGACTAATTTAGTCGCACAATCAAAGCTCTTCATCAAACCACAGCATCAAATGGCATGACCCAGAAAAGCATCTTTTTTTTACTTTGGTCACTGAGTCATAAGGGTTAATCACTTAAGCTCTTCTTGAACCACGACTGAGCAAAGCAGTCAGTGAAGGCCCTAGTCATCTGGCCGCCTCAATAAGAAGATATGTTAAGTTTTGATAGTGACTAGGTGAATGGTCATGTCACACAGTCAAGGCCTCAAAAGATAAAGCTTGATGGATGATCACAACTTTGCAAAATTAGTTAGAAGCTCCTCAGAACTCTTTTTCACACAGTTGTTGGGATGATCAGAAAGTCAGAGGGATTGATAATGAAGGAGTAACCAAATTAAAATGTTTGAAACTAGTCTCAGTCACACAATCATGGAAAGCAAGTCATGTTATACAAGATGAACTGTGACTGGGCGAAGACAGTTATCAAGCAGTTAAATGTGTTTGATAGTTGGGTCTCATGGTTAACAAGGATATCTAGTCTTCAGATTGTGACCTAGCAAAAAGGTTAAGAAAGGGCTATCACACGATTGCTGATTGTTTTGTCATAAAAGTTTCTAATGGTGTGACTATGTGGATGGTTACTACTCTAGTCAGGATTCAATGCTTTTGTGGCATCGCACAAAGTTTATTTTAACCCAAAATTTAGGTTGCAAAGCAACGACTGTTTTGCTCACAGATTCACAAGGGATAAATGGCTATTAATAGTTTATGTTATGACTAGGCGATTGATGGTTAAGGTATGGTTGTTGTGGCGTCAAAAGGTTTTAAATGTACTTATATTTTGAGTTGCAACTGTGTGATTGGAAACTTAGTAGTTAAGTACATGCTTGTTGCAACGTCAAAGAGAGTTAAGGCTAACCTTGGGTTTGAGTTACAAAGTAGAGAGATGGAGTTGACCGCATGTTTGCAGGAGTTAATGAGTTATCATGGGTTAAGGTAGCAACGATGCGATGATCTACCATGTGGCATGGTGGGACAAGGATGCATAATCAAGATGGACCAATCAAAAGATGACATGTGGCACGCTCCATGAGATGAAGGTTCACAAAAGCTTGTGGGATTAGCTTTTGAGGGAGTGTTGATCGATAAAGAAGATAATTTCTCATTCGATATTTCTCCATAAAAAATGTAGAAATGTTAAGTCGCGGCTTGGTGAAATTAATTAAATGCTCATTCTCTTGGTCACGCAATTAAGGATCAAAACAAAAGTTTAAACCATGATCAGGAAAATAAGTTAGGATCAAAACAGAATAGAATGATCGCTCAATCATGATGATGAAAAATGTCAATAAAGAAAATCTGTGAAGCAGCAACTAAGTTAAAAGAACATTAAGAACCTTTTCTTGCACAGTCACAAAGAAAAATTATTATTAGATAAGCTAGGTTGCGACCTAGCGAAGTCTTAAGGTTAAATTGTATACATTATCTTGACCTCAGAGTCGCAGGAATAACAACTCAAAAGTAAGAAAGATTTGTGAAGCCAAAAAAGGTTAATGATAGACCATTTCGCAAGGTCACAGTAATCAAAAAGTGAAAGCAATGAACTTCTACGAAGGCACGATCACAATTAGAATGGAGGTCTTTGCAACGCCGCGCATCAATGTGGTCAACAATGAAAGAAGGTTGCGACGTTGCGAAAAGGTAATGAGGAGACAAGTCCAACCTATCTAATGGTGATACATGGCTATCACTTGGTAGTTAGTTGGATTTTGACTTGAGGTGGCAAAAATATTGATTTTAATATGCAGATTGGCAAAGATGGACACAAAAGAAGTAGAGCCAAGAAGGATGATGAATTACTCGAGATGCATAATTTTTATGGAAATCAAATTTTTAGATTAAGTAAGGCAGAAAAAAATCATATAAAATTAGATTCATGGAATGATCACCAAGAAAGAAGTGAATATTTTGAAAGAAGTTGCAAATATTAAGACTATGTCAATGGAGGCAGTTGAATAATTTCATGATCAAAGGCAGTAGAAGAGAAACCAAATTAAGTTGAGGACTCTCCCAATAAGTGCCTCCTACTAGCTTTGCAACTACTTCTCCTTTTTTTTTTATGCAGAGAATGTTTGTAATGTAGCAAATTGAAATATCTCTATTTTTGGTAGATTTCTAACAAGTGTCCTCTCATTTGAAGCTTGATGCAATCTTTTATAAGTATTTCCAGGATGAGGAGAAAAAGGTTCTAGTTTTTGTTGAAAAATCATTTCAACTGTTGTGATACCAATAAGGTTCCAGTCTTTACTATTGTGATCACAAGGATGACTCCAATTTTATTGTTGTGATACCACCATCCTCAGCATATTTTCTTTGTTATGAATAGCCATTATAATTTCTTATAAGCAAATAGATTATATAGTCATCCATTGTGTATTCTCTTATTTTTTCAAGCATTTGATGTATTAGTTCCAAGGGAATTAATACAAAGATTTATTAAAATTTTCAATTAGAAATTTGTCTTCATCTTCATGAGTTTGTAATTTTTTGCTGATATATGCATAAGGTGAATATTGTCCAGTTGTAGCTTGGCTTTGAAGTTGTATGCCATTGCATGTTTTGTTGTTCGGTCAAGGGCTCGAGTAAATTGCTTGATATGCATGAACAGAATTGTAGAGATCATGGGAAGATCTAATAAGCATGAATTGTATTTTGAACATAGGTGTTTGTTTGTTTGTAAGGTGAATGGGTAGATCTGATATTTGAGTATACGAGTATATTTTGGGTATCCATGTGTATGTTATGACTTAGTTTATGCCCAATGGATAAGGGACTAATCAACTTGGGGATTGCATGTTTTTGTTGTTCATAGCTTGACTTTGTTGATAATCAACATCATTAATCAAATGCCTTTTCTCTTTCATGTTGAAAGAGCTAAAAGAGTTACCCTCACTTAATTTATCAAATTCATGTGTTATGTCATTAGTTATTTCATATCCATGATTTTTTGCATAAGCATAGAAGATTCAAGGATTTTTATCCATTATATAGATTTAGTTATATGCTTTGATACTAGTACCATATAAAGAATTTGAGGTACACCCACCTAGGTCTTGCAGAGCCTGAAGGAGAGTAAAAAGCCTTATAGTTGGCCCTGGTGTCTAAATAGGTGCATTGACCATGGGAATTAGCTACCCCTAGGTGTATGTGTTATGATCACTGGGTTATTAGAAAACTATTAATTCAAAAGCCAACATTATCACCGCAATATTTCCCAAAAAAATCAAGTCAACCACATGTTACATCTTAAAGACTGTAATTTCATACATTGCGACATAGGCCAAATGCCATCAATTATTATGGAAAGGTCAAGTCAAGTCAAATTCGATAATTGACTACACCTAATCGAATCAACAAGAAAATAAGTTATATTATAATAATTATATAACTTTACTCTAGAGTTCGACCTACAAGTTGAAATAGAAGATACAATAATAACTGCATTTTGTTAGCCAAATATCAACCAAAATTGTCGAACGCAACATGTCATCACATGACTATGCCATTGGTGAATAAATTTAAGAAGCCAACCTTCACATCAAACTTCATTACAACATAGAGATATATCATACATAAATTTCGGATAGCATACATCAATGAACATCATAGGAAAAATTGACATGCTCGTTGAACATGAATAATAAGTACATCAAATGAGTACAAGTTCATAAAATAGAAAACGTATACATGGATAAGCATTCATATTTTTATTGTATGTGTGTTCTTAATCCACGCCAAAGCACAAATTGTGATCTATGACCTTTTCATTCAATCATTAGTGGTAGGAAATTAAAAATCATAGGAATATGTTTGAGGTGCTTTCTTGCCCAACCATGAAGCCTAACACTTCCTTGGGATCCTACATAACACATAGAATTACCAACCCTATATTGTTTATGCAATACAAAAGATAGGATGTATTTGGTGCGGCCATGAAACATACTACTTTCCACATATGTGTAGATCTAATCATAGATGTGGGAGGGAGATGGGACATGCGAAAGCATATCGAAGAACATATGCACATAGCTTTGGCCAAAGCATTTTAGTATGAGATATATACTAGCAGGTAGAGTGAAAAGGAAAACATCACTTCTACCCTCTCCTATTTGTCTACATTCAGTACCCACACTAGAAGGTAAGCTTATTAAATATCATACACAATAAGTAAAATGAAGAAAATTTCAATGTAAAAGGAAGAATGACATGTTCTTCACAATCTACTCCCTTATACATTCTATCAATGTTCCACATTGAACATGATAGAGAAAATCACTTCACATCATGGGACTAGCAACATAAAGACACACCCTAGCCACCTCAAGATCAAAAGGAACCTTAAAACCAAGATTCACAATTTTCAAATCAAAGTCCAAAAAGTGGATCACAAATTCAATAGAAATAAAAGTGAACAAGGGTCAAACTAGATATATCACAAAAAAATTTAGTGGCTAGGTGATCACAAAGAACATTATTTTTGTTTCAAGCTAGCCCTTCATCACTTCAAAGTCCATAAAAACTTAAAAAATAACATAACCAATTGGAAACCAATTCACATAAAACAAAATGACTCTCACTACACACCACCTTGTGTCCAAAGAGCACTAAGAACATGACCAAACTTCAAGAAACATGCATGACATGCAATACCTCTTGTTAAGTATATCTTTTCTTTTGGAATCTCATGCATTCCTAAATGAAAAATGCAACATGGAATACTTTTACAAACAAAATCCTTATTCTTTCCTTCATATTATGCTAGATTATTCCAAGAATCTCACAAAATCTAATATCAAAATGCTTGCACCACATATGCAACATGTGTCATTTGCACAATAAAAGACATATTCTTATTTCTATCACAAATCAAGCCTAAAATTTATAGGCACACATAGCCTAGTGTAAAAGTCAACCATCAATTAATCATCTCAATAGTTAATAGAAATTCACATCTTTTTTGCTTCGCGCATGCAAAGAAATGAATACTTAATTTTTATTTTTATTTGTAATAAACCAATATGCATATTGATGAGAGAAAATAATGTCTCATTTCCCATCACATTTTATCCTATTCTTGCATTCCAATTCCATTCTATTTGCATATAATTTCACCATTTTATGTTGCAAATGATTTAATATATAAGTTATATTTATTTTAGTTTCGAGATTAGATTATGGAAAGTAATTATTTATTATCTTTATTAATAAGCATTATTCTTTTTGCCTTGAAATATATATTTGTAGCATGCATTCTATCACCTTCTATGTCGGACTTTTATTGGTATTCATTTGGAGTATTATCTATTTGAACAATATTGACTTAGGAATATGTTGAAGTCAATATAATGATACTATTATATTTATTACAATTTTGTAAGAAATTAAAATTCAAACATTTTCTATAGTCAATATTTTGTGGCACTTTTTGAGAAAATGAAAAAGAATCGAAAAAATATGAGATGGGTTTTGTTCAGAATATGTCCAATTAGGTTTCCTCACAAAAAAAGCTTTAGAAATTGAATGAGAAAAGAGAGCTATGGGTGGTTTTCTTAAGGTCAAATTTCATGATTTACTATTATGACCAAGCTTCCAGATTGCTTCCAAATTATATGTTTGTTATATTGTTAAGCAATTGGTTTGTTCATGATTAGTAAATTGTTAATAAATTAGTTTTTATATTATAGAAAGAATGATCATATATTTTACACTCTTTATTAAAAATAAAACAATAAGTTTTAGCCATAAAGACTAAACTTCCATTATCAAAATAGGCTTGGTTTTTTAATTTGTAAAAGGCTATATAGGCCATCATATATTCAAGAAAGAGAGAAGTATGTATGAATCATAATATTAGATGTATATTACTGTGTTGAGCTGATTTAAGAGTTCTTTGAGGATTTTCTTCAATCAGTTTGTTGGGAGGAAGGGCACCCACTCTTGGCTGTCAAATGTATATAAATATATTTTATATATTTTTGTAAGTTGTATGTCTTAATTGTTTATGTTATCTAGAATTTAAGATCAATATTTTAGTGTGTCTTAATTATTTATGTTGAGTCTCATTTCAAATTAGTATTTCATATATTATTTGTATTTATAATTCATTCATATGTTTCATGCTTGACCATTGAGAATTATGTTAGTTGTATTAAGGTTTTCACTATAGACTTTGTTGTTTGAGAATTTTTGAAGCTTTTATTTATTTTAAATTGGATTCCATGTTTTAGATTTGGCTTTATGATTTGTGTTAAATTTGTTGCTTCAAAGTTTGTTGCAATTTCTTTATAATTCTTGTCGCTTGAACATAGCAAAGAAGATCTTATTGCCAGGAAGTGACAGTTCTGTTAGGATTAACCCACAGACAAAAATAACAATTACATTCAAATATAAACAATATCAAAAAATATTGAATCGCACATAAGAGAACACAAGACACCAAGATTTAACACGGTTCACCCAATCCCTAGACTACGTCCACCAAATAGCAAGTCTAATATTATTAGGATCCAGTGATTACAACCTTATTACAATCTGTAATCCCTTACAACTCAATACCGTTGCAAGAAGCAATTTTTGCATCACACATAATGAAAACCCCTAACCCTAAGCTCTTTCATACAAGTATTTTTACCGCTTTAGGGTTATAATTAATTATTACATGTCGGCCCAAAATCCTGTTAAAATAGGGCCCAAAAAAAATTTTGCCCCAAAGAATTATGAAGTATGTAAAGTACTTCCCTGATCAGTCACCACAAACTAACAAGTTCTTGTCACCAATTTTATTTCGATTTGTTGTAGGTTTTCTTCAATGTGTTCTAGTTGCATTCATCCCCACTTGGCATGATATCTTCATCCCTTGACTAGAAAACCACTAAACCTTTCATCAGTTTATGACCTTGGATTGACATTAAGATGCAAGATGAACTGGATCATTAAATTTATCATTTATTATCATTATTAGAAGTATAGTCTATATCTACATTTTTGGCATCATTGTTAGGGAAAGGTATTAAAGGTATGAAGCCTCAGTGAGCCAAGTTAGGAATAGTGCGCCTTAGGGAGTGTCTGATCAAGTGTCGATCTTTCTCAGTCTAGTACCTTAGGTTTGTGTTGTAGTAAATCATAGATGCAATGTTTTAGAAGTTGCAAGTAGATTTAATTTTATGTTATCACTAGTTGTTGTGAGTAATTAGAAACAAAAACATAAATTTGAAGAAACAATGTTAAAAATGATGTAAGGTAGTCCAAACACATCAAAATTAAAAACAAAAATTGGTAGAGGAATTGTATTGACCAAAGGTGATATTTTTATACCCTATCTACCTAATGAATGTACCTCAAATGCTCTTGATATTCCATTGTCACAGGTATGTAAATATTCTATGTTTGAACAAGAGCAAATAATTGATGAATTCTTAGAACAATGTGATTTTGAGATTGAAAATTAGCCACGTGTCGTTCTAAATGTTACAGGAAGGATGATAAGTGCATATACCTAAACAATCAAGAGTGTGTGGTGAAGGAGGTACAAGATATGTGTGAACCTTGTCATTCTAAGGGTGAGTGAACAAGTCTTACTTATAACTGGTGAACCATTTCAAATACCCACTCAAGAAGATCAAGGTATGAATTATGATGGTAACATCTATTGTTACTCTATTACATTACAAAGACTAACATATTTCTTCAAAATACACCTCTTCACATAATATGCATGACGAATGTAATCAAGAATACTCACAACAACCACTATATCCATCCTTGCCATCTCCATTCTTTCCATCCTACTTATTCCTGCCAAATTTATATCCTCGACAATTCTTTCCATTTTCATCATTTCATTCACATCATATTCTACTCACTCCACCATATCCACCAAAGGTGACTATATTGCCTCATGCAATACTTCATAACAAGGTGGTCAAAGATGCATATAAACTTTCACACATCCCTTTACCATCTAATGATGTGCTTAACTTGGTAAATCAACATTGGAATGTATTGATGTGCTTAAGGGATGTGATTTTGGTTTACTTGACTTAGAGAACAGTGTAATTTATTGAATCATAATCAACTTTGTTCTTATTTTCTACTTAGTGAATCACAACTACACACAAATGAGGCCATACTTCAAATTGAGTTGATTTTAATTATTGGACTCATAAATATGTTTATTGTCATTACTCATACACTAAGTAATTTTAAACCATATGCATTTCTCATTCCACAAATGTGTTGTCATATCCTCCAAGATCTATATTGTATTACTTTTATACATATCCATATCGATATTTGGAGGCCTATGGTTAAAATGTGTATTCCTCATATACTTGTTGATTTGGGACCAATAATTTATTGAGCACAATTGTAAGGGATTATATGCATTAATGAACAAATAAAACAGGTTGAAAATGGATGATCTTAAATTTCAAAAGGATCAAAATATTTATATCTATTCCTCACTCTTGATTCATTGCATTAAGATGATCGTTCATTGGTAAAAGGTGTTATTGTATCCATTAATTCCTTGAATGATCTTAATGTGGTATCTTTGATCAAGGAATAAGGTATTCTTAAATATGTGAACATTCTTTATATTATCATCTTAATGTTCTCGTTTCCTTGTAGTATGAAATTAAGATGGAAGGGAAATCCTTTGAATTCTAAATGATTCCTAATTAATTCTCCTTAAATCTATCATTAGTAGCTTTTCTATTCATAAATTGTGTGACACCTAGATCACATCAAGGTATGAATCCCTGTGTTAGTTAATATTTATCTGTTGTTTATACAAGAATTCATTATCAAGTATTTATTAGTATAAATAACTCTACCATTTGTATTCTACTAAAAATACCCCATATAATGGTGGAGCTATTAAATAAATAATTACTATACTTGGTCTTGAGAATGTGGTTATAGGTCTCTTTTGGTGGTTATCCAATATTATCACAGACGTGATAATTGATGATTGCTTCCTTACTTAGCATCCAATGATAAAATATTTTGGCCTTTCTGGGAGGGGAAAATGATGCCCTCTTGGAAATTGCAAGTCAATAATTGGGATATACACGAGTTATCATGGTTCAGGGGGGAGACCATAAAACCAAAGACCATTTGATCATACTGATTGCACGAGGATGTGCAATATGCTAATTTGGGGGTAATTATCAGAACAAATATTGTGCCATTTCCCATCACATTTTGTCCTATTCTTGCATTCCAATTACATTCTATTTTCATCATTTTACCATTTTATGTTGCAAATGATTTAATATATAAGTTATATTCAATTTAGTTTTGAGATTAGATTATGGAAAGTAATTATTGATTATCTTTATTAATAAGCATTATTATTTTTGCTTTGAAATATATATTTGCAACATGCATTACATCACCTTCTATGTAGGACTCTTATTGGTATTCATTTGGAGTATTATCTATTTCAACAATATTGCCTAAGGAATATGTTGAAGCAAATATAATGATAGTATTATATTTATTACAATTTTGCAAGAAAACAAAAATCAAACATTTTCTATAGTCAATATCATGTGGCACTTTTTGAGAAAATGAAGAAGAATCAGAAAATTCTGGTATATGGGTTTTGTTCAGAATATGCCCAATTAGGTTTTTGCATGGCATTTTGCATGGCAAAATAAACGAAATGAGAAAAGAGCTATGGGTGGTTTTCTAAAGGTCAAATTTTATGATTTACTATTACAGCCAAGCTTCCAGATTGATTCTAGATTATATGTTTGTTATATTGTTAAGCAATTGGTTTGTTCACGATTAGTAAATTTTTAAGAAATCAGTTTTTATGTTATAGAAAGAGTGGTCATATATTTTACACTCTTTATTAAAAGTAAAACAATAAGTTTTAGCTATAAAGACTGAACTTCCATTATCAAAATAGGCTTGGTTGTTTTATCTGTAAAAGGTTATATAAGCCATCATATATTCAAGCAAGAGAGAAGTATGCATGAATTATGCATAATATCATAAATATACTATTGTGTTGAGTTTATTTAAGAGTTCTTTGAGCATTTTCTTCAATCAGTTTGTTGGGGGGAAGGGTGCCCACTCTCGACTGTTGAATGTATATAAATAAAATTTTATATATTTATGTAAGTTGTATGCCTTAATTGTTTATGTTTTGTATAATTTTAGATCAGTATTTTAGTGTGTCTTAATTATTTATGTTGAGTCTTGTTTCAAATTAGTATATCATATAATTTGTATCTATAATTGATTCCTATGTTTCATGCTTAATCATTGAGAATTATGTTAGTTGTATTAAGGTTTTTACTATAGACTTTGATAGACTTTGTTGTTTGAGAATTTTTTAAGCTTTTATTTATTTTAAATTAGATTCCATGTTTTAGATTTGGCTTTATGATTTGTGTTAAATTTGTTGTTTTAGAGTTTGCTGCACTTTCTTTATAGTTCATGTCGATTGAACATAGCAAAGAAGATCCTGTCATCAGGAAGTGATAGTTCCTATGGCCAATTTTATTTCAATTTGTTGTAGGTTTTCTTCTATGTGTTCTAGCTGCATTCATCCCCACTTCGCATGCTATCTTCATCCCTTGAGCAAACAACCACTATACCTTTCATCAGTTTATGACCCTGGATTGACATTAAGATGCAAGATGAACTAGCTCATTAAATTTATCATTTATTATCAATATTAGAACTACAATTTGCCTCTACACATATCATGCACTCATAAAATTTCAATCAAAATGCAATCATATCAATATGAGGTATTCAATTTTACTAATCATTTCAAAATATTCCCATTTTGACAGTATAAAAAAGAAGTCAAGTCAATCAAAAAACATGAAATACGAAAGGAACATCATATCCTTTCATGTTAAAAATAATAATAACTTAGACAACAATCAACCCAACAACCAACACATATGTGCATGTACAAAGCTTGGTTGACTTACAATATGGGTGGCCTAAGGTCACGACAAGCATAGTGAACTTGAGGCCCTAGTGTAGAACCAAGAGCTCCGATACCATATGTAAAGAGTGCCCTACAAAATAGGAGTCATGTCAGCATATCCCATTAAAAGTGGGAAGTCTACCAGAGTCAAGGTCATTGACCAATCAACGGTTTAAATTTCCATTTAATTCAAAAGAGAAATATATGCAACTATCAAGAGGAAGAGAAGAGACATGTTCTAAATTAAAAAATAGCAATTATGAAGATTTATTAACTTACTATACTCATGTTCTAAAACCATTCACTAATTTCATGGATAGTCAAAGCATCATATGAAAAAGAATCATCAATGTTCCTTGATCAACATGTACAAATCTTTTTTTTGTTATGTTCAAATTTTTAACATAGTGGTGTTGGAATCACCGTTGTCATTACACCAAAAGCTCGAGCTGTTAATGAACATCACAACAACCAAAGACAAGGATCCATGGGAAACAGTTAAGCACAAGTCACAAATACATTGGTCTATGTTGAACGGTACCTTCACCTAGAGGGGACGGAGGTGCCAACCTTCCCCCCCCCCCCCCTCCATACCATGCCCTGAGGGATTTGAACCCGTAACCGAGTGCTCTAATACCACTTGTTGGAATCACCGTTGTCATTACACCAAAAGCTCGAGCTATCAATGAATGTCACAACAACCAAAGACAAGGATCCACAAGAGGTGGTTAAGCACATGTCACAAATCTATTGGTCTATGTTGAACAGTACCTTCACCTAGAGGGAACGGAGGCACCAACCTCCCAACAGGTTGAAATTTGTCTTAGTTTAAGATACTCACAATAAAGTTATCCGGAATGCATTAGTCATGACAAAACAACAATTTATATCAACAAATAATATTCACTAAACCCTCTCTTCCATACAACTTTTACATAAGCATGTGGGTGTTTTATCATTGTCACAGTATTCATTGTGGTTGCAGGCATAAGGTACACATAAGTGCATTCATTTATGAAGCCACACTATTCATAAATTAAATAATAAGATACATTTAATCAATTCTAACATCTCCAAGAGTTTATCAATGTACATAAAAATAAACATAGTAACAAACAAGACCAGCCAATATGTAGGCAAGCAATTCACATCCTATACCATTGCTTAGACTTACATCTATAACTGTAATGAATCCCAAGAAGTTAACCATACCCTGAACTCATCTCATAAGAAATAGTTATATCAGGTGCACAGCAACCATTAGAAGCATCATTACTTTCAATTCAATACCATGTCATGGATTCTGATTTTATTCACAAATCTATGAATATCTAATATGATAATTTAAGATCATTATAAAATACCTTATTTCTCAAATTTTCCTATTTGAGAATAACAAGATAACATAAATATTTCCTACTTGGACATATTGAGTTCATTGGCATGGAGAAGCTAACATAGAAGGCAATAACCACGTTTTTATGAGCCTATTCCACCCTTAAATAGTGATTGCATATATCCTCGACATGAAATGATGGAAAATAAAATCACGTATATGCATACACACCATGGAGTTGCCAATTACATATATAAAAAATTATACTTAGACAAATTGAATTCATAAGCATGGAGAAACTAACATAGAAAGTAGTAACCGAGCTTTTCCAAAACATTACTATAAGCCCAGTCGACCCTTAAATAGTGATTCCATATTTCCCCGAATGAACTAATGGTGGAAAATAAAATTAAGTGCATGCATACCATTTAGTTGCCAATCACGTACAACTACACACAAGCAAGTGAAGCACTTATATCTCTAGAAAGCATAGGCAAACCAGGAATATCTAGCCTTGGTCTTCCAATTTGTGCTATTGAGTATTACAAAATAGTGGGGAACAAGACAAAAGCTTTTACAAAAGATGGTAAGATCCTAATATCTTCCATTTACTGATTCATTTTGTAACCAAATTTTGTAGACAATTTGAATTCATGGATCATAACACCTTGCTTTCCATATCTCATGTCATTTGGAGATCAAATACTTGTTGCAAAGACAAAAGGAGATATAGCTCTAGCAGCAAAACATGTCTTAAGAAGGTTATAAAATGTTGTATACATCAGCGCCATCCAATTCATTTAATGAAGCAGAAAAGCCTCCATACATCAAAGAGACGTGGAAACATTCAATACAAGTAGAACAAGGACACATTAATTCAAGTGGATAGCACCATTTAAGGATGAGAATCTAATGATAACAACCAGAGGAGGTGCTCAATAAATAAATTGGCACTGGAATCCCTTTGGCCACTGCCAACCAAGTGATGACATCCACTTTTTGTATGAACAACATTAAACAATAGTGGGGCAAGTCTCAAATATCACTGAGATGATCTTACTCACCCTAAACACTCCATAATGCCTTACGACCAAATTTATAAGCACATTATATTGCAGTATTAACGACACCAGTTATGGTTTATATTCTCAAGACAAGCACTAAAGATCGCAGTGCCTTGGTTTGTAACTGCAATACCAAGAAGCTGACCTCATACCCATTTGATATAGTTTCTTTGTGACAAACATTTCTAGCTAAACAGTAGCCACTTATAATGGTGAACAGCATTAACAAAAATGGCAATGACCCACGATACTAATACAGAATTTGGCAGTCGCTATGCTAATTTAGACTTGGTACAAAAGAAGTTTCACAGTTTTGGCATAACTGAGATGGAAGGAAAAACAACACTTTCTTAACTCAAAGGAAGAGGCTATTGCAGGCAACTCTCAGATGATACTACCAGAGCACCACCTAATTTGAACCTCTACATACAACAAAATGCTATTGTCCATATTGTAGAGGAACAACACGAGCTAACCCCCATAAGGAATTGAACAAAAGTGTATTCATTCACTAATACCAGTGTAGCTCTCAACAAAGAAGGATAACATTTCAGACTTCCAATTGGAACACTAGCTGTATCAGTATAATGGTAATGTTTATATGAAAAGACACAGAAGTGTGACACCACCATTTATCTATTCCATGCATACAATTTAGATCATAAATCCTGTAAATTTGCAAATAGAACCTTACATTTCACCGCAGTCTAGATTATACTGGGTAAGGACACCACAATCTTGAAAAACTATGCTATAGTCTTTTCAAATTACTTGGAAACACTGTTTTTCAGTTAAAAGAATATTGCTTTTAAAACGCTAGCATGCTCAACAAACATATGGCAGACTTGTATACCGATCACAGTAACATTTGTGGTTGGGATTGCACAGCAACGGAACTAGGTTGCTTCTCAGAAGAAAATGAAGAACCCTTCCATTTACAAAAAACCACAGTCCAACCATCCAAATTTGTAGCAATCTCAGTAGAGCATGGAGTTGCACTCCTGTGGAGTTTAACCCTCCATAGAGCCAAAGGCCAATTCTTATTTGTTTGCTTGGAAGAGTGGCATTAGTAGCAAGTATTGAAAAAATTTAGACAGAGCACTAGTTGATAGTAGCATAAATCTCTCTCTTTGGAGATCAGTAGTCTCTTTGAGGTCTCGAGACATCCACTTCCATGAATACCCTCTTTTGGGGATGCATACCCTCTTTTGAGAACGAGCATGATAAAAGCACAATGTTTACATGCAAAGCACATGGCCAATGGATTAGGCTATGGTTTGAAAAGCCAACACAGCCAGAGAAGACCGGAATATTCTATCCAGACGAAGACTTTGAGCTTCTTCTTGTCAAAGGCAGAGAAGTCTCATGAGCATGGCTAAGAACCAAACAAGGAAGACCGGCCAAACTAGGGCGCATGACAAAGGATATCCTGACCATGAGAGGTCCAAACTTTGGAAATGGAATCACACAACATGCTTCCAGGTGGAAACCTCGACACAAAATAACCCAGCAAAAGCCACTTGCATACATCATTAAGTCTTGTAGATGAAAAACCAACATTGATACCTTCGGGAATAACTTCCTAGGTTGTTTGTTCAAGCGCGCCATGGTCACCAATTGCTAAAGCTCCAACACAAACATCAATTGCTGGGCTAAGGCTAGCTGAGAACATTAAAAAACCAAAGCTCTGACAACAAATGTGGCATATGACAATGGGGAGATGCAAAAACACAGTCAATACAGTGAAGTAAACAAAAACCTAGCAAAGCGCTCATGCATTCTCTGCTAACTTTTGAAGTGAAACTTTGAATAGTTAGCAAAGGTGGAAAAAACACGTTACTATCAGGCCCTCAAACTTAACCCAGCTCCTAATCCATTTAGAAAGTTAAGAGAAAAGCAAAAAAATTGGAAATACATATTACAGAAAAATCCAATGAATGTATTATTACTTGATTTTGAAATCAGCAAATCGCATCTGAAAGCAACTACTTATCCCTGCCATTTGCCACTTGAAATATAACAAACAATAGTAACTTGATCCAACAGAAGATAGATATTTTTGTTTCTATAAACAGTAAACTACAATTGACAAAAGCTACATAATCTTGACTTCCATAGTCACATTAATTCATAATCCAAAAGAACTACTAATAAATCACTATTGTAACAAGAGAAGAAAAAAATACGAAACAGCCCATTATAATTACCCAGTGCCATTTTTCCAGCACTTCCTTTTGCACAAATAATGAAACCTCCATCCCTAAAGGCCCCTCTTTTTGACACTAATCCTCCATCCTTCGCTGCACTTGCTTTGTTGTCTCCAGACTTCACTGCATTTCGTTCATTGCATCCATATACTTCTCTTAATATTTTCACAATTTCACCAATTTATAAAACACATGTTTCCGTAACACAATACACTGCGGTGGTTGAAACCAACATGCACATTCTGCTCAGCTACATTACACAAACTATAAATTTCATTTATGAGCTCTGTGCCTTGCAACATACCCATTGAAATCCTTGTATATTTTTAGCATCTTTCACATGTTATGCTTTTGAATTCTTTAACAATAGTGTTGTTGATAAAATTGCATAACCAAAAATATTAAAATTGATTTTAATATGGCTATCATTCTTATGGCTCATTGATTGATACTGAAACTATTGATGTAGGATAACAGTCCATGAAACATAATTCATATTTCAACATATTTCACAAAACCAAGAAGGCATTTATTAGCCTATTCTGCATGTATATTACTAACAATTGTACTCCTGACACACGCACACGCACGCATGGAAAAGGCTATACAGGCACGGATTTCGTCAGGCATAGGAAGGAGAGTTTATTTTTCTCAAAAGTTGTAAAACATCACATACAAAATGCCAAATTCGTGGCTGCATAGCCACTACCCACACACGCACGTGCGCACACATCTAAAGTTAAAATATATATACTAACAATTGTACTCCTGACACACGCACGCATATGCAGCAGAGGCTATACAGGCGCAGATTTTGTCAGGCATACGAAGGAGACACTTAGTTTATTTTTCTCAAAAGTTGTAAAACATCACATACAAAATGCCAAATTCATGGCTGGATAGCCACTATGCACAAGCGCGCAGACACCAAAAGTGTGTGTGTGCGCGTGTGTGCGTGCGTGCGTGTGTGCGCACGGGTGTGTGTCTGTGTGTGTGTGTGTCTGTGTGTGTGTGTGTGTGTGTGTGTGTTTGTCTGTGTGTGTGTGTCTGTGTGTGTCTGTCTGTCTGTCTGTCTGTGTCTGTGGCTGTGTGTACAATAAATTCCCTTCTTATGATTATATTTCTCACTCTGCATTGCTGGATACTTGAACGTTGTAATATTGATAAATTGTGTAACAAGACACAACAAATACTGAAGTGATTATTTGATCCCATAGTACCTTATGGGCTAATAGTGCATCATCAGAGATTCATATTCTAAGTTGATAACCTGATACTGCAATATGGCATGATCAAGTAATAAAATTTGTTTGCAACTATAAATATCAATATCTCAAGATACTCTGTAATAAATTTTAGTACGAGTGCAAATTCTTATTTGTAATACAATGAAGCTATTTAAGATATATAAATGACAGTGACAAACCAAACCTGTGAACCCACCTGGCACCAAGTCATTTTAGAGGTGCTGACATATGTATACCACAAGCATCAAACTATGAAGAGTCACAAAACCAACCTATGCACTTTGCACAGAGATAGACCATAGGCTAAAGTTCCAGCAACCCATTTGCTACCACACAATTACAAATCGAAAACCTACCATTCCAATTAGTGCCAAACTAAATTGAAGTCGCAAAATCATTCAAGCTCAAACTACATTAAAGACCTAAAACTTAACCTCTTTAGCCTCATATAAAGCCCTGAAGCCTGCCAAATAAGTTAACCTCCAAATTAATGAATTTAAACCTTTAGTTCCCATAGAATTTACTCTAGTTTCCATAGAATATCTTTCAATGCATTTTTTGGTTAAAATTCTCCACCATTGCTGATGTATATTTTGATAGTTCAGTTCATATATTAACCCAACTATTTGGCATACCAATATCCATTTACCAGGCAAATGGGCATGGAGAAGTGGTACATTATTTTGAAAACCAGTGGTCTTAAAAAGCCAAATATAACCACAAATACCTTCAGTTTAAAAAGCCAGCATTCCACTAGGAACGACATTAAGAGTATAGCAACTGCATGATTTGACATTGATCACCTTGACAAGCATTTTCACTTTTAGATATATGTGCCTTTTGCCAAATATATTTTCTTAGACATTTTGGATGATTATGTAATTAACAAAAATAATTACATAAGTTATCATCACTGTCATATTTGTAATAAGAGAATCATAATAATTACCTAAGTGAGAAATTACAAACCCTCCCAGTAGCCACATTAATTAGGCTCGTAAAATTTTGGTGTTTATCTGTGCCAACACATCACATATAAAAAAACAGGTTTGGGCAATATTCTTTTAACATTGACCACAATCTCAAAGAGAATGCAAGTGCATGGTTCAATATCTATTGAATAAGCTAGTGCCACAAAACACTGCTTAGTCAAAAAAAAAGGTATGAGCCAAAATTTATTTAGCATTGACCACAACCTAGAAGAAAATGTATTCTAAATTTTCAGTGAAGAAAAAGATTTGTGATTTTACATCCAATTTCTGCCTAGAGTCAAACCATTTATTGCTTTTGTTTTCCTGATGTGAAGGACTAGGTATGACATAATGGATACCCATTGCACTTCTGAAAAAAGAACCTTCAAGAACATTTGGAAGTAATTGTCATCCAAACAGTAAACAATAAACAGTTCTCAAATTAATATTGAACAATGCGCACGTTTATTGGCATGTTACTGAAATGGAAATTCGGTGTTAATGGCATTTAAATTTTATGCCCTGTTTCAAAGCAGCTGCAAAACTTTTATACATAAAATGAATCCTTCACTGATAAGATGCAAGCAGCACAAATGCCATCAAACTGAATAAATTACTGGTGTGATGCCATTTTGTTATGGCTATGAAACAAAATGTCAGAATCGCAAAAAGTAAAAATTGTTAATGCCTGAACCTAAGTCCAAAAATTGTATGCATGTGAAGGATGCACATAGTACAAACCTGTTCGACAGAAAGTTCTGTGACTGTTATTTGTACAGATAATCCTTCATTTCTCTTCAATATATCACAAGACATCTTATAATCCAAAAAAGTGACATACCAAATGATCTCAATCATTAGTACAATGAGATTATAGTTACAATGGCAAGAGTGATCAAAACATTTGAGAAGTGGAATCACTTTTAATAATTAGAATTAGTCAACTTTCTTCTTCGATTTTCCCGAACAGAGTATGAAGAATTCATGTTCTTAGTAACACTTCTTGTTCTGGGGCGTTCTGAAACTTGTGGAGACCCTTTAACACTATTAAGATTTCTTTCATTTGCTACTGTAGATGGTGTTCTCCGACTTCTAGTTCTTGATATGATTGACTCTGGAGGTGGAGAAGGGAAATCAGTAGAAGATAAACATTCAGCAGAGCTGTCTAAAGAGAACTTCTGTCTATTTTGAGGTGTCATTGTTGGACTGTGCATAGAATCTGGGGCAGACTCAACCGTCCCTTCCTTACCAACATCTTTAACATTTCTTTCATCTGTACTGCTGACACTGTTTGTACATTTAATATCAGCAACTACAGTATGTACATCTTCATTCTCTGTTTTAACTTCCAAAATGATAGACTTATCAACATTTTCAACTATTTCATTAAAGTCTGCAAGTTTATCTAAATTTTCAACTGTCTTGCTGACAGAATCATCATATTTCCGGTCATTGACTACCACAACCCTATTTTGAGGCATGTTTCCGGCAGATCCAGCATAATCCTCCACAGATGAGGAAGGTTTACATTTATTTAGTGATGTGAAATCAGCATCATTATCATGATCAGGAGACAGTTGGTCACCTTGGACAGGCACAGATGGGATATTGATACTCTTTCCAAGATCTTCAAGATTCCTAGCAACTGTCTCATAATGACTTGCATCTGCAAGATTTTGCAAACCCAAATTCTCTTCTGATAAAGATTTTGAAATCTGCTGCCGCAATGCAATACTCTTATTATTGTCAGAAGAGATTGACTTTGTCTTTCCTGGTTTTTCTTTCTCTAAACTAAGCACAATATCCTTGTCCAATGCATGGTTTCCAGAATCTCTAGTCATCATATTACTTCCCTCAAACTGTGCCTGAACTTGGTGTGATACCTGATTCTCAAGCAGTAAACTGTAAGAGTCTAATCTTGATTTTTCTGAAATGCCCATCTCCTCAGCATTCATCGGGTTCATTTCATTTGCAGGCTTTTCAAGTTCACCATCAGGCATCATAGTCATCGATTTTTCAATTTCTTCTAAATGCATTTCACTGTCATCCAGTGCCTTCTGTTTCTTCCTTGGTCTTGTGTCATAGTTCAACTTTGTATATACTCCAAGACGGGATGATGACTCTGATGCAGTTGGCAAGCTTGTGAATTCTGATCCCTCTTTGCAAAGAATTTCCTTGGAAGAACTTTCTGGATGTTCCACTGTTGATAACTGGTTAGCATCGGGTTGATTATGCATCAGACCAAGCTGAATTCCTGATGGGACTGTTGGTGGTACAGTGAAATATGCAGTTTCTTTGACACTTTGTCCATGTTCACTGGTTACAAACTGATATAGTAAGTCAGAACATGATTGATTTGCGCCGCTTTCAGGAGGCATATCTAGAGTAGATTTCAACTGCTGTGATAAGATACCACGATGAAATGACCCCAACTGATCATCATCACCAATGCGATTATATGTTCCAATTTCGCCATATTCATCACAAACAAGTCCAAAATCTTTCTCAAAACCACCCGCACTAGGGGTATTACCTGCCCGGCCTAAAGGTGTTTGAGTGTCTGCATCCATATGACCTAGAGAAAATTCATCTACTTTATTAAGCACAAGACTTTCAGTACAAGCTTGGTTGGGTGCACACTCTTCCAAGACACATTCCTCTTCCTGACTTGTCCCTTTATCTCTTTGTCCTTCCTCATAAGGTTGGTGATTTGCCCCATAGCCAATGCCAGAGGATTCTTTAGATAGTTGGTGAATGAGCTTTCTTATATGAAAACGCTTTAATAGAGAAGCCTCGGCTGGTAAAAACCAATCCCTGCTAAGCTGCCAAAGTAAACTAGAAATTAGGGTAAACCAAACTGCCATGAAACAATAACACAAAGGTTAGACTTCTTTCAAAAGTTTTATTATTATAATGAAAGCATATAAAGATTGGATAGGACTTCAAAGTAAGTATCTATATCCACAAAAAATTAGCATTGAGATTATCTTTGTACAACTCTATACACAATCAAAAAACAACATTCTTCTAAACTTATGCATTCATAAATCTTATTAAGTGCATAGAGAAACTTATTAATTTCCCTGTCAAAAAAATTTATAGAAAACACCCCAACAGACCAGTTCTTGCAAGAACCCAAACTTTTTCCAAGATGGAAGACTTTTTCCTCTTAAAGAAAGAAACCTTAATATTTGAGAATGAGCCATCCTTCACTTACTTTGACTTGTTGAAAGCTGAAGCAGTTGCATCAACTAGGACCATTTGTATTAGAAATTAACTGCCCAAAACGCTTAATGCTACTGCTTCACTACAACCCCAATTGACTCATTATATATCATTGAAACTAAAAACAAAATCAGGTTATTTACTCAGCATCCAAAGACAAAATGGAAAAACATTTCGCCAATAAAAACCTCCACATTTTCAATTTGCGTTCAGGTTGCCAGTGACTCACACATCCCTTCATTTGGTGTACACATAATAGTACAGTAATACCTTAAGGTAAATAAAAGTAGATGACCACATTTAATTAGCCAATACTCAGTGTTTAGGGTTAAAGGAACTCAATCTCACATTAATTGTCCATACAAATCTTTGAATAGATAACCCTCTAATATTATATGACTGATAAAAAGTTTAAGTCTCCAAAGCAGTGAGTTGACTGTTATATCTTCTTCAGCACTCAATTGAGCTGTTGTAGATGGGGCACTAAAGACATTCTCCACTTCGAACATAGACATTAGCCATCACATTGAAGTCAATGCTTGCTAAAAGACTAGCACTAGTCCATTTGGAAATTGTATGAAAGTGTGAACTTTATAGCCTGGCAAATCAGAAAGAACACCTAGATATCATCCCAAATCTATGCTATCAATGGTGACCAGATCTATGCTCTGGTTTCACTGTTCACCATATTCCCCAGGCCACTGCACACATGGACCAGAAGCCCAAATATTTGGCAAAGAATGGATCTTCCTGGACCAAATTGTACTTGATTCGAAACTGGAAAAACAAAAAACCTAAAGCCCCAAAGAATATAAAGCAAGTTTCAATTGGAAACACATATTCTTGCTCTGGTTCTCAAATCCCATCCCAAAAATGCACCTGTCTAAGATATGCATAAGGGGATGTCATCTAGAAATGTCAAAAGTTATTATAACCCAGAATGATATTAATAAAACCATAAAATTGTACAACTAGAGATGTCAGTAGTTAGCCAGAGGTTAAAAGGGGTAAGGAAAAACACTATTAGGCATGTATTTTGATCCTTTAGACATGTATTTAGAGGCAAGGAAAAACACTGTTGAACAAGTATTTTGACGCTTTTTGCATAAAATTTTTGACATTTTATAGCTGAAGTTATCAAAGCTCAAAATGATATTATCATATTAATAAAAACATAAAATAGTAAAATTAGAGATGTCAGAAGTTAGCCAAAGAGGGTCAAATGAGGCAAAGAAAAACACTGTTAGGCATCTGTTTTAATGCTTTTTGCATGAAATTCAAATTTATGATATGTTTTACAGTGAGTTATCAGAGCCCAGAGTGATGTGATACTAACAAGAAGAGAAAATAGTACAACAAGAGATGTCAGAATACATGAAAGCTTAACTCCACGTTAGTAGCTTTTGCTACTAAACTATATCAAAAGACCTTCAAGATTCTTATGTGATGTAGAATATTCCATATTTTACATAACTTCCTATGCTATTATATAAAGCTACCTTGGATATACCTTGAAAAGGCAAGGCTTTTGGATTTGTTAATTAGTGTTTCCCTCAACTCTATCCCCTATTTTTTGAACAATAGACTTTCCTTCCAATCCCTTGCTCAATTGCATATATGATAGCTCTAACAAAATCTCCGAAGTTAAACTGATGTCCCATTTGCATTGTTAATACATAAGAAAAAAACTAAGTTAAAAACTCAGATTCTCATTCATAATACACATTAAAAGTTGCAAAACAATTATATTATAGATTTGATGAGTGTCGATGATGTTCCTCTGCTTATTCAGGTACAGTTTCCTGCATATGATATCAGAACAAACAATTTACATTAAAATAGAGGGTAAGGGACCTAAGTGTTAATCCGTAGTATAGTTCAACATCATCCAACTAAACATGCTTTATCATTGTTTAAAAAAGCTTAATAAATTTTAGATATTTTTCTAGATTGCAATAACCTATCATATTAATGAATTTATACTAAAATATAGAATAAAGGTAAACATGTATTATGAGATTGATATAACAGTCTTGAACATGCTTTTAATATGTTTAGACAATGAAGATAAATAAATACTGGATAGTTGTAATGTTCCCTAGTTCCCTAATTGGGGCATACATGATTTTGCCCAAAATAACAATTCCACAACATAATTTGTTTTGCAAGTAATATTCTATAATTAAATCATATAATATCTACTGAACTTTCTGAAGTTATTAAGCAATTAATATCACATACTTAGATCTGTAGTTTGATTTCCAATAATCAACCATAGTAGGGATTGGAAAAGAATGCACAATACAGCGCCCAGAACATTCACTGCAACTAGGCCCAAGGGCACGGTATAACCCTCAGCCCCAAGTGACAGGAATCTCTTCTCCATCCAACATTATATCTGAGCTACTTAGAGGGGAACCTATATGTGCTCTCCCAATTGTGTCTCCTTACTAACCCATACATGACTGCTGCTAATTCTTGCTTTCACTTTCAACAACCAACCATCATAGGGGCTTGAAAACGAACACACAAAAGGGCACCGGGAACATTCATCACAACTAAGCCCATAAGCGTGGTATAACACCCCTTAGCTCCACATAGCAGGAATAACTCCATCCAACATCAGGGTGGACTGCATAAAGAGGGAATTTATATCTTTTCTCTCTCATTTCTAGCCCATATATGATTTCTTATATTCTTTAGTTTCACTTCCAACAATCAGCCATCTTAGGGGTTGGAGAGGAACACACGATAGTGCATTTGGAACATTTGCACAACTAAGCCCAAGGGTGTGGCATAACACCCCTTCGCCCACAAGTACCAGAAATATCTTCTCCATCCAACATTGGGTTGACCTACTTAGAGGGGAACCTCTATCTACTCTCCCAATTATGTATCCTTACTAATCCATACATGATTGTTTGCAGGTGAATAAAATAATTAAATCAATAATTAAAGAATCTAGATAGTTTAGTAACTCTCCTTGCTAACTATGTCAAAATACATATGAGAATATATATTTAAACTTCAACATCACATTGCATACCACAATACTTGACAGCTCTCAAGTCTACCGTTTTTCTGATAGTAGATTTCTTATAATCCACATCAATGCCTTCCCAGTGCATTGGTCATCTTCTTCTAACAATAACCAGACACAATCCTCAGCATTGCAAGCGCCTCCCTTCAAAGCTAATCAGTGCCTATTAATTAATTGCTTCTTATATTGATGTTCTTTAATTATGGTAGGCCATTATCAGATTAATTGCTAACTTTCAGTTTAAAGTAGTCGACTCCCTTCATATAATTATTCATTGCCATTTTTTCTTTCAGTCAGCCTCTTCATATAATTCATTTTTCCCTGACTTGGCCCTATTTTTTTCATTTAATTTTATTACCCACATTTATCGTTTATAACTGTCTGCAACTAGATTTGATTAGGGTTGTAGCTAGTTAGGCGGGACTATAACAATAGTTATAGCCCATCACTAACTGTGATCAATGCTAACCAAATTAACTCACCCCCAATGAATCTGATGATATTGATTGCACTCGATGTTACAGGACAGAAACTCCCTGAAGAGAAAAGTAATAAATAAAATAATCAGAACAGAATTTGTGCCAAGGAAATGTGCTCAAGTTCACCCTAATTTCATCTCTAAACAGAAAGTGCAATAAATTATTTATGGCATAGTTTTCTTTTAAGCAGTTGAAGTAAAATAACCTGTTTCTATAGGACATAACCTAATGTCCCCATGTCCCCATAATGCCTGGTGAAGGTACAGGAGTTTGAGGGCTGGGCAAGAAACACAGATTGCAAGCTAATTTTTCTGCAAATAAATTGTAAACATACAAACATATCCCAACACAAATGTACAACTGCCATCATAACAATTCAACAAAGAAGAAGAGACAGGGATGAAGCTTACAAATTTAGAAACTCTGCTCTTCACTTCCATTAAGTTAAACTTTGTTGGCGCATCTCGAAGAAACATTTCAACATAATGGAGCAGAAAAAGCCCACAATCGTAGCAATTATCTTGCTGAGGTGCCTAGGGAAGCAAAGAAAGAACAGAATTCAGAATCTGATGCAGAGCCAACAAAAATCAAATCATAAAATGGCCCTGTTTTAAATTTTGTTATAAAATTATACAACTACAGGACAGCCATCTTTTCCAACAACAATAAACTACTAGTCAAACAGAATTCATTAAAGTTTATTAATAATTCCAGCATGACCAATCACCGCAGAAATATAGCAATTTAAATAAGGTTCAATCAAAACAATTATCTGGCTATCAATGGGGGGAAAAGAAACGGAACTCCGAACCATATCCCTGCTGCATGTTTTGTTATAAAATTACAGATATACAAATCTGTAGCTATCTTTTCAAATGACACTACACTACCCAACAAATAAAATCAATTTAAGTAATCACTGGCATAGATTAGTTTAGCCACCTATATTGAGTTTGTGGCATACATTATATTAGCCACTCAAAGTTGATATCTATCAATGACTTTAGATGGGATGTATTTAACTTTTAAGCTATCTAAGCTATTGTCAATTAAAATAAATTTTATTATCAACTCACTAGTTGCAACCCCCTCACTGTCCCTGTTATTATGTCTATCAGCATAATCACTCAAGCCTGACCAGCTTTTGTGAAAATATAACTACTCAGAAATAAACAATGGCCCATGTCACAGATCTGTAACTTCAAGTACATAAAGAAAATTGTCCTTGAGAAATACATAAGCTTCAAAACAGATTATATTCACTACTTAAAGCGTCGTGAGATGAAAATGTTCTATATTAGCTAGTCTCATAGCTTCCGAAAGAAATGCTAATGTTTTGTTTGATTATTTTACTAATTTCTTGTGACTTGACTATTTTTATGTTTGTAGAATCCTTTAACTATATGTTGGATTCTTCAGAAGCAATCTTAATCTTAGTACCAAATCCTTCTACTAGCAATTACTATATCTTGTTTAGAAGATCAAAACCAACAGGTAATATAACATTTCTCCCTTTTTCATCCTTCTAAGAGCATTGTCTCTCTCAGAAATATTGAACATTAATGAGGGCTCACAAAACAAGGTTTATTTACTTTGTGTGCATTTACAAAAGAATAATTCATATACAACTGTATTATTTTTGTGCAGTGCCAAAAAATGACCAAATTGAAATAAAATAATACTGCAAATGCAAACTGCAACACTGACCTCAACAATCTTCACTAAAAAGTCAAAGACGGCAAAGAGATTGATTCTTTAGCATGTTAAAACAATTCCATACCAATAGTATTAATTTATCAAATAGCATCTACATAAAAGGGCTGATCCAAATGTTCCCACTCCCAGTACTGCTACATGTTCCTGTGAATCTAGGATTTTCATCTCACAGGTAGAGCTACTCTAGCAGTCATATTCATAAATTACAGACTGACTGGCGTAGGCCAGGATTTAGTATATAATGGCATCCCACATAAAATGGCTGATCTAACTGATTTCAGTACTGATACATATTCCTGCGCATCTAGAACTTTCTGTCTCTAAGGTAGAGCTTATAAGTCATGAAAGACAATACAGCAGTCATTATCCTAAATTCCAGACAGACTGATCCAAACCACTCAATCAACTAAGATATTCATTGCATACCAAAAACAAACTAAAAGCAAGCAAGAACCTAACCTCTACGGAAATGAAAGTCATATCTGAAAATCTTTCATGAGCAGTATCGAACATTGCTCCATCCTCCATATGTCTCTCACGCCATTCCTCCCATAAGTAACTGCACCACAATCCTTCTATAAAATCAATAAAAGATATTTATTGCATTCAACAAAACTGCAAAAAAATCATAAAATCATTCTACAAATAAGCCTTCATTTTCATATATCTTATTCATTTTAAATAATCATGTAAACATTTCCAACATTTATTTATATTGCAAAATGGTGTATACTATCCTCAATAAGTGATGAACACGATTATAAAATTCCTAAACTGCGAAAAAAACTTAGTTCATAATAAAGCAATACCACAATTAGCCAGAACTGTTGGTTACAAATTTACGAAGATGTATCTTCGCAGAAAATATATCTCCACAGTGGGGAAATAGAAACAGAACCTAGGTTTGAACTAATTAAAATCAAACAAATATAATAGAATACATTTGAAAGATGAGTTGAAGAAGGATTATAAAATCATGAGTAAAAGCAAGGTGCCTTCAATTAAAATTATAAAACAAGTTTCATAATATAGCAAAAACCAGGTTAGTGAATATGTGAGCGAAGGACAGCATTAAACATGGGATCACATGTATTTTCCATCTGCTACGAAAAATATATAGCAGAAATTTCAGAGGACAAAACTATGAACACCAACCACCAAAACAGAGAAAATGTGTGATGAGCGAGGGTTGCCAAGCAAATCTTTCATCCATCCTCTCAAGGATATATGAATTGTGCATTGATTGTAGAAGGATAGACCAACAAAACGTGAGCTGAAATATACAGGATTAAGCCTCCATATTAACATGAGCTGATTTGGATAAGGCTCCATATTAACTGCATGAAATATTCAGGATTAAGCCTTGCAGAGAGCATTAGTAAAGCTTTTCACTTGTTCTCGAAACAAAAATTCAGCCTATGAAGATCCTTCCAATATGTTCATATGCTAAACTATAACTCGGATTTGTTTAAGTAATTGCATGCCTGAGCATCACCTAAATCATATAGACCAAAATGTTTGTTACTTTATTTTAATTTTCAACATTTTCTAAGATTTTCAATAGAGGTTTGTCGAGAAGTTAAAAAAAAAAAAAAGAGAAAAAGGAAAAACCTGTTTGCGTCGAAACATTGCAAAAAAGTTAACCAACTTGTTGGAATATTAAAATAAAATGCAAATGTTAAGGTCCCAAAATACCTTTGGATGAGCTTTCTGAGACTTGTGTGGCTCCCAAGTGAGTCCATGTGTAATATGCATGGTGTTTTCAAACGATTGTCATCTGCAAACCACACCAGTTAAAAAGGATCCACACTTAAATGGATACTTATAAAGTGATGACACTGCTAGTACTCACCTTCCAGAACTGCCCCAGGATTGCAAATAACAATCAAACTCCAATGTAAGCTGCAATAAAATAGGATCAATGATGTCTGTTGTATAAGTTTTTTGTAATTAGATCTACAAACCACATTCTCAAACTACAAATTCAAATATAGCATACCTGTAATTTACAGGTATAAAAATATAATCTTTCTCAAACAAGTTCACTCTTCGAGTCCATTTCCTTACACGCTGGAAAGCCTGTCGGTTCACTACCTCAGTATCTGGAGCCTTATCCAAATCAGCTAGCTTACGGAAAAAAAAGCTGTTAAAGAAGTGACAAGCTTCTCTCTTTTCGTGAGAGATTGTAGACTGGAGATACCTGCCCAAAAATAAACAGCAGTACTTAAAATTTGCAACCATATAAGAAAAATAAGCTAAATCTTGAATATCTATCCATCATACATAATTGTCCCATCTCTGATCAGATGGTTCAAATAAGTATACAAATTATGTTTTGAAGTAGACTACATCATAACACTGCAGAGACTGTACAAAAATAAATACAAAGCTTAATCTTTGATTAAATAATATTTAAGAAAACCACAAATTTTCCCATAAGGGTTGATTGAGAATCTGATATTAAGACAAAGAAGGCCAAAAATCATAGACACACTAAAGGGCTGAAGCCCCCAATACACTGTCTACACCATAACTGGAAAAAACTCAGACTTGGCAATGACTTATAGCTGGCCCAAAAAAATTTAAACAATTGGGAATTTACAAGAACTAAGGAAAAGATCGGAAATAACTCAGGTGTAGCACCCAAATTTATCAAACATTTGAAAATATACGCTTTTTAAAATTTTCTTTGAAACAAAGAAATATACTAAAATCGAAGAACATATTTGAATTTCCCATCTCCGTCATATATAAATCAATAATTGAGTTGAGTTAAATAAAACATTTGTATTATTTAGAGGTTGTCATTACAAAGTATTATTTTATATATATAATATACTTGTATATTTTAAAATAAAATTTTATTTCATTTATGTAATTTGAAAATAATAAAAATGACTTCAACAAAATTTATATTATCATATTTATGTTTTGCTTTAAGTAAAGTTTATAATAAATAATAAATTAAATTAACAAAAGGCATGGTTAAAAGCTGAAACATGAAAGAAAATTAAAAACACTTTAAAACCCATGTTATATCTATACAAAATTTTCATATATTAAAAATACACCTAGATATAAGGAAAATTTAAAAACTTTCAAGAATAAAAGCAGCAAAATCTCTGATTTCGCTCGTCACTTCCCACCTGCTCTATCTGTGTTTCCAGATTGTAAACTGCAGCTCGAAATGACCAGAAATGGATTTAATTACCACTGTTTCTCAGGGTTTCATTTTTACCTGCCATTTGGTGTGTTTCTACTGGATTACAGAAAAACAAATTGCGCAATGTTGACAGAATTTATGCAGAAAGCAATTGCATGCTCAGATTAAAATAGGTGCAGAATTTTTTGGCAACCGTGACCTACCACCAGTTTGGGGTCTCAATTTCTGCAGGTTAATGCCGATTTTTCAATCAATAATTTAAATCAAGCATGGCCTTAATATGCTGGATTGAGAAAGCTTCCTTATTTCTCATATCCATGCCTATCTCTTAATTTATGTAATTTTCTTGTATATGCTATGTTCTATTCCCAAGGCAGTTCCAGCATTCTCCTTCCTATTTACTGAACCCTACCTCCATTACAATATACTTGGTGGCCTACAATTTTATGGGCTGGTGCGGGGCCCGGTGTGTGATGCATATGGCCCTATTATTCTATAGCGGCCCCTACAATAATATGAAGCCCTCAAAGTATTATTGATTATTGCAGATTATTGCCCTGTTGATTCTATATTGCCCCCAAACAGATTATTGCCCTCTGCAACTGCCCATAGAATTTCAGGGACCATGGGGATGGATGTTCATGAAGAGATAGCTTCTCATATTTAATACTTCTGTCAGCTACTAGGATGATGATAACCTAGAGCTTGAATCTCAAATTTCGAAATCTTATTTGTCATTTAATATAAAAATATACACATGTATGTGTGTGTCTATGTTGCATATACAAAAACAATATTCTTATTTATTCTTTGAATACCATTATCTTGGCCCCAATAACATTCGATACGAAAACTCTAAAACAAAAGAAACAGTCATAATCTCCATTACACCGAATTTCAAGGACAGCAGCAGTGTGGGAAAATACACATATTTATTCAGCAGATGATTGAGCCAGACTTTAGACATGTTTTGATTGACTCCTTGTTGTGTGCAAGCCATGAATAATGCACTCAAGGACGACATAAGGGAAATTCAACAGGATCAAAACAATTGTTAGGGATGCTAGAGACATGCAGGTGTTTATCTACAACCACCTCACTTCACATACACTCTCTAGGAGCTTCTCAAAGAAGGAATTCTTAAAACCTATAGTGACTCAATATGTTTGAGCTGCAAGAGGCATTACAACTAATGGTTATGACAGCAGAATTGAACAACTGACCTAAGTCGAAGGCGCAGCAGGTGTTGAGGTTGAAGGAAGTGGCAAAGGATGATCTTTTTTGGGTTGATACCAAATATAGTGTCTCCCTCATTGCTCAAGTCTTCAAACTTATTAGATTTATGGATTATAATGCACCTACCCCTGGAGAGGTGTATGAGTACGTCAATTCTATGCTTGGTCAAATAAAGGTGGTTGTGTGAGAGGACCCTACATTGCAATTCTACACCGAGCATATTCAGTCGATCATTTGTTGTAGATGGCAGAAGCTCAACACTTCCTCACATGTGGCTGCCTATACATTGAACTCAAAGTGGTATGTGCACCTATACAAGATTTTGAGCTGAAACAAGGGTACATGAGAGCAATTGACCAAATGTATCTTCCTCATGAGGCTAGCAAGACTCGTACTAAGTGGACAAAGTTTGCCACTGCATGTGAATATATAGAGCCAGCAAAGATAGATCTAGAGATTATCTAACAATAGAACCATAAGTCGTGGTGAACTATACATGGGCCTCAATCTTTGATAACTACTCTAGTCAGTCGTTTGTTGTCCCTAGTTTCTAGTTCTCCTATTGAGAGTATTTGGTCTATTTACAAGTTCATCCACTTTGTTGAGAGGAATGGGCTTACTACTAGGAGGCCAAAGAAACCTGTGGCCGAACATAGCATGTTGTGTCTCATTGACTGCAACACATCTATGCATAAGGAATCCAAGGACCAAATGGGATGTGGAGCCAAAAGAGAAAGCATAGATTGATGATAATGCTCCAAAGATAGTGTTCTTAGGTATTGGTATGGATGAGCTTGTGAAGTCCACTAATTCAAGTGATGAGGACATTGAGGAGTTAGGCAAGGAGCTTGGATGATTAGTCTCATTAGACTCAACTTCTAGCATATTTAATATTTTGTTTTTTATGTTTGAAGTTGACAATTGTTGAATCTTGATATCTTGATCAAGTGATTGCAATTTTGAATCTTGATGAACATTAGATTGTGATTAATATAATTGTGAAATGAAAATTATATAATTTGGAAATTGTTGTTGCAATATCTATATTTGATATTCATATTTTCAATATTGGCATTGGTCATTTGGATACTACTACTAGACTCTATTCATTCTGGTATACATCTTTATCTTTTTAAAATGAATAGCATTTACTAATTTTTCAAGTGCTAACAGTAATATCATATGTATTATCATTACATAAGCATTGTTCAACCTATCATCATACCCCACATTCCCAAAAGCCCCAAGCACCATCCTTGAAACACATTTCCCCATCCCACCAAGGAAACGTTCCCAAACCCCATGGAACACTATTATTTTCAATTTCAATTGAACCAGCTAGAGTCACATAATGGAAGAAAAGGTTATGGCAGCTATCACATTGTAGACTCTTAAATGATTATAAAAGTACTTCGTTGAGATCCTGAATATTACATCAACGAATGTAGATCTTGTTAAGTTCATAGGATCATTTTCTGCAAATGCACTGACATGGTCATTGTAATTGATATATTCCAAATGCAGAATTGAATCTCAGACTTGAATCTCATATAAATATGAGAGGAGACATGTCTCTAAGGTTTAATCATCATTTAATTAATATAAATAAAAAAATTGTATTATATATATGTATATGTATATGTATGTATTATATATATATGTATGTATTATATATATATATATATATATATATATATATATATATATATATATATATATATATATATATATACACTATAATGTATATATATACACTATAATGTATATTTATATAACATGAATAAGTATATATAGGAAATGATGATTTACCAATAACAACAATGTATTTCAGATCGAATTAATCCGAATAAAGCTACAACTTTAGCACTCCCTCTTAGCTAGGAAGGATTTATAGAACACATTATGCTCTCAAGCATATGGAGAGAGATCATCTCTCCATGATATTTTTGGAATGGCATATAAAAATATATCCATCAACTTAGAGTCAACAAGAAATGTTAATCACGCGATGTTTGTCATACTTATATTCTTTTGGGATGTGCACTGGCACCAAATCCTTGGAGTCAACAAGAAATGTTAATCATGCGATGTTTGTCATACTTATATTCTTTTGGGATGTGCACTAGCACCAAATCCTTGATGCCTCCCCAAAGAATATGATATATCCTAGTAGGATGAGTTATCTAATTGTCAACACTTTGGGACAACAACTTAATGAAGTTGTTCAAAGAACTAGAAATCACTATGTCATGAACTCTATCATGACAAGTATCATGATATTCGGCACTCTGAGACAACAACTTAATGAAGTCTGATCATGATACATTCGTTGTCATGACTTCTAGCACTCTGGGACAACTTAATGACGTCTATCATGATAGCAGATCTACCATTTATAAGATTGTCACCTTACAATGGTTACCTATTGTTTGTGTGTGTGTGTGTGTGTGTGTGTGTGTCTGTGTGTGTGTGTGTGTGTGTCAATGAAGGATTGTCACCTTTCATTACATATCATATGCGAAATAGTGACCGACATGAACCAAGTCAAAGGGTGATACAAGGGCTTTCACCTTGATTCTCTCTCACAGAGAAGAATACATTACAAGGAATTTCACTTCGAACTTTTCCCTTATAGAGAAGAGATCATACTTCAAATTTCTCCCTCTCAACAACAATCATGAGACGTCAAGTCCTCTAGTTACTCTCTTAGAGCTCGCTTTGCCTAAGGATGCCTATCGAACTCCCTCTGAATCTGAAATTGATCTTCCTGACTTTCTAGTGATATGTCATTACTTCCTCATTATGTACATAGAGGTAGGCCCATCAAAATCATGCAGTCATATATGTATTTTTAGACTCCCTCTAAGTATCAATCTTTTGACTCCTATGTTGCCTTTGAAGAAGTGTCAAACTCCCTCTTAATATAGAAAGATACTCATAATCTGAGTCATCCTGGATATTTGCTTCAAGAGTCTTACTTTATCCAGCCTGATCATCAGATGACTAATGAATTCTAGATCACAACTTCTTCAGAGCTATTGTCATAAGATTGAGTTTGTACAATATTTGGTAGCATTTGTAAGGTACCAACCTTCTTTTCCTGCAAGATCATCTTCAGATACAAAAGGAAAAGATCAAGGAAAAATAGTTCATATATAAGTATAGAAATACAAATAAGAGAGCGACTATAATAAGTAGATAATTGTAAAAGATAAGAATACTTATCTGCACACAAGGATCCATAGAACATCTCCTTTCAAGTGGGAATGGAACATTTGATATTATTCCCCCTCACAATGTAAATTCCCACTTATTCCATTGTTTATAAAGTTTTGAGTCTCTAGTTGCAAATTTTGTTAACTCTAGTATCTTCATTCAACTTATTCACTCTCACATAACCAATAAACAATATGCCTTTGGCTTTTCTTTTATTTACTTGGGTTATCCCTAGTGTTGATCAAAATGTCACCACTGAACACTAGCTTCTATCACATACATCCCTATATTGTTCACAAGACATAGTGAATGTGTTTACAAGATGTCAAACATCTCCCATGATCCATACTAGAGTATATAGACCAGTTATTTGGTATTTTGTCCCTAACTTATCACTCAAAAAGGATGAGCATCAACCCTTGTTTGTTTGTTATGTGTTTTTCCATCCAACACTCTAACCTTTGTGATCAAATTGAACTTCATGGATTATCGTAAATGCAAAGGGAAGTGAATCATTCACCAACTCGTAAATTTGGCTTTCTTGTGACAATCGGCCTTCTAAGATGTCATGATGCAATCTCCATAAAATGATTGCACCCAAAACTTATGCAAGATATTTGATGGTCTTTGTCTCTAATTCTGCTCTTGTCAAGATTGCTTCCATCCTATAATGAAGGTTTTGATGCAGTTTTGTATCGTCTGAAGTTATATATATATATATATATGATGGTTATGCGGTTTGCAGAAACTAATGTTAGGTGATATATATCTCCAACTCCTGTAACATCCAGACTAAGGATAAATATTTCCCCAAATGTATCATATTCACGCCAATTATAACCCCTATACGCTTTGTTTTCATATACTCCAAATCAAAGTTCCAAAAATCGCCATGAAATCGCCGAAATTGCCGAAATCGCGATAAGATTCATGGCTCCCGATTTTTTTGGAATCGAAAATCGCTGGTGGCGATTTTTTCCTGTGAAT
Source organism: Cupressus sempervirens (assembly GCA_028749045.1). Lineage (NCBI taxonomy): Eukaryota > Viridiplantae > Streptophyta > Pinopsida > Cupressales > Cupressaceae > Cupressus > Cupressus sempervirens. The sequence goes on from CM053785.1 coordinate 274,211,323, forward strand.
CGCCTGAATCGCCAAAATCGGCGATTCATGGCAAAAATCGCCAAAATCGCCATCGTGAATCTCTAGAAATCGGTCGCGGCAGCAAGGACAGAAAGTTCAATTTTTAAAAAAAAAACACATGTTTTATTTGCTTTCTAAGTTGACTTTCCTTTTTGTTATAACCCTAAAGAACCTTCTATTTGCTTAGTATGAGTAGAAGAGAGGAAGAGAGAGAGAAGAAGAGAAAAGAGAATCCATAGGTTTCCAACCGGCAAGAAGGAAGAGCACCAAAGAAATCAGAAGTCCATCTGGGGAGGCCATAAATTGCATTGGGAGCATTAAGGAGTCAATATCAACACTCCTCAACTCATTTGCAAGAGGCAAGTGTTGGTTTTTTTTTTGCATGTTAGTGTAGTATGCATTTTTTGTTAAATTTTTTTAGTGTTCATTTGCAAATCTTGAATGTTTTTTATGTTTACTAAATTGCAAACTAGGGTTTGTTGTTTTGTAGTTTTTGTTTATTAGTTGCAAACTTTGATTTTTTACATGAATTTTTTTATTGCAGCAGCCCTTTGCTTTCATTTTCCAATTTCCACAATGGGTAAAACAGATGAATGCTGGAAATATAATGAAGAGTTTCCTGGGAGAACCAAATATCAAACAAAATGTATATTTTGCAAAGAAAAAATAAATTCGGGAGGTATCTATAGATTGAAATACCACATTGCTGGCATACCTGGCCATGATGTCACAGTTTGCACTCATCAAACCGCTGAGGCAAAACGTACTTGTTTAGTGGCATTAGAAAAAATTGAACAAGACAAGTTGACTAAGAAAATGCAACTTGAAGGGTTAAGAGGTATTGGCTCCCGTGCTCCCACATCCGCAACCGCATCTACATCTGCATCAGCTTCCGCATCCGTAGGTTGTGTTGGAGAGGGTTCTTCTAAGCCTCCTGTTCATCCTAGTGCTAGTGCTCATGTGAGTGTTAGTGGTAGTCGGTCTCATACTGAGACAGAGTCCAACACCAACCTATTGCGGCCTAGAGTGCGGAAAAACAGAATGGATAGTTACTTTGTGCCCCGCACTACTCCTGGCTCCCAACCCACGCTTGAGGGCATGGGTTTGAACAAGGAGATTCATGATGCTGCCAAAAAAGAGATTTGCAAATTCTGGTACTTTTGCAACATTCCATTTATTGCAGCCAGGTAATTGATTCTTTTTTCTTTGTTATCTTCAAAGTTAAAGTTAAAAGTAAAAGTAAAACTTTAATTATATCTACTTGTTTTATGATTTTAGATTTTGACATCTAAATTTCTAATCAATATCATTATCTATTTGTGACAGGACTCCTTATTGGCAGAACATGATAGATGCAGTTACCATTTGTGGTCCGGGGTTTAAAGCCCCAACTGAGGCTGAGTTGAGTGGATACCTCCTGGAGGAAATGGTTGAGGATATGAGGCATGAGCTTGAGGACAACCAAAAGGAGTGGATCGAAAAGGGTTGCACCATCATGACTGATGGTTGGACAGATAGGAGGGGAAGAACACTCCTCAATTTTCTTGTATCCTGTGGAAGTGATTGATCATTCTACTTTCCTACATACATAATTTTGAATCGTGATTGACTATTTCAAATTTTGATTTGTTGATTGCTAATAGTAATTATAATTCGTTGTTTTGTTACTTGTAGGATATACCATGTTCCTCAAATCCATTGATGCTTCTGCTCATGTAAAAAACGCCACATACTTATGTGAGGTTGTTGAGGAAGTTATAGCAGAGGTGGGGGAACAATATGTGGTGCAAGTGGTGACGGATAATGCAGCAAGTTATGTTGCTGCAGGTAAACTTTTAACTTTTTAAGTTTTGAAAATAAATTTATTTGAATTTTGAACTTTTTCTAATTCTAACTTAGAATTTCTAAGTTTCCTAAGTTCTAACATGTTTGAAATTTGAATTTCTAATTATCTTAAAATTGTTGTAGGCAAACTTTTGATGGAGAGGCACCCCACCATATTTTGGTCCCCTTGTGCAGCACACTGCCTTGACCTCATGTTGGAGGAAATTGGCAAACTTGAGTGGGTCAAGTCATGTGTGGAAAGGGCAAAAAACATATGCAAGTTTATTTATAATCATTCATTTGTCCTTAGCACAATGAGGAAGTACACAGGAGACAAAGAGTTAGCTCGTCCAGGGATCACGAAATTTGCCTCGAATTTCATCACCTTGCAGTCTTTGTTGACATCAAGGAATGATTTGAGGAGCATGTTTGTTGGGCGGGAGTGGATTTCATCTTCCTATGCTACGACCACTGCAGGGATAGATGTGGTGGATTGCATATTTGATGATGATGGTTTTTGGAAACCTGCTAGAGAAATCCTTAAGGTAATTTTATTGCAATTTAACATTTAATATTTTACAGTTTACTATGCTAATTGTTTAATGATTTAGTTTTACCTTAAGTTATATTATTGAATTATTCTACGTTTAAGTTTTGACTCAAATTTTTGTTTTACTTTATATGTAGGCCACTGAGCCCCTTGTATCTCTCCTACGAACTGCTGATGGGGAGAAGCCCTCTATGGGCTACATATATGAGGGCATGGATAGGGCCAAGGAGGCCATTAGAGCTCAGTATGCAGGAGTGCAGGAGAAGTATGCCCCTATTTGGGACATCATTGATAGGAGATGGCAGAATCAGCTCCACAGACCCATCCATGCAGCAGCTTACTTTTTGAATTCGGCATTTCGTTTCCATCCTGACTTCAAGGTGGATGAGGAGGTTCTCACCGGATTATATACAGTGATCCAGAGGTTGAGCACTGATGAGGATAGCAGTGCTGCAATTATTGAGCTTGATAAGTTCAATAATAAAGAAGGGCCACTTTTCTCTAGCAGGGTAGCCATAGATGCTCGGGAAACAATACAACCAGGTAAAAATTAAATAATATATTCAATGTTCATGAATCTAGATTCTAAACTTAAAGTTGATTATGTAATTTTAGAGTTAACTTGTAATTTGTAATTTGTAAATGAGACTAATTATTTTTATTTTCCCTTATTTCAGATAGATGGTGGCAAATGTTTGGGGCCACAACCCCAAAACTTCAAAAAATTGCCATTCGTATTCTAAGTCAGCCAAGCAACGCTTCTGGATGTGAGCGCAGTTGGTCCATGTTCGAGCACATCCACTCGAAGAGGAGAAACAGGTTGACAGTGCAGAGGTTGAATGATCTTGTCTTCGTTCATTACAACCTTCGTCTTAGGATCAGACAGATTTTGGGCACTAACTCCTCTCCGATCATTCTGGAGGAGATTGCTCCAGAATCAGAGTGGCTCACAGAGGTTGTAGATCCAGTCTTCACTGAGGAAGACCGTGCGTGGATTGACCAGGTGGATATAGAGGCTAAGGCAGCTAGAACACGTTCTTCAGTCATTGGTAGATGCACACGTGCACGCACAGACACAGGCCCTAGCGACGTTCGTGAGCCCATCTTACATGCGGGAGATATGGCTCGACAGTCCTCTAGGACCTACATTAGACGCCTTGCTACTAGGCAGACTGGATACTCAAAGGCTGAGGCTGAGGCTGTAGCCGAGCTTGAGGATGATGTTGAGGATGATGATGACTATGAGCCTGAGGCTTGAGCTGGAGCCTTGTTTTTATATTTTGTTTACAGATATTGATACTGAATCATTGATAGACATATGTTTCAAACTTTCATGGATCTTCATCTTAGATTCTTACATACATTTATGATTTGATGTCTTATGGATCATCTTACATACATTCTATGATTTAAATCATTATGATCATTTGATTTCTATTTACTTCAGCTAGCCTACAATTTACATTTTAGATAACATAGTTACGTATGCGATGGATTTTATGTTCCATGTTTATGTATGTTAAGTTTTAACTTCTATTTGATGATGTTATAGTGTGCTTAAGTTATATTCAATAAAGGGTGCATGAAATAAGTTTTAAATTGTTAAAATCTTTAAATTTAAAGGGTTTTTTCAAATTTGCCGATTCATCGCCGATTCATTGCCGATTCACGATTCGATTCGGCCTTGCCGATTCCGATCCGATTCCGATTCACGTTTCTTTGCTCCAAATATTCACATATTGGTTGGTATTTCAAAAACTGATTTCAATACAGAGAAAAATTGAAGTATATCATCTTATCAAAATTCTTTGTACATGTTGACCCCAATATTATAGTGTTATTAATAAAGAGTTGACCAATTAATGAACATCCATCACCCTGATCTTTGACAGGAATGTCCACACCAAGTTGAGAAGACCACCAAAGAATACAATATGTGATGGGTATTGTTATGTTCGACAAAATGGCCCAGCATCATGTCATCATCGCCAATTATCTTCTAAATATGCCAATGAGGGAGTTTGTAGAAACTCTTGTGCAGAGTAGACATAAAATCTCGAGCAAAGTTGTGTCGTTGTCCACAGAATGCAATAATGGTTGGATAAGTGTTGACATGTATGTTAACAATGCAAGATGGGCTGAAGACAATCAGCAGGAATCTAATCTAAACTTCTTGACCTTAGCCGTGCCCTCCTAAGTTGATACACATATAAATACGAAGATACAGAGATTCTATCATATGAGACTAGTGTGAGCTTCACCACCTTGTTGAATGTAGTTCAATCTGGCATCGCGTGTCAACTTTTTATGTCTACTCAAAATCACTTCAGTATAAAGTTGTGCTACCTGGCATCGTGGATATTGTGAAATAGTATTTTTATGTTTATTCTTCCCTGTCATCAACTGCTGCTATCTGGATAGTATACATGCTCATAGTTGCTGATTAGATATTATGTGAACAATATTTATTTCAAGCGCATTAATTTCAAGTGTCATCTATTTATTTATTGATGACATTGGTTTCAAAAGATGATGCTTCATTTCTCTTTTAGTATAAATTTCAAGATTTTATGCTAGTCACCGCAAAAATGGCACACAATCTTTCCTATCTCAATATTTTCTATGGTACAAAATGAACAAAGCACCTCACACAAGAAAGCAAGGAACTGTTGTTACACCACATGCTAAATACTCATGGAGCCAACCATAACTCTAGATTATATGATGACAGTGATAACATCCACGCAGTTAGCATTGAACTGTAATATATGATTCATAGAACATATACCTATGAACACTGCGAGTTATAATGCACGATGACTACTCATAACACATGATGCTTATCCATAACAGTGAATACGAACAACTCAAAGACTGGGGAGCAAACCTATTGATTCCATCCCTTCCTTTGCATGGCTCTTATATTTCATTAAATTGTGCATCTCTCCTTTTCATCCATCGTGATGTGAGAACAAGGTTGACTCACAAACATGATTCTCTGTAAATCATCCTATGCATTATTTTATAATTGCTTCAAAGTAAGATTGAATTGTGTAATATTTTGTCCATTGCTTATTAATATTCCTTGATTCCCTTATCATGCCAACGACGTGAAGTATAGATGTGTCTAGCGGCTTCAGAAGTTGACTCCATCAACTATTGATAGGAGTTGAATATTATACAAAGGTTGTTGATTCAATATCGCAAGCACCATCTCTTGTATGACCACATACAAAGATTATTGCATCAACACCATGGCCTTACCCGATAATAATTTGATATTTGAAGCAGGTGTAATTAATAAAGATGTGATTGACTATAGTGGGGAGGCACGATGACGAAAGGGCATAAGACATGTAGGAATTATATCTTGGGCTATTGATGATTCAACAATCATCGATGAGGATAAAACTATTGATAAAGAAATCTTTAAAGTTCTATTATCATTATTAAATGAGGAGACAAGTTGATTAGGCACCGAAGTCAATCATATTAATATTATCGACCTCCATAATAAATATTGCGCAAGTAGTATTACAGATTCTTATCTATTCACTCCTTTTATTCTGTCTTCGGCGATGTTTCCTCCTCTTAACAGTGGTGTAGTTTGTGTTGTTTCTTGCGTAAGAAATGTACTGGTTACTAGTCCGATGTTTTCCCTTTACTGTAAATTGACCCATATTCAACTCACCAAGTTTTCTCAAGTCAATATTTTAATGGCTATTTATTTGCAGCCTAGCTCTAATACCATGTTAATTTCATAGGATCGTTTTCTGCAAATGTACTAACATGTCCATTATAATTGATATATTCCAAATGCAGATTTGAATCTCATATAAATATGAGAGGAGACATGTCTCATGAAGAGACGTGTCTCTAAGGTTTAATCATCATTTAATTAATAAAAATAATAATAATTTGTTATATATATATATATAGGTATTATATATAATATAATATAAATATGTGTATTATATATAATACAATTTAATATATATTATATACTATAATATATATAATAATATATATTTATATAACATGAATAAGTATATATAGGAAATGATTTAGCAATAACAACAATGTATTTCAGATTGAATTAATCTGACTGAAGCTACAACTTTAACAGAGCTAAAGTTCGATGAATCATACAACAAAATACAAGCAACCACAAGTCTGTTCAGAAATCTAGAAGGTTTATGAAATGTTTTTACTATGGTAAACTTGGTCATATGAAAAAACAATGCAAAAAATGATTGATTGATGAAAGATGCACCTATGAAGGGTCTCAAGAAAGGCCTATGTTGCAGAGCAAACTGAGCAAAACAGTCTAACTTTTATTCCTTTATGGCTAAAAGACCAAAAGATCATGTCAAAACATCTAATTGATACATTGATTTTCCCAGGCTTCCAAAAGAGATTGGTTCACGAACTACACACCATGCTCTGATTTTATGATCTTTGGTGGAGGTGAAGAGTATACAATTGTTCTCAAGGGCAACGTTTAGATTAAATTTGGTGCAAGAAATCTAATATTTCTCAACACATGACATGTTCCAAGATGGAATTAAATCTGCTCTCAATGAGTCAGATTATGAGCAATTGGCTGAAATTGGATGTCATCTTCCATATGCACAAGTGCCATTTTGTTGACAGAGTTTGAAGACTACAATTGTTGTTGGCCTTGAAGATCATACAGATTATTTCATCTTATTGATACTATAGAATCCCAGGTAGTTGCAATGGTTGTTAAGAGTTTTACAACTTCAGCCATTACTTCCCTTTGCCAAGTAGGGAAGTAGCATCACACTCCCTATAAAGACCCTTTGAGAGCATCCAAAGTCTTGCAATTGGTTCATATGAATGTTTGTAGACCAATGAATACTGAATCAAACACCACTATCAGATATTTTCTTATGTTTGTAGATGATTTCAATATGAAAATGTGGGTGTTTTCCTAAAGGACAAATCACGTGTTTAAGAGAATCCAAAACTTCAGTTGAAAAAGAGCCAGAATGTTAGGTCATTAAAATTAGGTCAAATAATGGGGACGAGGGTGATTTCATTCTAATGAATTCTCTAAGTTGTATGCTAAACACGATATTAAACATCATCTTATCATACCCTACATCCCTTAGCGAAAAGGGGATATCGAGAAGACAAGTAGTACTATTACAGAAATAGCCCAATCTATGTTGGAGCTTAAAAATGTTTTTGGGAAGTTTTGGGCAAAAGCAATGCATACTAAAGGGATCTCTTTTGAATCAATCTCCCACATAGATCATCAAGAAGAAGACCCCAAAGAAAGAATGGTTTGGGAGGAAGCCAAATACCAATCACATGAAAAGTTTTTGTTAAACAGCTTATGCTTGGATTCCATAAGCAAAGAGCTCCAAACTAGATTCCAAAAGTTAGACATTGATGCTTACAAGATATAGTGACAATCTAGGCCTATCAGCTGATTGATGTGGGCATTGATCGTCTCACATTCGGTAGAGATGTGGTTTTTTATGAAGAAGGTGGGCCCTTTATGCTCTTTTCTCCTATCTAGAGTACTAAAGATCAGCCTATGAAGAAATGGAACTTGGGTGTTAAGCTTTCATTTGCTTCATTGACAAATGAATTTTGACGGTTTTGAGCCTAAAGTGGTCAAATCTCAAGCCATGACATTGCAACACCAATATTTCCTAAGGTTAACCTGGATCAGCATCCAATTGATTTCATTCTAGGCAGCCCAAGTCATGATGGTCGCCCTAATTTGGAAGAAGGTTCTAATCTTTGGCCTAAGTAGTGGGTAAAACTTATTGGTGATGTTTGGGATGATGAGCTTGTTGAAGGTAGATCTTTTAGAGGCAAAAGCAAGAACAACATGGTCAACATTCAAAGTATCTATAAGCCATAACACTTTAGGAGGCAAAAGGGATACCTGAATGAGAAAAGGCTATGTAAATTAAACAGCATAGTCTTCTGAAGAACACTTGGATTTTGTTAAATTTTACACCAAAGAAGAAAACCATTGGCTGCAAATCCATCTATAAAGTGAAGTACAATGCTGGATGGAACTCAATAAGTACAAAGCTGAGTTGGTGGCTAAGGGCTTCTCACAAAAAGAGGGCATTGATTAAGAGGAACCTTTTCCCCTACAAAAAGAGATGAGCAGAATCCAATAGACAAGAAACCATGCAACTTGAAAAATATATTAAATTCACCAACAATTGAACACTGGATTTATATAAGAAATGTTTTCTCATTTTATATGAATCTCCCTTTAAAAATGAGAGAAGTACGGTTTATATAGGAGTTCATAACAAAACAAAGGGCCCAGATCAATTTAAGATTGATGGCCAAGATTTAAACAACTATACCCTAACTAAGGTTTACAATGATTATCCAAAACAGACCAATGAAAAACTAACATGTGATGGAGCTTTCTTCTACAAGAAAGCACCTCTTATCCTAATGGAAGAAAAGGTCAAGTTCGTTGAACTTGGATGCCATGCCATGAAATTATCTACTTAATGGAGACATGTAATTACCACCTCAATATTCTGATCTCTTTAGCCTCGAACAATTCTTCTTTGTTTTGGGAATTTAAGATTTTGGAAAATTATTTTGAAATTATATAATCCTTGAACTTTCTTGAACGTGGAATTTTCTCCTTTGGAATGTTCTTCAATCCAGAATTTTAGAATTATTGGTTTGAAAATTGAAAGTTGGAAGTGTCTTTGAAATATTATATTGTCCACCCATTACTCTTCTTATCTTGAAATTCTTCGTTGTGTTTGTTTTCCCCATTTGCGAATGTCATGTTTCCTTTTACCAATTGAATTATTTCCTTTTGATCTTAATCTTCAAAATCTCAAGATGTAGTAGCATATCCTTCATCTTTGTCTACCCTTAATTGTTCATTGTGCATTAGACCTACAAAACAACATTGAGGGAGTTGTTAATAAGTAATAACTGGTTGAAAAGACCACCAATCTTACCTTTAATTTGGAAATCGCCTTGTGAATTTTGGAAATAATGAAGGCTCATCCTTGGAAATGCACTTTCGTCTAATTTTCAAGAAATTTCCCATACTTGGCAAATTTTGCCATTGCTTCCTTAGCGCTTTCACCCTCCAAAAATCCTCTCTCTAAAATTCACACCTCTTTATAGAAACTTATAGCTCTTCTTTTCTATGCATAAAAATTAACATTGTCACTTTGAAACTTGGGCTTCTCCTCCTTGGAAATTGGAATTTTTCTCTAGATTGCTAGTGATTTCAACCTCAATTGGCTTTGGACTAAAGTTCTGAATTCTCTTAAACACATGTGAATTTCCACAATTTCCAACTTTCTTCAGTTCCAGAAAATGAATTCCATCTCTTAAGTTGTCAACAGTTGACCAATTTTTCATCCTGAGAGAGCAAGCCCTACTTGTGTTTGTGGATTTTCTCTCAACTTTCCTTAGCAGATTTTATATGGATTGAGGAATTTCTCAACACTTGATTAATTTTTATTACAACATTCAAGCTTGGCAAACTTCGCATGTGCTTGTGCATTGCCATCTCCCCTTGGGTGGACATGAACGTGGTTTGGATGTTGTCATCTCCCATTGGGCGGACTTGAACATGGCTTGCATGGTTTTGGGTGGACTTCAGCATGACTTGGCCATTACCATCTCCCCCTGGGCAGATTTGAAAATGGCTTCAACATTTTCCATGTCTTGTCTAGACCAAATTCCTCGTCACAGAAGGCACGGTCATCTCCCTTCATGGTGAACTTCAATTGGTTTAGAACATGCCAATCTCCAATTAAAACCTTTTCTGCCATTTACGCTTGATGAACTATGTTTGTGATTTTCAACCTTAGAGATGTCAAGTTTTGGCACTAAAGACAAGAAACCCATTGCCTTGACTTGATCTTTGAAAAAATAGAAAAGAAGGGTCAACAAAAAAAAGGGAAAACTTTCTAAAAATAGTCATTTTCAAGATCCTGCCCAAAGTGCAAAAATACAAAAACTTCCTTAAAAAGGGAAAAAGAAAAAAAATGTCCAAATTGAAATTGACTCAAATCAAATGCATTTTTCACCCCTCGGGCTTCTAAGCACTTTGATGGCATCCAAACATTGTTCTAATCATGATTTTCCTAATCAACCTTGATGACCACTTGAAAACTCTATCTCCAAACTCTCAACAACTAGCAACTAAAAACTCCAAAAAGAAAATGTGATAACACCCCCTCCATCACAATAGCTAACTTGTACACATGAATAGAATCGCTCACTACTTATAAAACATTGGAGTTCCCAACCTCTTCTAGGGTGTCCTACAAAACCTGAAATTGGATGTTTGCATCTTTGTTTTTGCTTAAACAATCAATAACAAAAGCCATCTAAAAATTGAACGATTATATTGATGAATGGTTGATATCTAGTATCCTTTCATTTGTGAAAATATAGAAACCATCTCTTACCAATGTTTGTCTTGTTCTTTGAGGCACATATGAGGAACAATCAATGATTGCAACTTTGAACATCTGTTTGAAGCTGATAAAAAACAAATTTGCAATAGCCACTTCTCATGATTGCATATGAATCATACCTATAATACTAGCGGTCATTTTCTTTCCCTCGATAAAACCCTCTCCCCTTCAACTCATTATTTATGTTTTGGGTAGGCAATGTTAAATTGGGCTACAAATATCTATCAGAATACCCTTATTTCTCATCTCACTCTCTACGTACAATATAAACACCTTCCCTTTCTCAGCTAAGGTTATATTTTTATAATATTTCACCTTATTAGCCATCCACAATAGATGAAAGTAAACCCTTGAGTTACTAACCCCCTATAATCCTTTTTAAACAGTTGACATAGATATACTCTACTACTAACTTGTTTTTATCTTATCATTGTCCAAGGCTATTGTGAATTGTAAATGTCCTCAATTAAATGAGTATTTTCCACTAGTTTTGAGAATTTCCTTAAGGCATTCAAATTTGTTATTTGAACTCAATCGATGTGACCCTCCCAAATCGAAAAACCCACAATAGTACTTCTATGACCTCTTTGTCGAGTTAGATTTTACTCACCCTCATTACGCTTATTGCTACTAATAGTTTTATTTGTTGGAAGTCAAAATGCAGCTGCAAGTACCTACATAAAACTAGAAGTCATCTCTAACTAGTTTGGAAATTTGTTAAAATAAAAATGAATGAATGCAAAAGAATTTGTGCAGATGAAAAATAGATAGGAAATCTACCTCAAATGATGTAGATGTGATCCTATGTATTCCTCCTTACACAAATGTTCTCTTCTCTTATCATAAGAGCCCTTTCTTTGTCTTCTTCACAATTTGGATAATGCCATAATGAGTATCATTTTACTTGTAAGGCTGTTTTAGGTTTAGGGTTAGTCTAAAGGGTTGCGAGGATCCCAACTGCCCCCCCACCCCCCCCCCACCCCCCCCCCACAACCACACCTTTTTTTTTAATTCATGTTTGTTGAGCCATAAGGGATTATTAGAAACCCCCTCTATCTATCCCCTATCATTTCCAACATGAATTTTGATGTTTCTGGAAACATTTCTGATTTATTTCCAAAAGCCAGTAGGAGGTGTGAATGTTTTTGACCCATCCCCAAAATGTCCTCTATAGAAGATAGGTCAAAATATGTAAGAGGTGTGTCCCCCAACACATAGCACATTACATCATAGTAAAGTTAGATTTCCCTAAAAGTGCTTTATGTAAGGTATGCATAGAAATGAAAATAATAATTCTTTTAATAACAATATTAAAAGAAGCATGTGTATATTCTTTCATTTCTTGGGGTCCTGTTCTAAATTTAGTATAATAATAAAAACATCAATCAAAAAGAAATAAGCACACCATGTTCACTTACTTGATATAAAAATCTATTAAAGTGTCATTGATGAATGTTTCTGGTTGTAGGAGCACAATGTCTCTTCCACTAATGGCAACAGCATCTGGATCTCCTTTCGGGAAAACAAATTCACAAAATGTTTCCTCAAACCTGCATTTATGATGATTAGCATAAGTCTCAAAGACAAGTTTAACGTAGAAAAACAGATAGCCATCTAATGCTTTAATTGTTGTCTTCTATAGTTTGACAAGCAGATTCAGAAGAACGGAATTTCTAATGCTCTTGAAATTATTAGACACCACTTTTATGGAATTTAAGGTCAATTATCTGGATCTTGGAAAAAAGTTTTCAGTAGGCCAGAACAGTAACATTAATAAGAGCACCAATCTTATACTACTTACCACAGTTTCAAACTTTCCTGTTATTAATATTATTTTTAACGGATGAGTTGGTTTTCTGTAAATCAAACACAATAAATTGAACCCTTTATGAGAAATATTCTGATACAATGTTAGAAAAGCTTTGAATACCATGATAGAAATGTTAGAAACTAATACTTAACATTGGTTACTGAATTATTATTAACAATGTAAATAATTATGTAATCAGCAGTTTAGTTAGTAAAAATTATTTGATAAATGGAAATTATTTGCTATTTAGTTGTTAGGTGATTCTTGGTCAGTTGTTGAGAGGCTATATGACTGATTTGTGGGTTTGGACCTCTGGCTCTTTATTTGTCTTCATTACAATAAAAAAAACCATGGATATCAGCTTAGAAAACCTCTGATAGTGTGTTAGTAAAGGTATGGACACCAGGCTACAATATCAATACTAGCATGTGAGAAAAACATATGGCTTTTGTGCCATGTGAGATGGGCAGGAAAATTACAGTCAACCTGTTAAAAAACCATATAAGATTATATCTTCTACAAGTGATGACTATAATCAAACAAAGTGATATAAATCTGAATTTAAATAATACGAATAACACAATAACCTAAGTTACCTAAGTTACTGGTTCAGGTTCGATTCCAAGTTCGAAGTTCGAGAACCAGTTCGCAAGTTCATCAAAATTTTGGAAAGGGGTTTGGATTCATTAGTACAAAAACATGTAAAAAAAAAAAAATTATATATATATATATATATGAAGCATGAGTTAAAATTAGAATGTAGCACAGTAGCATAAACACATTTAAACAACAAAAACACCATAAACTTATAATCATAGTGATCATACCATCATATAGTTCAACATCAAATATTCAAAACATTTAAAATAAATCATAGCATAATGCTCGAGTATCATTGTTTCACGTTCATTGTTCAACTAATGGAATATAAATATATTAATATTCTAAGTTCTTCAATATTCATCTTCTTCTTCATATTCATCTTCTTTTTCTTCTTCTTCTCCGGAATTAGTTGAGCTAAGGCCAATGGGATCAGCAGCAATAGCAACATTAGTTGTTGATGTGAAAATATCATTAAATGCAGCAAAAAAAATATGATTTCCACTGTCTGCAGGGACCAGCAAACAGGTGTGTTCGAACTTGGTACGCTTTTCCCGGCTTGGTCTGCAATCAAAAAACACCACCCTGCCCGAACCATAGTTCGAACCGGACCAGAACTTCGAACCGGTTCAAACTTCTGCTGGTCCGGGGGAGCGAGCGGGGTGGGGGTGGGCAGGGAGGAACAATGGTAACTTAGATAATTATTAAAAACATTACACTAATACACTCCTCTCATTGAGTTCAATCTCTTATTCCTTTTCTTTCAAATTTCATCTTCTCAATCCTCGTGTAAGCATAAAAGCTTCATTTTTAAAATACCTAATTACTAAAATTAGAAAAAAAAAAAACTAGAATGCTAGTAACCACAATTGTTACAGTTGTTTTTACAATAATAAAGATGAAAATTATATATATATATATATATATATATATATATATATAGGATAATGTGTTAGCTAGAACACAAACAAACAATGATTCTGATAATGGACAATTTTGGGTAAGGTTATTTAACAAACCTATGGGAATGAACATACATGAATACAAAAAAAAGGGGCTTGTTAGATTTGAACATGTGAGCACAAATAAAAAGTTAAATTCATGAACACAAAGTATTCAAAACAAATTGTGCATCTAGCCACCCAGCCATTTCATAATAAGGTATTCATCTATGTGTCTCCCTATAAAAAGCATATGATTATAGTATTGAAACTTAATAGCATAACAAGCTAAAATAACTTACTTTAAAAACAAGCACGAAACATATAAATAAAAGCATAAAAAATTCTTTTATGATGCATACATGAACAATCCAAGAACAATATGCAGTACTTTTATACACAATGAGAGTAAGCGGCAATATAGATCAAAGTTCAAGGACTCTCTGGGCCCCAAACTCGTACTATCGAGTTATGGGTGCGGACTCTCAGGTCTGCCTGGGCATGGCCAGCAAGGCTAAGAACACTTACAAATAGATGAAAAACCTGTCAAACAAAATTTTCCAATGTGCACATCATAGGGGTCTTCCAATTCAAATTAACAAGATACAAAATGTTCAATATTTTTTAGTTTGGTGGCGCTTCCATCCAAAAGGATAATATTTTACTATTATATGTCAGCTCATTGTTAGTTCATATTTTGTGCCTACTTTATCAAGGTTTCAGTTTATCCATATTCAGATGCTAGAATTTGTGTCAACACATTCAATACCATATCACACATGTGGTTTAGTTTCGTAACTACTAAACTACATCAAATATCCTCACATTCTTGATTTTCTGCACAACCAAATTGTTATCAGAAAGATTATTTGGTTGTTTGTTTCAAACAACATTTGATGGCCTATACTTTGTAAATCACTTCTTGTTAGGCTCTCTGTCATATTATTGCTTTGCTTGATGAATATGGCGGTATTATAGTTTCATTCTTTTACCTAGTCTGATTAATAGAAGTGACAGGGTAATATTGATATGCCGGATATTCATATGTGCCTCAGTATTACACCAAAACATCCAATCTTGTAACATCAGACTCTTGGTCTTTGTGATTTTTAAGCCAATAGGCTTATTGTGGGAGCTTCTCGGATTTTTATTTTTTTTGTCGAAAATTTTGTAAGACTTCTCAGTTTAAAGATTTTCCGCTGAAGCATAAAAACCCTTTCCTTGTCCATGATGTTAAAAAAACAATCAATAACGAACAAGTTCCCAAATTTTCTTTGTTCGATTTAAATTTCTAAGTTTGCCACTATTTCTATAAAATATTTAGACAGTTAATGTTGAATCCTTACAATACTTGTGCATAAAATTCATGCAAAAGTCATGTAACCAGCACTATTATTGTTGATAATAGGAGTATTGAGTCCTTCAAGAATACGGCAGAGATTGTAGTGATACACAGAAACAGAGCAGAGATAGTTTTCCTCAACAGAGAAAATGAAAATGTATTAAGTGGGCTTTGTGGGCTCTGTTTTAGTTTCATGAATTCATTTTCTTCGGCTTGTTGGGAATTTGTTGTGTGAGATTTTAGGTCAGATTGTTTTGTATATAGGGCAGAGATTGTAACGATAATGGCATAGATGTCATATGATATACAACAGACTCTACGAGAAGGACAGATATATCAGAGGCAGCGACACACAATTCACAATCTAGAGGCTTTGTAGTTCCACTGCTAGGTTTGCCTGCATTTTTTGCGAATGGCATTGTTAAAATAGAGCGGGTCGGAATGATTCCCTGCTATTTTAATGGTAGAATACTCTCTTTATTTCTTCTAGGTTGGTATGTCGTGTTATGGGTTTGTGATTATGTGGTTGATAGACTAACTAAGAAGCAATCTTTATTATTCTGTCAATATTTGTGGTCAGTTTTAAATGGGTGAGAATAATTTCCTACTTGTTTAATGCAATATATATATATATATATATATATATTATTACTACCAGTCTACAAGAGAATCAAAAGTTGCCAGAAGTCGAGTGAGTATCCTGAGTCAGCGAGTCGGGTCAGCCTTGCTAGATCTAGACAACCCATGATCTCTGCTCGCCAGATCACAGTGGCTAACTCGCCTGACCGGCCAGATTGGTGAGTTGCCATGTGACCCTGCGAGTCCAAGCCACGTGATCCAGTCGTGGTAGGGGAAAATTTTGGCTGCCCAAAAACAATAAAAATGTTTTTTTTTAATGTTATAACCCTAAACAGGCTTCCATAACATTTGTGTGTGTGTGTGTGTGTGTGAAAGTGAGTGTGTGTGTGTGTGTGTGTGTGTGTGTGTGCGTGTGTGTGTGTGTGTGTGCGTGTGTGTGTGTGTGTGTGAGAGAGAGAGAGAGAGGGAACCGTTGTTTTGCAACCAGCTGAAAGGAAGAGGAGAAAGGACTGCACAAAGCACATTGGAGCAGCTTTATACTTGCATTAAGATCATCAAGCATAGGAACTCTTATTAATACTTATCAACATATTTGAAAGAGGTAAGAGTTGATTTTTTTGGAATTAGATGAATTTTTTCTCTATGTTTATGGGTTATTTTGTTTATAACTTAATTATCATTTTTTGTGCTTACTTTAAAATCTACAATGCATTTTTTATAGAAAAATATAGGGTTTGCTGATTTTTTTTTCTTTTTAATTTAAATTTTCATAAAATGCAATGCTTAAATAGTAATTTTTGGTTAAAATTGTCTTATTGCAGAACCCTGACATTTTCATAACATATTTTTCCCTAATCATAATGGCTCCTCCTAAAAAACCCAAGCTCAATAAAGGCGATCAAAAAGATGAGTGTTGGAAGTACACCACAGACTTCTAGGGTAAAGATAGAAATCAAACAAAATGCTTAATTGTAAAACCATTCATAGCGGGTGGGTAAATAGATTGAAATACCATATTGTTGGCATACGTGGCTATGGTGTTGAGCCTTGTAAAGAAGCAAGTCCTAAGGCTAAAAGTTTTTGTTATATTGCCTTAGAAAAATATGAACAAGCAAAGGAATTAAGATAAAACCAATTAGAAGAGTTAGCAATTAGAAGAGTTAGCTCAGATTGGTTCCCATTCATCCCCATCTGCATCTGCATCTATATCTAGTTGTCCACCCCTAGGTTGTGTTGGAGAGGGTTCTTCCCTTCCTCCCTTTTATCCTAGTGCTTCTACTAGTGCTAGTGCTTCTACACTTGTTCCTACTAGTGGCATGTGGCACTACCACTAATAGTAGTACTGACATTACCTTTAGATCTAGAGTCAAAAAATCTAGGTTGGACAATTTTTTTGTACCATGTACCACTCTTGGTGCACAACCCTCACTTGAGAACATGGGTTGGAACAAGGAGATCCATGATGTTGGAATAAGATCAATTTGCAAGTTCTAGTATTTCTACAAAATTCCATTTATTGTAGCCAGGTAGTTCATTTTTATTTCATTGTTTTACTTTGAAAGTTTTAAATTAAACTTTGAAAATATAATTTTATAATTTTAACTTGATGTTGAAATTTGTTAATTTAAATATTTCTATATATGTGACACGTCTCCTTATTGAAAAGGCATGATCGATGTGGTTGCCATCTATGGTGCAAGGTTTAAAGCCCCAACTGATGTTGAGTTGAGTGGCCCCCTATTACTAGAAATGGTTGAGGAAAAGAAACTTGAGCTAGAAGATCATAGAAAGGCTAGCGCCAAACGGGTTGCACCATTATGACATATGGATGGGCAGATAGGAGTAGGACTTTCTTAAATTTTCTTGTTTCCAGCAAGGGTGATTGATCATCCTCATTTTCTACTTTTGAAAGTCTAAAATTAAATGTATTAATTGCATAATTAAAATTTTGATTCATTGAATGGTCAATGATAATTATTTTGTTTTGTTTTCACTTTCAAGATCCACCTTGTTTTTGAAGTCTATAAATGCTTCCTCACGTGTCTAAAATGCGGCATACTTACTTGAGGCTATTGGGGAGGGCAATTGAGGAGGTCACTAATGAGGTGGGGGAAGAGAATGTTGTGCAAGCAGTGACTAATAATGACGCTAATTATTTTTAATTTTAGTTTTTAAAATTTTCTTGATACATAAAATTTTACTAATTAGATAAAAAATTGTTGCAAGGAAACTTTTGATGGAGAGGCACCCAAAATCCTTTTGGTCTCCATGTGCGGCCGATTGCCTTGACCTCATATTAGAGGATATTGGCAAGCTTGTATGGGTCAAATCATGTGTTGATAAGGAGAAAAATATTTGCAAGTTCATCTATAATCATGCATTGGTCCTCAGCATTGTGAGGGATTACAAAAGGCAAAAGGAGTTGGCTCGTCCCGATGCCACAAGATTAGCCTCAAATTTTATCATACTAAAATCCTTGTTGAATTCAAAATTATCTTTGAGGTGCATATTTGTTGGTCCATAGTGGGCTTCCTCATCCTATGCTACCACCCCTACAGGGATAGATGTGGCAAAATGCACTTTTATGAAGTTGGTTTTGGACCCCTTGTCAAGATAAGTTATTTTAAAATTTATAAAGTATATGCATATTTTTGTTTTATTTTCGTTGTGCAACTTTGCAAAGTTTTGTATTTTAATGATCATCCACTGAATTATGTTTTAGTTTAACCCTTTTTTAGGTCATTAAGCCCCTTGCCATCCTATGAGTTGTTGACTGGGAGAAGCTCGCTATAGGCTATGTATACAAGGGCATGGATAGAGCCAAGGAGGCCATTAGATCCAACTATGCAGCCATTAGAGCCAAATATGCAAGAGTTGATGACAAGTATGGCCCCATTCGGGACATAATTGATAGGAGATGGCAAAATCAACTTCATAGACCCATCCATGCAGCAGCCTAGCACCTCAATCTAGCATTCCATTTCCGCGATGATTTCAAGGTGGATGAGGGGATTCTTAGTGGCCTATATACTGTGATAGGGATGTGATAGGGAAGCTGGCCACTAATGCCACAAATACATTGCTTAAGATGGATCCCTATAATAATTCATTAGAGCTCATTTTGGGAAGCCAAATGCGCAAAGAAAGTTGTACAAAATTGCAGCAAAGTAAAAATTGCAGCTTAAGCATATTAATTTTATTATCTAGGTTCCAGCTTTAAAGGTGGAAATGAGACTAACCTTTTTTTTCTTTTCCTTATTTCAAATAGATGGGGGCAAATGTATGGACCTTCAGGCAAAAACCTTTAAAATATCGTCATCCGCATATTGAACCAGCCATGTGACGCTTATGGATGTGAGTGCAACTTGAGCATGTTCGAGCACATTCACTCAAAGAGGCATAATAGGTTGTCTGTGGAGAGGATAAACAATCTAGTCTTTGTCCATTACAACCTATGCCTTAGGACCAGAGAGATTTTGGATGGTAAAACCTCTTTGATTATTCTAGAGGAGGTTGATCCAGAGCCTAAGTGGGTTACTAAGGCTGCTGATCCTATCATCGATGATGAGGACCTAGAGTGGATTGACCAGGTAGACAGAGAGGCTGAGGCTGTGGCTATGGCAATGGAGGAACAAAGAGGTATAGTTGATCCTAGTGGCACCTCACAAGCAAAGACTATGGCTAATCAATCATCCAGGACCTCCCTTAGGCGCCTTTAATAGGAGGCATATTATAGATTACTCTAAGGCTAAGGTTGAGGATGAAGATGAGGATGAGGATGAGGAGCCATAGCTATAGACTTGTTTTTGTTGACATGTTTGGAACATTTTGTTGATGTTTGGTAGCTTCAATTGGATAAACTATGAGACTAAAGTGCAGATATATATATATATATATATGAGATATTAATTATATTATTAAATAATCATTTGTTATTATATTAATTAGATAATAATGGATAGACATGTCTCATGAGGAGACATGTCTCCCCATGTCTCTTCCTTAATATAAATAAGAGTGATATCGCTACCATTGAAAAACAAATACTTTACCAACAATGCAATTACATTTGCAGTGATCCTCAAGAAAATCTGCATGGTATCAAAGCCAGTTTGCAAATGTACCAAATGAATAAGTAAGATACAATAGGAAAATTACTAAGAAACATGGTACAGAACATCTTCTATAATTGAATGAGATATAATAGAGCTAGACCGATTTAATGGAGTAGAAGGATAAAATTTAATAGATCGAAGAATATATAAACAACACACCAGCTAATCAGATGAGTGGAAAATTTTAGTAGTGATAAGTTGTATCATCAGAAAAAAAGAAAACGTATGGCAACTGACTGAGATAATTTTGCATATGAAATGCTTTCATTCTATGGTAGGAGAATGCTGTAATTACCGAAGTATTCACAAGCTCATTTCAGTCATAAAAGGGAACACATCTACATTGAAAACATGTGAATGGGAAAAGTTGACCTGCCTCTAAGACGTCAAGTACCGAGCCAATATATATAGATCGCAATGACAGTCAAATATTAATACCTGTGCATGGCATATAGGTACAATTTTTATGAGTAACATATCAATGTAATGCAATCCTGAGTACCGAGTAAAAGGGAAATAAAGAAAAGCAGCGAACTAAGAGGGTTATATAGATTATAAAACACATAAGGTTTGAATAAGACAAGGAGGATTGTCGATTTCATTTGGAAAAGAAGACTGCTGTGAGCGAATTGGGAAGTTGGACTACACTGCCAAACACTCCATAATCAGCCCAAGACAGTTGGCGTGGACAATGTGACCAGGGAGCACGTGTCTTACAAGGCCACAGAGGATAAGATCGATCAACATATAAATGGAGGAGGGCATGCTTATGTAGCATCCAAAAAAAAAGCAGCGGATACAATAAGGGTAACAAAACGGAAAGGTCAGAGAAGCAATGGCAGTGGGGAGGACATGGACCCCATTAAAACCAAAGGAATATTTTTAGGAAGGTACGTATAATATAAATCACCATTTGAAATAGATGATGATGATAAATAATAAGAAGGAATTGCATTATTCTATATGAATATTTGAAATCATATAACTTTCAAATAAATAAGGGGATTTGATAGGCAATGTTGAGAATAAATGGACTTAACCTTTTAATATCATTTCTACACACACACACACACACATATATATATAATGTATATACTATGTATATATACAAGGATAGTTAGCACAGCTCTAAGTAAATAAATAATTTATTTGATAAGTGATGGAGTATGTGTGTGTGTGTGTGTGTGTATCTTGATTTTACGATTACTTTATGGAATCATTTAGATAGTGATTGATTTCTAACTATAAATTTTGAAAGGATTATGCTTATATAGATAAGAGTTATTTCCCTTGATCATTTCCTCTGAGTATGTTTTTGAAGGAAGGAGATTGAGATTTAGAAGGATCCTGAAATTTCATTAGAGGCAACCTTGAAATAGAGGGAGCCGATAGAAGATATGATTCAGTCAACCTTTCATGATCTCGGTCATATTGAGTCAGAGGGAGTAAATCATGTTGAGATAGATTCTCCAGTAATCAATAAATTGTAGCAGTCAAGAGGACTATGTTTCATACATCATGACTATGTGATTTTAATGGGCCTACCCCCTATGTACATCATGAGGAAGTGACGACTTCCAAATGATTCACTTGTATTTACAGAAGTTATTGAAAGGTGGCGATCTTACAATAACTTAGTTTTCTATTATGATGGATATCTTACGATGTCTATGAAGATCATGATAGATTATACTTTTCATGGTGGATGTTCATATGGTAAGCATTATGAGAATCCACGTGCACATACCTTATGAACATTTTGAGTACATGGTGAATGTTATGCATATTGATGTTTAGGAGGCCATTACACAGAGTACTTGGTGAGTATCAAATGAGTTGACACTTAGAAGGCCATTTCTCACAGTTTTGGTGAATATCTTGCAACTCAACATTCATGAGGCCATTGCTCAAAGAGTACATGGTGAATGTCAAATGAGCTGACATTTTGGAGGCCATTACTCCCAATATCTTTATATTGCATTGAGGTAATATATGGTCATGTGTTTATCCTCCCTAGCTAAGAGGGAGTGTTGATGTTTTGGTAGCTTCAATTGGATAAACTATGAGACTAGAATGCAGAGATAGATAGATAGATATATGAGATATTATATTATTAAATAATCATTGTTATTATATTAATTAGATAATAATTGATACACATGTCTCATGAGGAGATATGTCTCCCCATGTATCTTCCTTAATATAAATAAGAGTGATATTGTTGCCATTGGAATACATATACTTTACCAACAATGCAATTACATTTGCAGCAATCCTCGGGAAAATCTACACATTTGATGATTGTTGATGTGATGATTTCATGGATTTCACAATATGTAAAATTTTGACTTTATATATCTGTGTTTGGTATTTCCTTCAGCTACAATTTACCTTTGTACATATGTAATCGATGTATGTTTATGTATGTGATCAAATTACCTTCTATTTCATGAAGTTATTGTGTCTTTAAGCTTAAATCAATAATGAGTGCATGGAATGTTCTTTAAATCCTAAAAAATCTCTAAATTTCAAGGGTTTTGTTACTTTGCCCAGTCCTAGCCGGTTCACGAATTGAGTTAACCTTGCCAAGTTAGGGTCGGGTCTGAGTCAAGGAACTTTGATTAGCACTATGATTTATGTGTTTAGTGAGGGTGTTGCTTCACATGGCTGATTTGGGGGGCTGAAGGAATGTCTTAGTGTTAGGATGTGTAAGGAATTTAAATGTTTAAAACGAGTTAAATATTAAATACCATATAAATTTAAATAAAAATGTAATAAATTACACCTCAATATTGTAATTTTAATATAAATATTAAGTAGTTCATCAACCAATTTATAATTAAAGAAATTAAGTCATTTTTTTTTAAGTTATTGACTAAAATTTTATTTATTGATATGTTATACATAAAAATAGTTTATTATCAATATTTTATTTTATTTACAATAACAAATAATAAAGAGTAAGGTTATAAGATCTTAAGGATACTTTTTCTGGTATTCTATGAAGACAATTATTTATAATTTTCAATACATGATTTAACAAAACTGAATTACAAACTTTTATTTATTTTTATTCTATATTTATTTGCATGGAGAATTAAAACAAACATTTCCAATATTTGGAAAATAATTGCTTCTTTTGCCTCCTCATATTGTTATTAATTTTGCTTTTCAATAATAAAAAATATCAACTTACCTTATTTCTTCTTTTTAGAATTAGTTAGAACTTTCCTATGATATGCAAATTCAAAATCAACAGTTTAGAAATTTATTTGATCCAAAATATAAACAACCAACAAATCTACAAAGAACTAAAAAAATGGAAACCAAATTTGTTTTATTGACATTTTCGTTTTGATTTTTGTATGTAAATCACTACGCTCCTTGATCAATTAGATTTTCTTTTCTAAATGTTGTGCTTCACTTATGTTCTGTTTAAATTGTCTTGTAGCTGTAATTTTTGGTATCTATCCAACTAAATATATATGAGAAAATGGTAGGTTGTTTACAATAAGATTACATATTTTATATTCGTGATTTTAGTATAAAAATTCAAGTTAATTAATTGCAAGTATTGGGCTCATACTGAATGCATGTGAAATTTCATGATCTTTCTATGCCTAGTAAATCTCTGTAAGATTAGTGGTGGTATGAATGTAAAATACAAGTTTTATCTAATGTAATGTTCACTTTGAATAATATACATACGCCACAGTTCATTTCTTAATATTTTGATTTACAAATGAAGGGCAATGTTGGTTGCAAGGAGAAGAATATGGAGATTAAGTAGAACATTTTGATCTTATTTGTAGTATTGTGCAACTTATTCATTTGTGGAATGGTAAAATGAAGTTGTCATTTTCTTGCATTCATCTTGTTGAATTGTTAATCGGTTGACAAAGAAACTTAACCTATGAGTTGCATAACATGGACTTAAATATTTTGAAGTTTTTAACTGATATTTATAATACGGGTAGTGATTGCTTTGATCTCTTTATCAATTTTTAGAGATTATAAAAGATTTTAGGAAATTACTGTCTGAAATTCAAATAACATATATTTTAAACAAAAGATGTGCATTTTTTCGTAGTATCAAATCAAATTTTTATATCAAACTAATTTAATCATGTTTTGGATCACACTAAATGATTTTTATTATCAGAAAGAAAATAAATGAATCCAATGACAAATAATAAAATACAATTTAATTCAAAAGCTTGATTTCACTCATACACTTTTCTTCTCCATTTATGATCAATTGTTTGACAATCTATGTATATTTTTAATCAAGAATTATATTGTTGACTACATAAACATCATGCAGTTTTCTTGTGCTTAAAAATTAAATTAAAATTCAATGTAAAAAAAAAAAAAAAAATCAATTAGCTCACTGTTGCGTGCACAAAAGCAAAATGTGTCTAATGACTACCTTCTATTTCGACTTTATATGAGTCAATACACTGACTAAATTTGCAGGTTTGGTCTAATAGCAAAGCTTTTCAATATGACTTGATTTTGTACCTTGAATATTTGAAAATGTATATATCATACCCAACTGACTCTAATTGTTATGGGAAACAATTTATATTCCATTGATTAATTAGATCTTTATTTGGATAATATATTCTTTGAAATTTTCCTTTTGGGGTGCAAACTTGTTTACTGTAGTTGTTTTGAAGTCTTAATAAGTTTCGAAAGGTTTCATTGTTTGTTATGATAGTCCAATCTATATGATTAACATTCTTCCGAGGGGGAGGGGGGAAAAGAAATCAGCAAAAGATTATATTAACAATTTAAACCTATTAGAATTCAACAACCACAATCAAGCAATACATAAGATATAACAACAGAAAACACAAGATTTATGAGAATACTAAATTCTCTGAGAACTACAAATGACTACTTGGATCTACTATACAAATCAAGCCCCCAAAATTAAGCACTAGAGACACTAATCCCCACTATCAAGCACTGACTCAGCAAGAGACGTCGATCTCTTTTATTGAGAGGCACAAACCTTGAAATTCAAAAAGATTTTGCCTTCTTGAAAACTGCTACTTCAATGGATTATGATATTTTGGATCTCCCTATTAAATCTACTAGCAACTAGTGACTTTTGGCCTTCACATATTTTTGCCCTCTATTAACACATATTAGGCATATGATTTCCTTCTTCAACAAAAGCAATATGATGGCAATGAAGCAATATTATGGAACTTTTGGTTGAAACCAAGAGGAGGTCCTCTTGGAGCTCAAAGACCAAGAGCAAGTCAAAATTCGAATTGCTCTAGGGCTATACATTTCCTAGCCTTCATGACTCCACTTTGTATTTGCAATTTGAAAACAATATCTGCCATTTGACCTTTGAGAAGAATAATAGAGAAAAATCAGAACTTGGTGGAATTTTGGAAGTCTGGATGAGGATCGAAGTGAATCGAACAACAAAAGTTTTTCATTGATCAAGACATGAAGTGATTATGCACAAGTCGAAGTGACAAAGGAGAGTGAAAGGAACAAGTTGAAGTGCTCGTCAAAAGGAAAAGAAATCGAACGAAAAGAATATTGAACCACGAGTACTAAGCTGACACTTCGCATATTTTTGTGAATGAACTTGGGTGATCCTAAGCAGAGGACATACTGACCTTTCTTGGGGCTCCAAGCCCAAGATGAGGTCAGTCCAACCCCTCTTGGGCTTCATGCCCAATTGTTATCTCATACTCACCCAGCCTCAAAGACAAAACCAAAATACACAAAGGATGTTGTTGCCAGCTATGAATTAAGATCGGAACTTTGGAATGAGGTCCTAAGGAAAGAAATCAATGCCAGATGTTGGATGAAAGTGAGTTCTAAGTTTGGCCAAAAGGAAGATAATGGAAGTCAAAAGGAGTTATGAATTGAAAATCACAAGAAATGATGAAAAACTGACTGAAATCGAGTGAAGAAAGCACAGAATTAGAAGTGTTTAAGTGCACGATCAAGTCACTCCTTTGGCCTTAAGCCCAAGAGAGGTTGGAATTCTGACCTCCTTGGGGCTCAATGAGCCCAATAGAGGTCAGAATTCTGACCTCTCTCATGCTCCAACATCAAACACTTCAGAAAAACCACTGCCTTTGTAATCTCGCCTCAAATTTGATGTTGCAAGTTGGTCTCGTGAATGGATAAGTTGTTAAATGCAAATATAATTATTTCTTAATCATGAAGTTGGATTTAGTCATGGTCAGCCAGTTCAAGAGGTAGTGTTCTTCAGGCAAATTGGAAAGATAAAACTCAGAATTTGCATCTACAAGAAGTAGAAACTTACAGACCTAAGTGAAAATAAGAACATGGGGTTTGTTCAAGACTAAATGGAGCCCTTAAAATCACACCTTATTGGAGCAGATTCAAATAAAACTTGGATTCGCATACCCAGATTTTTTGTTTTAATCAAAAAAAATTAACATCTAATATTGATGCCTGGAGTAGTTCAAATACAACTGCACTTCTCAGACTAGGTTCAATGCTTTACATTGATTATACTCACCATTTTTGTGAATTTAACACAAGTAATTTATTTGTTTACGCCAGGTGAGAAAAGGGTGGTTTTCAAGATAGAGATAGCAAGTGGGCTAAGTAGATCAAGTGCAGGCATAATTTTGATATTAAGGGCAAAATAAAGACTTCAAGCACTAAAAAGTTGCAGAAGCAAACCATTCATCAAGAGGACAAGATGGTGTTCGAGATCAAGTGTCAAGGCATATATGCTCATCCAAGTTCAAGTTTGAATCATCAAAGTGAAAGTCAAAGGACTAGTTTTTCCACGTCATCTATTTTCTCATTGGCTCTCAAAGGCATTTAATTTTCTTATTGGCCCACGGAGTGCCTCCTTCATGTGATTGGATGCACATTTAATGATTGTAACCATAGTTGGCATAAACGCTGAAAAATTGGCGAGTTTCTACTAATCGCCGAGTTTTTTTGATCGATGAGTTTCTACTAATCCCCGATTTTTCTGACCACTAGATTAGGTTTGTGTTGGCAAGATCTTGGTCGTTGATTTTAAATTGATCTTGACCACTCATTATAATTGAAATACTATATAAGGCAAGGCCTTGTCATTTGTAAACTGAAGAGACTTGAAGAAATTGTTTCTATTACATTGCCAAATTTTTTGAATTCATAGTTGGTCTTCATGATGGATTGTTTGAATTGTTTTGGAGTATCATATTGCATGGTTTCTACATTTTCTTACTTAGAGTAGCTCTCATTTCCTGTTTTGTAAGTAGTATTTAGTTGGATGGAAGATATTTTTGGATGCATCTTTGGTGTACTTGTTGTGATGCCATATTAAATATATAAATAGTATCATGTAATATATAATTATAACATGTTTACATAATATATAAAAGAGAAAATAATAATAAATTGAATTATCTATATTTTTTTTTTTAAAGTATATTTCAATGAATATAATATTTCTCTGAGTGATGCTCATATGATAATAATTAACACATCGACTATAGGGAATACGTGATGGTCAAGAAAGAGACATGGCACAAGTTGTGATACTAATCAACCATGAAAACTTGAGATTGAGTCAAGCATACGACACAGCTTATACATATAATCATTCAAATGGTATAAAGAAGCAATTAAATACACTAACATAAAGACACAATATGGGGAGATTGTGATTATAATTAACTCTAGGGTACCAGCATCATTGGGCTTTTGTTAGCATTTTATCAATGAAATCTTTGTTCAATACATTAAGCTCCATTCCAAACTAGAGATATAACAATCTTCTTTTGTTCACGATCAAGCACCCAAATCATTTGAAAGCTTCAATATACCAGCCACGTACCCAAAATGTTTCCATACATTTCATTCCACGTTGAAATAATAGTTCACATATTGACATACAAACATTTGATTTACCAATATTCTAAAATATGGGCAACGACTACAATAATTATGGTCATAGCCAATCTATTAATATTATGTGTAAACAATAGAATTTAGAAAGAAATGATCTCTACAAAATAGAGATGAATTACAAAGGTACAAAATTGGTAAAAATTCAATGGATCTGTTTCTTCCAACGCATCTCTTCCTCTAGTTATTGATGCAGAGCCACACCTTGGAAAGCTTAGGAGGAGAACTCACTCAACTGAGTTACATCAAGGGGCATCTACAACAACAAGGATCGAACTCGAACCAAACTAAATGCAAATCTTCACATGCACACCAAGATCTTTAACCCGGAATGTCCTTCAAAATCAAATTGTTAAGGCTAAGACTCAAAGAAAATGTATTCCATCTCCGTGCTGCCTACACTTTAATGTGATCAGACTCGGCAAAGGTTTGCATGAAGAATAAAATGGAGTGATAGAACATGCAAAAGATCCACCAGAAAATAGATTGTAAAAGAATGTTATAACGTCTCATACTAATCCTCCTGCAACATCATTCGGAAATCTGCACCTTTCTACTTTCGCACGGACTCACCACAATCTTTCCTCACCTTTCGTATTCCTGTCTTAGAAAATCGGGTGCAACTGAATCATAAATGCCATGCTTGAAACAACAATCTCAAAACCGTATATCTCTACTGAAAAACATCAAAAACACCATAGAAAACCGAAACTTTGCATAATGGAAATCATTTCATATTTGCCAGATGGAAACCGAAAAATCTCAGCGATTTTTGGAGAGTTTTGAGAAGAAAAAAAACGACAACTTCAATGAGACTTGCACAAGAAAACCAAAACGCATTTCATACTAAAAACTAAACCATGCACCAGGAAAATCAGAAGAAACGTTCTATTCTCTCCAAAATTCGATTCTTCCAAAGCTGAAGAGACACACGAAAAAAATGCAACTTTTCTATTTTACTCAAACTCGAATGAATCTCTTACATAGTCGAATGGCTTATTTAAAACTGACTCTCCTTTTCTAATAAAAGGATGAGAAATGTTTTTTCGTCTTCTACCCCAAGAAAAGGATAAGAATCCGAAAACCGCCTACTACCTATTATTGGAATCTGACAATCATGCAGTAGGCCACATGTTTTTTTTTTTTTTTTTTCCGTCTTCTATCCAAGAAAAGGATAAGAATCCGAAACTGCCTACTACCTATTATTGGAATCTGACAATCATTAAAACTATTCTAATTTAAAGAATCTACACCCGGTCCTAGGTGGCTATATCTGGAGAGCTCATCAAACTGCTACTCTAGGTATGCCACCACATGTAGGACGTTTATTGAAAACATTAAATTTAAAATACACAAAATATAAACATTTCTTATTCTATTTTCCGTTCTGCTACTGCAGCAGTTATAAGGTATAAGAAGATTGTACAACATTCAAGGGGATACTGATTCAATGATTCATAGTGGAGTTTTTTCATTAAGCATCAACCATTTGTCCCTCATAAGCTGTAAGCACGCCCAAAACTAACTATAATTACAAAGGAGAATTAAACACAATAGAAACAATATTGTTACTGCTGAGTTGTTAAAACATTAGATATTATTGTGAGAATATAATACTGCATCTAACTAGAACTATAGCTCTTGTCAATACATCTATTGCATATATTGAAGGCTTGTAGCAAGGAATAGCAATAGAATCGGTCGAAGCAATTATAAGACAACATTTTAACATACCATATTCATTATCAAGTCAAAGGAAGCTATTAAGTATCACAAACACCTAACATACTTGAATAAATCTTATAAGGTATGCTAGAGATCTAAGTATGGATATAAGATCAATGCATCTAGCCTATATCAAATTGTCCCATCAGTGATCGAAATGATATTGATATTAATTGTATAGTATGAGAACTATCGTACAAGACATTTACAATTTGCATATTACTATTAGAATAACATTGTCATTGCCTATATCTTATCAAGTGCATAGGCTTATAAGGAGTATCATAGTGTAACTCATAGTAAGCGAGGAGTCACAATCATTGTCTCAAATTTGAGTCCTCTCTAGAACTATTCATACCTTTTGCATTGTTTTCACTAGCCTATTACATCAGTGAAGATGATAGAATTGTACAACCATTCACAACTAATTATCAAATATCAAAACCAGAGCCATCAGATAAGCCCACAACCACATGTTCCAAAAATACATAGTTTGTTTTGTCAAATAATGTTACTTTAATGAGGAAAACCCTATCTGACTCACCGTGTATGCTCTCAAGATCTACTTCTAAGACAAGCACTTATTTTGTAGGGCGAGTAGAGTGTGGAAGATGGGTGTATTTGTATACAAAAATATTTTCCTTATTAAAATCCAACCACCACAATTAAAAATCACATAAGAACTAACAACTAGGAAACACAAGATTTGTGTGCAAACCCTTTTGAGAGTAAACCATGAAGAACAAATTGGATCGATGTCCAAATCCAACCCCAAAAATAAAATTCTCTTACAATTTTATGTAGGCACCAAACCCCACTACTAAGCTTCAATTTAACAAGAGATACCAATGTCTTCTGTTGAGAGGTACCAACCTCCAAATGAACAAAATCTTCACCACCTTGAATATTGATTCTTGAATGGATGATGATCATTTGGATCTCCATTTAATTTGCTTCCAACTTGCTTGAATTGAAACGACTCTATGTTCTTTTTGTAGTTTTTTAAGTGTTTTTTTTATCTGATTTTTTCTTGATTTTTCAATATAAATCTTCATTTTAGCAAAAAACTTGTACTTTTTGTTAGCTGATTTCTCCCACAAAAGATTTTTTGCTGCTATCGAAAATGATATGCAGTGTACATCCAACTAAATTTTCAATGGCTTCAAGAGATAAACAAGGGAAACTAATTTGAATTATTTTTGACAGCTACCCCTTAAAATACTTTATAAATATTATATGTATGAACTTGAAATATCATTGAGATCAGTCAAGGAAAAAGATGTTTTGGTGGGATATAAACATTGAAGAATGAATATGCAATGTGCATCCACCTTCAGGTACAATGTTGACACAGGGATGAATGGAGAATTAGGGCCAGAGGCACACCTAACAGCCCAAACACCTTGTTGAGTAAACACAAAGGAAGTAAAACACAAAGAACAACACCAGAGAGAGAGCGAGAGAGAGAGACACAACAAATGTCTTGATTCATCATGATATCAACAAACATGCCCGACTATGAGGCCTTCTGAGTTACGGCCAATACAATGATCAGATATACATCAAAATGCATCCAACATCATACAGCTACAATCAAGTATCCTGATTCTAGCTTGCCAACCTCTTTAATTCTTCTCGTTTTTCACACTTTAAATCTAAACCTAGACTCGCTACTTATATTTTCCAAAACGGCTTACAAAAGATTCTAGATCTTTACACAAGAGAAGGTCAACCTTATAACAGTCTGCACACATCCCCATGCACGATCCTATCATTAAATGAACGACTCAAATTAAAGGAACAAGTCGGCTCTCATTAAGAACCAACACAAACAAAATCGGTCAAAGAAGGAACCAAGCATCAGCAAACCATTGAGCTCCCTTAGCACTTGATGGAACTCGACAATCACAGAACTCAGCCAAAGCAAGAAATCGGCCACTACTGCATTTGGCAATCATTGCGCTCGGCCAATACTGGAACTCGGCAATAACTGACAAAATGCACAAAGATGAGCAGGATAGCAAGGCAACCCAAGATGCTCCTGCATGAGACAACTAGGGTTGAAAGAAATGATTATCCTAAATCATGAAAGTGTGACAACCTACGCTGAATCCAACTCAGATTGAGAAAGCCATGTAGCATCTTCAATTGGCTTGTTCTTCCACTTCACCAAATAATCATAATAATTTTTTCCTCCTGTTCTCTTGCTAACTCTCTAATCCAATACTTGTTCAATCTCTTAAATCCTCTTCTAATGATAATCACTTGGTGCAACAACTTCATTCTCTAATTCATGATAATCATACAAATCAGCAACACTGAATATAAAAGATATATCCATGTCATCAAGTAACTCAACTTCGTATGCATTACCACTATCCAACTTCCTCAAGATTCTAGAAGGACCAAACTTCTTCATTTTCAACTTATTGTATGTTCCAACAAGAAATCTACCTCTTTTCAAATGAACCATCACCAACTTCAAAAACATGGTGTCTTCTAAACTTGTCTGCATTCTCCTTATACTTCTGATTACTTTGTTCCAACCTCAACCTCAACTTCACTTCCTCATGCAAAGATTTCATACATTAGCAAATACTTCTCCTTCAATACTTCTCTTTTCTTCATCAGCAATATCCCCCAAATCTGATACACCTCTAGGTTGCATTCTAGTAACAATCTGAAAAGGTGGTTTCCCAATACTCCTATTCACAGAATTATTATATGCAAACTCTGCTTGTACCTATACCATATCCCAATTACTCGGCTACATCTCAACAAATTATCCAAGCTTCTATTCACAACCTCTGTCTATCCATCTATCTATGGATGGAATGTAGAACTAAACGTCAACTTAGTATCCATCTTCTTAAACAAAGTTTTCCAAAAATAGCCAACAAACTTGATGTCTCGGTCAGAGATAATGCTCCTCAGCAATCCATGCAATCTAACAATCTCTTTGAAGAAAAACTCTGCATTATGCACTATATCAGAGGTCTTCCTACATGGTACGAAATGTGTAATTTTAGAAAATCTATCCACAACAACAAATATGGAATCATACCCTATTGTTGTCTTAGGTAATCCAAGAACAAAATCCATACTAATGTCACTCCAAAGTTTCTCAAGAACAGAAATAGGTGTATGCAATCCAATATTCTGACTTACTCCTTTTGCAACTTGACAAATTTCACAACTCCTTACAAATCTGTGAATGTCCTTATTACGTTTGTGGCCAATAATAATCGTCTTTAAGAAGACTCAATGTCTTATCAATTCCAAAATGTCCAACCATTCCACCACAATGCTTTTCCTTAATCAAATTAACTCTTAGAGTACTTCTTGGTATACACAACAAAATCCCTTTGAACATCATACCTTCTTGAACAAATTACTCATCATACTTGGTTGATTTGGTAAATTCGATGCTCTACACTCTCTCCCCGCCTCAGAAAAATCAAGGTCAATGTCACACAACTACTTCACCTCATCAAAATCAAGAACTTCATCCTTCATCAAGGTCAACAAAGAATGTTTCTGCTCAATGCATCTACAACTTGGTTAGTGACTCCACTTTTATGCTTTATCACAAATGTGAAACTCTGCAAATACTCAACCCACTTCATATGTCTTTGAATCAACTTACGTTGACTTCCCAAGTACTGAAAAGCCTTATGATCAGTATACAATACAAACTTGTTAGGAATCAAATAATATCTCCACTTCTTCAAGGCTTGAACAATAGCATAGAACTCTTGATCATACACAGAACACTTCTTTCTTTGCATCATTCAACTTCTCACTAAAGAAAGCAACAGGTTTACCTTCCTGACAAAACACAACTCCTATGGCACTACCACTTGCATCACACTCAACTTGGAATACCTTATTGAAATCAAGAAAAGCTAAGGCATGTAACTTGGTAACCTTTTGTTTTAAAGTCTCTAAACTCTTATAAGCTCCATGTGTCCACTTGAAATCATTTTTCTCTCCTCTCATAGTCTTAATCATAGCATTACAAACAAAACTAAAATTCCTTATAAACTTTCTGTAGAAACTAGCCAAACCATGAAACGATCTTACCTCACCCACATTCTCAGGTGTAGGCCATTCAAGAATTGCTTTAACCTTCTTAGGATCCATTCTCAAACCATCAGCTGAAATCACAAATCCCAAATACACAATCTCTTCTTGCATAAATGTACATTTCTTCAAATTAATCAGCAAGTTCTCTTTTAGCCTTTGCATCACTTGCCTAATATGCTCAAGATGTTCTTCCTTAGTCTTACTGAATATCTAAATATCATTCAAGCACACAATTACAAACTTACCCAAAAATTTCTTTAGAGACACATTCATCAATCTCATGAAAGTACTTGATGCATTAGTCAAACCAAAAGGCATAATCAACCATTCATGTAAACCATCTTTTGTTTTGAAAGCAGTCTTCCACTTATCACCTTCTTTGATTTTGATCTGATGATAACCACTCTTCAAATCAATCTTTGTAAAGTATTCTACTCCGCTCAAACAATCCATTATGTCATCCATCCTCGACATAGGAAAAATATATTTCACTATTATCTTGTTAATAGCTTTGGAATCAATCCACATTCTTCATTCTCCATTCTTTTAGGTGCCAATATAGAAGGTACAACACATGGACTCAAGCTTTCTCTAATCAAACCTTTCTGCAACAACTTCTACACTTGTTCGTTAAGTTCTTCAGTCTCTGCAAGTGTCAATCTATATCATGCTTTATTCGGCAAACTAGCTCTAAGAATCAGATCCAAACAATGACTTATACTTATTACTAGTGTTAAACCATCAAGTATATCTTTTCCAACAATCTTTTGTACTCCTTAAGCAAATTTTCAATTTCTATTGGTCCTCGGCTATTACTATCATCTTTTGTTGTCACTTGGTTTCTACTGTCTTATGTCACTCGGCCATTACCATTTTTTGTCACTTGGCCATTACTAGCACAACTTGATTCTCTAGGAATCACAAAAAAACAGATTTGGTTCTTTGTGTCCTCAAATCGTTTCCTATTGACCATACAAACTCTAACAGTAGTACAATTTACCTCATCTAGAACTTCAATCAAAAGCAACAATGTTTTCTTTCTTCCATTCACCCAAACAGCATATTGATTCAATCTACCATCATGCACAGCATGTCTATCATATTGCCAAGGCCTACCCAACAATTCATAGGCATAATATCACATAGAACTTCATCAAAGTAATTTCCAATGTTCACCTACCAACAACTTATGCTCATCCTTGATCGATGAAACATGATAGGGTTTAGAGTGTCTCAACCTCTTCAACTACAACTTTGTAACCAACTCCTTTGATGCCAAATTTGTTAAACTGTCATCGTGAACGATGACTTTGCCACATTTTCCTTATGTCTTACATCTGGTTTTAAAAAGACTTCTCCTCAAGACAAGTTCTTCATCAACTCTTTCACTGCACAAAGTT
Organism: Cupressus sempervirens; assembly: GCA_028749045.1. Classification (NCBI taxonomy): domain Eukaryota; kingdom Viridiplantae; phylum Streptophyta; class Pinopsida; order Cupressales; family Cupressaceae; genus Cupressus; species Cupressus sempervirens. The sequence goes on from CM053785.1 coordinate 274,246,668, forward strand.
CTCCTTACCATTAGGTTTTCTCCAGCCTCAGGTCCACTTGGTGAACCCTCAAGATCCCCTTGAATCACAACATTTTGGCCATTATTACCTTCATTCCTCCTTCAAAATGTTTACATTCAAAGGCTCGATGTCCTTCTTCACCACGTTTAAAGCAGTTACCACTAAATCCTCCTCTTCCATAACTACCTCTATAAGAATTACCTCTTCCTTGGTATGAAATAACACCTTTCCACTCAGTCTTGTCTTTCTCATCACTTTTCCATTCAGATTTGCCTTTATATGGTACTGTATTGTTAGATATGTCACTTTCTCCATAAGATCTTCCTCTGCCTCTATGAAATCTATCACCTCTACCTCATTGTCTTTGTTCATGCTTCTTTGTCAAGATCTCCTCATCTTTCAAGGCATATTGATATGCTTCTTCCACACTATCCAATTTCCCAAAACTTATTTCATCTTGAATTCTAGATCTCAAACCATTTAGGTACCTTACAACTTTCTCTACCTCATGATCAACATGTCCAGATTTGATGTCCAATCTATAGAATTCCTCAATGTACTCCTTCACAGACATGTCCTTTTGTCTCAAATTTAGCATCTTTCTCAACAAGCTAACTTGGTAATCAGTTGGAAGGAACTTCTTCTTCACCTTGTTCACCATTTCCAACCAGGTTTTGATCTTTTCTTTTTCCCTTCTTCATCTATCACTTTGCAAATGCTCCCACCACATTGAGGCATGACCTTTCAACCTAGTTACTGCAATCTTCACCTTCCTATATCAGAGATAAAATCCAACACAACATTGGTATCCAATCTGCCATCATAAGGAACAACTTCAACAACAAGCTTCAAACGTACCTCTCAACAATATTTCCTCATATTGATCTTCTTCAAGCTCAAGATTAGGGTTTGGTGCCACTACTTCATCATCGCTCACATCATCAAGATGTGCTCCTCTCCTTTGGGTTGTCTCCACAACATCTAATTTTGATGCAATCTATCACATGTCCATTATGGCATTATCAGCATTTCCTCTTCCTTGAACCATCATGACAAACAGGTTCCTGCAAGATTGTAACCCTCTGCAAGTTATACGTCAAATCCCCATATTTGTCGTCCTACAACCAAGATCTAGGGTTCCACACGATCCAATCCCACAAACAACTAGGCTCTGATACAACCTGATGTAGGGATGGATGAAGAATTAGAGCCAGAAGCACACCTAAATGTGCAAACACCTTGCTAAGTAAACACTTAACGGAAGCATAACACAGAGAACACCAAAGCGAGAGAGAGAGAGAGAGAGAGAGAGAGAGAGAGAGAACAAATGTCTTTATTGATTCATCATAATATCAGCAAACATGCCCAATTGTGAGGCCTTCCATGTTACGGCCAATACAATAATCAAATATACATCAAAATGCATCAAACATCATACAGCTGCAATCAGGTATCCTAATTCTAGCTTGCTAACTTCTTCAAATCTTGTCCTTTTTCACACTCTAAATCTAAACCTAGACTTGCTACTTATACTTGCCAAAACGGCTTATAGAAGATTCTAGGTCTTTACACAAGAGAAGGCCGACCTTATAACAGTTAGCAGACATCCCAATGCACGATCCTATCATTAAATGCACAACTCAAATTAAAGGAACAAGTCGATTGTCATTAAGAACCAACACAAACAAACTCAGTCAAAGAAGGAATTGAGCATCAGCAAACCAGCAAGCTCACTCGGCACTTTAAGGAACTCGGCAACCACAGAACTCAGCCAAAGCAGGAACTCAGCAATAACTGACAAAATGCACAAAGACAAGCAGGATAGCAAGGCAACCCAAGATGCTCCTGCATCAAATGTACACCCAAGATTGTGTTGGCAACGGCTGTAAGAGTCCTCCTTTGTCGCAACTAAGAGAACTTGAAGCACAAAAATCTTTCTAGGATAACATTGATCGTCCTCGTGGTTGAACATAGCCAAGTATTGCTTAGCGTTTGATTTGAAATATAAAAGTTGAGAGATGTTGATAATTATTATAGCTTTCCACCATTCTATTCTTGAATTTCATTTCTATTTATTTAACAATATGTTTAATTAAATACTTTTCATTTATTAAGCAAAACATAAAATTATTAAATTGTGTTTGATTAAAAATTCCAACTTTGAAAAAGGAAACACTATAAACAAACCTGAATACTTTGAAATGGTACGTTTTGCACCATTGTACTATGTCATTGTCAAATTATAAATTCATGTTTCTAACATAACTCTGCAATACAATACTTGACAAATAATGTGTGCCTACAAGAGCATCAAATCAATCAAAGAAACAAGGTAAAAAATGCTAACATGGATGGGATATGGAATGAGTCTGAGATAAACACAACTATTCATGTAGCTAGAAATGCCTTGAATTCTTCTATGTTGAATGATGTCTGAGCAAGCACCAAAATGGCTTCCTCACAAAGTAATAAAGGAATACTTTGTATTGAAGAAGAAAATATGTCTCTATAACAGAAATGCATAATTTCAAAAGCCTGCCTTGTACACATTTCACATGGTCATTATGACCCTTTAAAATGGAAGCTTTTCTAATAGACAATCTTGGAGCAACAACATAATAGATTGGTGGCACTTTGATGTGAAGCATCAATCTAATGTTTCTTGTGAGTGGACTACAAGCATATAGTAGCTTGTTTAGACATTCGACAGTGAGATCCTTAGGTCAAAAACAGCACAAACCAAGCAAGATTCCTGCAGCCTTTTAACTCATAGATCTGAGGTAAAAGTAATATTCTTTAAAAAAGGGTTTTTAAGTCATGGCAATGTGAATGTCTCGTGTTAAAATAAGACTGCACCATGCAGCCTTGATCATTACCTCCAACTACAATGTCCACAGAACAATCAAGTTCTACCAGTTCATTCAGAGTGGTTTATAAATGGATCCATGGGATTTTAATGCAGAAGATAAAGAATGTCTTATCTTCACACTTGAGTCTGATAGGATAATGCAACTGGCACTATATTCTTCACACATTTGCATATCAAATATATTGTGTGTTGACAATGAATAAACACCTGAATATGCTCCTAGTCGGTTCAAATTTACTTTGCCTGATTGTCCATGACTTACTTTCTATTTTCATTTCTTAATCTGGTTATTTAGTTATAACACAGCCTGTTTTGAGTTATGAAATATGCTAATACTGTTAGGTGCAAATGTTTTATCCAGAGTTCGAAATTTACAGGTATAGGCATGCTCATTCACAACCATGTAGTGTATTCAGCAATATCCTATTGTAAAGCAAAAAAGTATCAGGATCAGCATCAACACCAGAATATAAATTCTTATCTTTTCTGAATCTGACAAATAAAATTCTCGGTGTACCAGTATCAAGCATAAGATCACCCTGAATAACATCATCTACTTGAAAACAGAGCAAAAACAAAATGTAACCATAACATTTACTCATAATTTGAAAAAAAAGATCACAAGTGCATATCTATCAATGCAACTCCCAACTAAGATATAATTTGCTAAGAGCGGAAAGTTAGCACAAAATTTGAGATTTAAAATTTGTCTACAACTCTAAGTGCACCTAAATAACTATGTGCAAAAAACAACTTTGAGATTTAAAATTTGTCTACAACTCTAAGTGCACCTAAATAACTATGTGCAAAAAACAACTATCTTTTAGTTCAACTGCAAACTGCAAGAACTTGCATCCTAAAAACTTGTACTAGGACATTTTTCACAAAAATATTAATGCTAGAATAAATATGATGAGATGAAAACTTTTGTCCAGAATCCATATTTCACTAGAGTTCATTTAATTCATGAGTTTGCAAAAACTTTCATTACTCCTAGAAGAAATATAATGAGTGTGTGCAAATTCTCAATCGTGCAGGAGATCACCCAAGTAACTTTTGCTAATTACAAGGATTTCATTCCTTCACAAACTGTAAGAGAACATCAAAGAAAAAGCCTTCTATCAAATTAAAATTAGGAATATCCACCTATTTGAGTTCAAATCTATATAAGATGTGCTTATGAATTTGAAAATCTTTAAATCATTTCACCTTCCAAGGTTTCAATGTTTCTCTCAAATAATTTCTAGATTTATAAAGAATTTCTCTTGTATGTCAATGTCTTTCTGATTAAATTCTTGACATGATATGTTCATACAAGCATTACTGATCTGGGTGCAAAATTCAGTTGATCTGTAAATGAAAAATGTCCCATACTACAGAACTCTTAAACAAAAAAGCTGAAACAGTTATGTGCACAGGACAGCCCTTCTACAAGAGAATTGCATACCTTCCAAAATCCTGATCTTCAATAGGAAAAGAAAGATTTCTGGGAAGTATTTCAAATATAATGTCCTCATTCTGAAATATGCTCCTGTAATTACAGTCAAACTTCAAGAAACAAATTGAAACAATACCCTCACTATAATAAAATCTGTACAACTAGAGAACATCAAAGGAAAGCTGAAAATCATGACAGGGCATGGAGATATGAAAAATTTGCGTTACACTAATCCAAGCACATGTATGTCATTATTCATGTAAAGACGTGCAACTTAAAAGATGAAGGCAATATGGAAGGATCAATTAATTTAGACAAGATAATTTCCATTTTTCATAACATTATTTAGTTGTTGCTATCTTGTCTACAAGAAAGTGGTAAGATAGACAAGATAAGATACGATAAATTTATTAATGTCCAGCGAAAGACCACAAAGAGGCTCCAGGGAACTGCTGAAACAAAACAAGAGGCCAGCCCACAGCAGGATTACCAAACCGCACCTAACAAGAGAAAACACTAAAACCGAAAGCAAACAACAAACAACAAACTATTGGCTTGGAGCAGCTAAGAAAATAATCCAGAACCGAAGTAAAAGCTATAGGGTAAGAAGGGACCCCAAGTCGCCTCTAAAGACCTCTAAAAGAAGAAGACTGTAGCTGTGTAGAGTCTCTGCAAGACCGCACGGATCTCGTATGACCAGAAGGAGGACTAAGCTGCTGCTTAGTACCACAAACTAGGGAAAGCATTTGGAAGAAAAAGGTAATGAGTTGATTTTTTGATGTCCAATGAAAGACCACAAAGACACTGCAAGGAACTGCCAAAACAAAACAAGTGGCCAGCCCACAACAAGGACATCAAATAGTGCCCAAGAAGAGAAAACACTAAAACCAAAAGCAATCAACAACAAACAGCAAACTATCAGCTTGGAGCAGCTAAGAAAAAATCTACAACCGAAAGATAAGCTATAGGACCGAGCCAACGGGGTTGTACCTCCTCATCAAGGGAGAATCACCGACCCACACCCCCAAGATAGAGGATACATCCCATCAGACAAATCACTTCTCGCTGATTCAATGTCACATGTCCAATTCACCTTTCAACCCCCAGCCTACAGGAACAACCAGTTAAATAATAAGAGCAAACAGGTTGGGTAAGCATATTTCTTGATTGAATGAATGGCAGCCATTGCCTCTGTAGAGCTCTAAAGAAGAAGACTGGTGTTATGTAGAATCCCAATGAGGCCTCACAGATATGGTATGGCAAGAAGGTGGACCAAGTTGCTGATTAGTATCACGCATTAGAGAAAGCAATGAGTAGAAAGAGGTGATGAGCTGCCAGGATTGTTGACTCATGGTAAGCTGATGTTGGAGTAAGTGATCCTAAAGACTCAAAGCCTCTTGAAGATAAAAAGCCAGGCATCTCTGGGCAATGAACTTGAAGAAGGTGTAAAAAGACTGAGTCTCCATGTACAATCAATAGAATCTCCCTCTAATCTCGCAGTAGATAGGGCTGCAGAATATGGAATAGATCTCCGACTCAACCTCCACAATGTTGCAAAGCTGGCAAATCTTGTCCTCCCTATCCAACTGACGGTCACGGTGGATGCAAAGCCAAGGGAAACACAAAGTGAATGCAACTAATGGTGAGAAAGGTAAGGACTAACAACGATCCCATCCTTTATCACAAGAAAGTCATCAACTTAGAAAGTTGTCTCTGGGCAAAGCCGCCGCCCCCCCCCCCCCCCCCCCAACCCCCACAAAGGTTAACCCAAGCAATGTGGAGATACTGCCTATAAATGTTTGTTCTAGCGTACATATTCAGACCTTGTCCAAAAGGGAGGAAATGATAAGAGGCATCCAATGAGTATTGAAAGGAAGGAAGACCATCAATCTCGATGTCTTGGAAGTGATGTCAAAAACGTTTGTCTCTCAAAAAGTGCCAAAGAACCATACCCTTTGTTGATTTGTGGCTTTAAGGCAAGCCTCATGTTGAAATAAAGTCCAGGGAACTTTACTCCCAGATATGTTGAGATGAGATCACCACCTTAACGCTTGGAAAAAATAAGTGAAGTAGAGAAGTCTTGAGACTATTGAAGACCATCACTTTAGTCTTACCCATGTTAACTATCAACAATTGAGAATCACAAAAAGATGCAAGACCATCAATAAGTCTTTGTAAGCCGTCTAGAGAGGAAGCAAAGGGGGCCTACATTATCTGCAAAGAGCAAGATAGAAATCATGTGTAGGAAACAACCGTCCCCCAAAAGAGAGTGCTCCTAATGAAAAGCTTCTAACTCATCAATATATATCCCAAATTAGGTAGGGTACAGAGGGCAACCCTACTTCATATCGATGGTGCTCCTGATGAAGTTTGAGGCCCCACAAGGGATTTTAATACAACCCACAACCATCTCGTAGAGTCTCATGACAGCAATCAAGAGAGTCTCGAAAATACCAATATCGTGAAGTCTTTGGAATAGAGTTGTCCTAGGCACTGATCCATAAGCTTTGCTGAAATCCACAAAGAAGCAATAGACATCGAAGAAGCGATGAAGAACTCCCTCAATAATAGCCCTAAGAGTTAATGTGGTCCATAATTTGATAGTCCAATGGAAACCTTGCTTTTCCTCTAGTATGAATGTGACGTTGACCCAACTCATAAGAGAGAAGAGTGCAAGATTATGGCATACAATTTGGAGAAAGTATGGTCAACCATGATGGTCCTATAGTTGTTGGGATCTGATTCGAGGCCAACCTTATAGATCAAATGAATGATATGACATGACCAAGATGGGAAGAACCTTGTGCAAACCACACAGTTCAAAAGATCGGTGAGGAAGGAACCCAAGACTATGATATTGTGTTTGAAGAGTTCTTCTTTGAACCCTTCCTCATCCACTCCCCTACTATTGCTCATGGATCTCACAGCCTCCCTAATGTTAGTGTAGGTGAAAAGATGGCATTAGAAAGGGAGGGGAGACAAGGATGGAAGGCTAGTTAGGGATATCATTAAGACTAGAGTGGGAGACCAATACAATGTCGTCCTACGTATGGGGAAGGGGGACAACAAGGGAAAAAGTTGTGTGAAAAGACTTAGGGTAATTGGTGATTAAGGCACAAAGGACTCTACTACATTGCAAGGTAGGGGAAGGGGGGTGGAGGGGAGGGAAGGAAGGGTCTGGATGGTGAGGCTAAGAAGAGAATGGTGGGCCAAGGGAAGTGGAGTGATGATGAAATGGTTGATGACGGAGATGAAGAACTGGAAAGGGCAGTCCACCACGCTTGCATCCCCACGATGAGGCCAACAAGTGAAGAAACAGGAGTTGGGAAAGCAAGAAAGATTGTTCAAGATCACCAAGTCCGAAGACTTGCAAAGACAGAGAAGTTGGCAACCATACAAGAGACACTGTTCAAGATCACCAAGTTTGAAGACTTGCACAGATAGAGAAGGTGGCAACCATAAAGATGAGATTGTTCAAGACCACCAAGTCTGAAGACTTGCACAGATTGAGAAGGTGGCAACCATACAGGAGAGACCGTTCAAGATCACCAAGTCCGAAGACTTGCACAGATAAAGAAGATGGCAGCCATACTTCATGAGGGGCCCCAAGATGTCATTGAAGGAGCTTTGTAGTTGTTGTGATGTGGAGCCTAATCAGACTCAGAGGTAATTTTTCCCCACTTCTTTCGGCATGGTTTCCCCCTAGATTTTACTACGAGGATTTGGGGGCAACACACCCATGCTCTAGTGGTCAAGGGGCAACGCCCCTTGCGGCGTCATAGGGCAGCGACCTAGGTGAGGTCAAGGCGCAGCACCCCTTACAGAGTCCTAGGGTTAGCGGCAAAAAGCTTGTGTAAGATGAATTTACTATATTTTTCTATTGGTCGGCTTATTTTATTCCTAATTTGTAAGTAGCAAAAAGCTAGTATAAATGGCTTAGGGTTGGGGATTTCATAATGTATGATGAGATTGTATGATTACAACAAAATGTACTCAGGTTGTAATCATTGAATAATAAGAATATTGGACTAGTTGTTTGGTGGACATAGTCCACGGATTGGATGAACCACGTTAAATCTGTGTCTTGTGTTCTCTTCTGTGTGATTTATTATTTTTCTGATATTGGTTATATTTGCATGTAATTATTCTCTATCTCGCTAATCCTAATAGTAGTCCCAAAACAATTGCCCTTGTCTCATCAATGCACATTGTGCCCACCACCTAGTTCTAGAGTGAGGTTTCCATATCTGTGGTCTATGCATTAAAATTCCTAATAATAATATCCCCAACTAGAGAGAATTAAGAGATGTTATTGAATAAGTACACTAAGGGGCCACCATCAAGCTAATTATGTATACCATAGGAAGAATATGAGGGAGGAAAATAGCACAAGACAATGAAAGTATCCCTGACGTGTAGAGTAGTTGGCTAACACAACTCACAAAAGCCTAGTAGAAATGTCAGAATAAACAAAAAAAGCAAGATCCTGAAGTCAGTTACTAACAAGGCAAGCTACCCCAACAGACTCCCTAACACCACCAAAATTCTTGACCCCATCCCTAAAAGTTGATAAGCAAAAGTTGTTAACACCTTGAAGAGGACAAGAGGGGCTCATGAGTCCCTGTAACAAAAAGAAGATCAATCAAGCCTAAAGCATCATGGCACATGCTCAGTGATGGAGCTCAAATTTCTCCATTTTTGCATATTTTCACTTGGGTTCTGAAGCTTATCTCAGCAAAGTGGAGTCAATGCTCCCAATGCTAGCATGTCTCAGGTTGAATTAACAACAGATGTTTTAGATTTGATGAAAATTGGTCAGAGGAACAGGGCAGTAGGTGCCACTGTACTTAATGAGTGCAGTAGCTGCTCTCATAGTGTCTTGATTGAGCATGTGCAAGGAATAGACTTATCTTCTGGAGTAGCTCTCCTTTACTAGACTCGGTTGGTAGTGAGAGGGCAGACAAACCAAACGCCACTGGTGATGGACTTAACAGATTAAAAAGCAGCTACAGAAGTCAATAAATCATTCAAACAATAGAACATGCTCAACAGTACCAATACATGCTCCAGAGTGCAGACTCTTCAAGTGCCAACGCACAGATCCCCACTGAGAAACTCTTGCAGCAGTATTTAACCTTATAAAATCCTCCTTAGTTGCTACCAAAATATATCTCAGGTCTGCACTGTTCATTCCAGATGATTTCCAGCCTTGGTCATCTTGTTGTAGCTACTCAATGATTGATAAGGTTTCTTTATGATGTGAAATATTAAACCAAACCCAAGGATATAACTCCAAACATCCCAGATCTGTTCCCTCTATGTTTATTGGCCAGCAACATAATATCTGAAGATTGCCGGGTTCTGATCTCAGCCCAGTGTAAGTACTTTCAGCTATAGAACACTGGATCGCAACCTCTAAATGATAGTTTTTTATATGGTACATCTCTGCAACAAAACTTCCTAAATATGTAGAGTACCCCTCCAAATAGATTTAGCGTGAATTTCTTCCAAAATCAAATGCATTCACCCAAGAACATACACAGACTTCCGAATACATCTGAGACATCCTTGGAATACAAGGATGAATATTGATATGTGATTGGATGGAAACGCATAAATCCATAGGCAACAGCCATGAAAGATAAGAGAGTTGGAAGGCGAGATCCTAGTTCAAACCCATAGGCAGCATTTCGTCAGCAATGGAAGCCTGAATTCAAAAGATATTTGAGTACTGAACTTTCATCAGGGAATGAAATAATAAGAAACAGTAACAGCATATATAAATAACATTTGCTGAAGCAATGATAATGTTGTTTCACAATAAGGATTCAGGTGCTGAAATGGATGGGTAAATCGCTAAAAGTCACACGATGCGCCCACGTCAAACTTGTCAACACTACCAAATACGCACAAAGCGAATGGGGCAATGGAATTTTGGAATAATTTATAACCAGTGATGGTTTCTGAGTTCAATCTCCAAATCGAACAGAGACTCCATTATATTGAATATAGACGGATTACTAATAAATAGGGATGCATAAGGAGCCACGTGAATGGTCAAGACAGTGATCAGCAGTGATGAAAAACATGAGTGCCCATGTTAAGATACGCAAAGAAGGTTAAAGAAGTCTAATAAGAGACTGCCATAGAAGAGATGCCGTCAGATGAAATAGTGAAAGGATCTTTCGAACTGTGATGGATTAATATTTCTCACGCACAGGGAGTGTTACAGCACAAAAACAATTCAGAGAGCCGTTGGTATATGCACCCCGAGTTTTTAGTTTGGAAGGTTTTAATAAATTTGTTGTTATAAGTGTTTTGAGAACACTAACAAATAATTATCGACTAGAACTTTATATTACAAAAACATTTGAGTAATTAATTATTAATCTTGAGGAGGTGTGATTATCTAAAGAGAAGATGTCATTTAATTTTGAAAGAGGTGTGACTATTCATAGAATAGCATATAAATAAGAGTTATGTTGTTTTGGAGAGCAGATATTAAAAAAAACAAGACATATTCGAGAAGAAAAAGCATTTTTACATTCATTTGTAAGGAGGAATAAGGAGCAAGAATATGGATTTGTAATATGAATTCAAATATTTTATTTTAATAAAAAAATAAAAGGCCCTTTTTTTATTTTTATTCAAGGCGTAGAGATTAAAACTGCAGTTGATTCGTCCTTTATAATCATCTTTGAAATTCCATAAAAAATTTGTGTCAAATAAGTGGATTGGATCATTTATGGTATTTTAAACTTGATAATTATAGATATAGTGAAATATTGAACTGTTTCTATGTCTATATCCAATTTGTCTCCCCACCTTAGGAGTTAAAGTGCAATCTGGACTAGTTTAAAATTGTGTATATATACTTGATCCATCGCATCTAGCTTATTAAATTGTTTATAGTTCACGTGCACAGAACTTTATAAAGTTGTACGTGATAATCTTCATTGTAGTTGACTATGTTGCCCGGATGAGCAGAGGCACCGGTCTTTTTATTATTGAAGTAAAAAATCTGTATCATACTTCTTACAAGCATCAAACCCATTGTTAAGAACCATATACAAAACATTCAATCAATTCAAACATTCAGTATTCAGCATTCAACTTGTAATTTATCCAGTTCAAGGACTTAACCAACCAAAGAACTTGCAATGCTTAAATTTGCTATAGAAAAGCCTTGAACCAAGTAGTCAATGTTTGAGGTGAAGGTCTACCCGCCTAGGTGTAGAGCAGCCGAAAGTGCAGGGAAATCAAGGTGATTCTTGTTCATTGTCCAAAACAGATTGTGGAATCTTGTTGGAAAATTGGCAAGCTCTTGGATTTCCAATCTGTGGTTTTGGGAACCAATAATCGGTGTGGAACAAAGTGTCTCCATATGACTCTTGCAGTTGACTTGCAAGGACCCATCCTTAAGTTCCCCCACACCCAAACACGCTTATGACTGCCATTGAGCCGCACCAACAAATCGGGATTCTCAAACGGGAGGGAAGGAGTCTCTAGTAATTGCTTTCAGGTTCCTAATGACTGCCCATTTGCATTTGCATCTGCCACAAGTTCTAAAGAATGTTTCAATTCTGCAACATGTGACTTGGTGAGATTCTCAGCAAGAAAAATCCTCGTGGCAAGCGAGAACAATTTCCTCCTAGTTATGAGGATGCAAAGACGATCAACAAAAGACAGAAAACAAAGGAATAGAGTGTTGTCATATCCTATCCAAGCTTTGTAAAGAGTGATGTCCCTAATGTCCAGTTCCATACGGAGAAACAAGTAAGCCTACAAAAAGTGGATCGGAAGGAGGGCGACCATGGACCTTCAGATTTAGCTCATGTAAACATCTAGCTCATTCCTCAACGAACTCAGAATGAACTAATTCTTAGCCCCAGTAAGAGGCGCACTGTTGTTGCAGATCACAGACCAAGTTTTTACTTGTTATGTTTATGTTTTCAAAGAGTTAAGTTTTCTATCCTATGCAGTTTGCTTGTCTTTAACATCTTTAATTTGAGTTTAAACATTGCTGGACTTTGGCACTCTCACCCATTGTTGATGAAAGCTTCAGATGTCAAAAAAATTGTTTGATGTTGACATTGAGATGCTATTTGAAACTATCATTCTTGTCAGCCATGGATGAGAACCCATCCAAAAAGGTTTAAACAACATGCTTGAGACTTTGGTTTTCCAGCTTCGGTCTTCCCATGCACTCCAACAATTCAGCAAAGGAGGCCCCATCAAAGGATTTGCATTGTGTTGTCCCCACTTTTGTTCCCCACATGTTAAAACAAATGAACCTTAGATGTCGGTTTAAAAGTGGTATTCTTTTGATTATCTTATGATGACTCTGGGTCTAGTTTTTCTTAGACTAGGAGGTCTTTATCGAGTTTCCCTAATCTACCTTCTCTTCTGGTGAACCGGGTGGGTTATCCTAAATTTATGTCTCTTAATGAGTAAGTTTAGTACCTAACCCAATAAAGATCATATTTCACTCGCTCACAACATAACCCATTTCTTTGAGGATGAATTTCAAATCCCTTCATATTGCAACTCCTACAAGAAGTTCCAATCTGCCTTCTCCTCGGCGGGTTTTGGCCCATGAAGATAGATTTTCCTATCAAATACAAAAGAGGTATCAGAAGCTTTCAGAAATGTTCAATCTGCTTAATAACAGCGAATACCCTAGCCAAAGGTGGCAAGAACGATGGTCAAAATCAAATCAACAATGCGAATATATTGGAATACCCACATCACATGTTGAAAAGTCAATTGCCCTTAGAAATGGATTCATAACTGTCAAATGAAGATCAAATTGCATGATCGCCACTCACTTCCAACTTCAAGAAATTTAAGTTGCGACAGTGTGAAGAGCATAAAGTGACGGTGAAAGCTAACAGTCGCAGCATCACATGTGATCAAATAAACTCCAGCTTCTATGTTGCAAGGGTGCAAGAGACAACGGCAGTTAAATAAAACAATTATCGCATGATCACAAATAGTTCAAGTTAACCTGAGGTTAATGTTGCAAAGTAGAGAAGCAGCGAAAGTTATTCATCACACCTTCGCATGGTTGCTGGTAGTTAAGGGTAACCATGAGTTAGGGTAGCGAAAAGCTTGCATTCGCAGTTTCGCAAGGTTAAACCATGAGTTAGGATTTCAACTTGTGTAGTCGGGAAAGGAAACCATGCAGTCAAATTTTAATCAATCACAACAGCACACAAGGTTAATGCTAATCTCTAGTCTGGGCAGCAAAGTGACGAAGTAATGCCATCACATGGTCGTAGGTGGTTAAAGGCAACCCAGAATTAAGGCGGCGAAATTGCGAAATACGTTGATCATGGCGTCCTAGGGTTAAAGTTAACTTGAGATTTCAAGTTGCGCTCTGGCGAAAGCAATAATGGTTAAACATTAAACAATAATTATAGCATCGCATGCAGTCAATGAAACTTTCATATTAAGTTGCGAAGTGGCGAAAGTATATAAATTGCATCTTCGCACCATGTTAATCTTCAACCTCAACGAAGGTTGCGAAGCTACGACAAACAACAGCGGTTAATTCAAACGGTCATTGCAACATCACAAGAGATAAAAGTGTTACTTCATTAATAGTTGCGAAGGAGCGATGCGGTTAGATTCAAAGGTTTCACTACTTTGCAAGTTTGAAATAACAGATAATTTTAATGTTGCGAAAGTGCGAATATGGTTAGTGTGCAGTCGTTGCTACTTCGTTGTAGTTAGCAGGATGGAGACATGTTAAGTTGCGAAAAGGCGATAAGGAATTCAATAATCGGATGAGTTAAATGATAGAAAGAAGTCACATCTAATTTTTCAATAAAGCGATAAAGAGCTAACCACAACAATTATGACCTGAGCTTTCACATTGTCGCAGGCAATTAAGAGATGAGTCAATTTGTATCTGGCGATTGCAAAGCCACGACACGGTTAATTGTTTGAGCCATAACTGTTCCGCAGTTAGAAGAAATGTTAAATCTTGAACTACAACAAAGATGCGACAAGAAAAGAGGAGAAATCATTCAACCATCAGATTTTAAAGGATCAAAGACTATCGCTTTCTTGCTTTTCGAAGATGCATGAAGAATAACCAATGTACGAAAGCGAGCACTAGACACATGTACACAAAGGGACCCACAGAAGAAGTCATAAACAATTAATCGTCATTGTTGATTTAAGATCAACGACAAGAATTCAAACCTACTGTGACTATTGAGATATGAAATACAAGTTTTGGCACCAAGATGATTGTTACAGATCAGAGAGGAATATGAACCATTTTAAGGTTTCTAATCATTTGTGCTTTCTTTCTTTGATGTATTGAACTATAATCGATGATTGTTGGATTTCTTACGGTTCAAGTGCCCCGAAATGTAATAATGAATTGTAATGGCCAGGTATCTAAAGGCCTATAAATGTAACTTTCATAGTTAATGCAAGAGTCAGCAATGTTTTGTGTCAAATACTCTTTGTTGCCGAGACAAGAATAGAAGTGTTTGATACCATTAATTTATTGTTCCGTGCATATGTTAGTTTGTGTATTTCTTTCAACTTAGATTAGAAATCTAAAGACAAGCAGAGTTTTGTTTCTCTTTTCAATTTAACAAACTGACAAGTAATCAAAGAATTACTAAAGTTTAAAAAATACTTCTGTCATGATGTGCAAAGTATAGTCTTGCATCTTAGCTTCATATCATTCCATCTTCCATTTTATTCATATTATAAGTTTTCACAATTGCATTATCAATTACGTAGATTCATAAGGTGTCTAAATTTCCGGAATTGATCTTATCCCAAGACCAATCCATTGCATGAGTTAGTTCTGCCTAGACCTAACTTGGTTTACTTCTTTTGTTCTCTGGTCAAGGACATACCATAGTAGAATTAGAAATAAACAAATTCTCTGAAAATCATAAGCAAGGGAGTTGTACCTATAATTCAATGGGAAATTAGTGATCAAATAACATTTTCCCAACTGTTGTATTCAATTGTTCTTTATACATTTGGGCACTTTGAGAGTTATTATAAGAAAGAACAATCTATTTACCAACACGTTGATAAGTTTATAACGGTGTGAGAGAAAAATGTGAATTACGAGAGCTGAACTCCATAATTCAGGCTCAAGCACGCAGAAAAAGGGCTAGGACAAGCACACAAGGACATTAGGAAAGACTAAACCAAATATGAACCTTGATGTTGACTTTGAGTAAATATTAAGCATTTAAAGAAAAGCTACAAAAAAAAAAAGAACAGCATTGCCTACTATGGGATAAACATTAAGCATTTAAAAAAAGGCTAAAAAGGGAAGACAACTAAGGAAGCAATTCTCCATATACAAAAAGGAACTTTCAATCATTATATAGTCTTTTTGAGATATGATTAACTATGGATACACAATATTTAAGAGATGGACAAGGGAAATGTGCCCCCATCGCAGCAAAGCATAGCCTTCTTATACTATGAAACCACAGGTAAGGAAAATACATTAAATTTAAGAAAGAAACAAGAGTTTTTAATTTTTTTAAATTTCTCCCTAGTGGCACAAACCAAAACAATAAAGTCATGCGGTGGGGTCTATAGTTACACATCCATCAACAAGTTCAACCTTCTTGAATAGATTTCAACATAACATCCCTACCAATGCATAGCCTAAAAATCCCAAAGGGGAATGTTTGCAATTAGTCCAACAATTCCCCCCCCCCAAGTGTTACTCGAGGAGATTCAAACTGTGACCAAGCTTTGATACCACTTGTTACAAGCTAGGGTTGTCATTGCACCAAAAGATTGACCTGTCAATGGTTGATACAACCACTAAACTTATAGAACACACAAGGCGGTTAAACCATGTCACAAATCCAGGGGAATGTTAGCAGTCAGTCCAACACACATATCAACACATGCAAGCCTCTTAGCTAGAGTTCTAGAGAAGCTATAGTTCACACAATTCATACCCACAAACTTTTGATAATCTATCCACAATCTGTGTGCCTGAAACTAACAACATTCAACATTCTACTAATATTGCTGCAATTAAGCATCTCTTTGACTACTTTATCTTAGGTAGAAGCAATGGTCATTGAAGTCCTTGGGGTAAGATATTGACAGGTGATATTTCATATCTGTCCCTCCATTTCGCCAAAATGTGAAAATCTGGGGATGGGTATTCTTCATGTGAGTTTTGCTCACTGCAACATATATAATCGAAGACTTAATCTTCCAATATGAAGTACCAAGCTTCCAACTCTCTCTTGAATAATGATAATCACATGCTAAACAATGTGTATGGATAATGTAATCAAACGAGACAAGCCCAAGGTTCCTTACTATTATGAACTTTCACTCACTTATAATGATGTGATATGTTGGTTATCACAAATGGACTTATGATATTCATTCAATGGATATCAACTTGACTTTGAATTCTCCCAACCAAACAACTTACAAAGAGATAAGGGTTTAGAAAGCTATTCTACGCTTGCAATGCAAGAAATGGCGGATGTCTTTGTCACTCTACTAAACTTAGTTTAGCCATCAACATCAACCAAGCTACATGAAGTGAAATCTACTCTAAGTGAGGAAATGAAGAAACCGTGCAATACTCCAAATGTCACAAATATTCACCATGAAAACCAACAATGAAAGAAGGAATTATTTTGGCAGCATTATGGTAACAATTTCTCCAAGTCTCTCCTACTCTTAATCTTAATGTGCTACAAATGAGAAGGCTCCAGCGTTTTATAGCTGTTCAATTAAAACGAAGGGCCACAATCAATTCAAGATCAAGGGCCAAGATTAACTTGTTACAAACCCTAAATAGGAATGCCATCCCTGTAATCCAATTACATTAAGGCACCACCTGTTAATTTTAGGATCTTTGATAGAATGTAAACTATTATATCAGAATAGAACAACTGTAACTTTACTTGATATCTTATACTTCAGAAGTAATGAAGCAAACCTGTGACTTTGTATATCAGATAATGCAATCTTCAGATTTGATTGATGTCCAGTAATCTTCAAAATTTATCAGCAATGGAGTATCTGCAATATTAGTTGAATATACTACAGAAAGGAGAAGTAGATCACTAGGACTTGTATGCCTTGTATTCATATTATTCCCAGCGATCTCTTGGCACATATATACAAATGTGAAAGGTCACATCTCCGTAGAGACATGACTCTACGTGAACAAAGGTCACATAAGGTCATGCCTCTACGTAGGCATGACTAACTATTGTTAAACATAACTGATCACCACATAATGTATTTCATTGCAATCAGCAGCATATATAATATGTTACTTTGTAATCAGTGGCTGATACAAAGCCCCGATAACCTTCAAGATATAAAGCCAATACACATGCAATATACTTTGTGAATAATTAAAGACATTTATATATATAAACACATATGTATGTGTGTGTGTGTGTGTGTGTGTGTGTGTGTGTGTATTTCTTCATTAGTAAATGAATAGAATTCATTAAATCATAATTTCAAGTATGCAATATTACTTCAACTAATGCTATACATTAACAATCCCTATTAGTGAGGGAGAAGTAATAAAACTCTAATAGATACCAGAGTACAGAACCATACATAACACATTACCTGACTTTAACACTCTGAAATAGTGACTTGTCAAATAATTTAAATCACCATGCTATGAACAATATCATAACATATATTATGATCTCTAATTGTCCGAAACAATATCTAGAGTAATTATAATGCTTTCGTTATCAATGACTTTTATCATGATTATAGGCCTATCATTTGTAAGATCGTCACCTTACAAAGGATTACCTTCTGAATATATATGTCCATGAAAGATTGTCACCTTTCATTACATATCTGATGCAACTAAACAACCATAGAAGCATAAACACGTATAAATTGAAAATTTAAATTCAATATCCAATATTACAATTTAATCATACCAAGTTTTCCCTTGAAGTATTCCAATTTCACTTTAGCAAGAGGCTTAGTAAAGATATCCGTTGTTTTTTCATTGGTGATGATGTATTCTAGTTGTATAACACCTCGATCCACCATGTCTCTAATGTAGTGATAAGGAATTTCAATATGTTTAGAGCGATTGTGAAAAACTGGATTTGCTAAAAGCTTGATACAACTCTGATTGTCGCAATGAATCACAATAGACTTCAAAGGTCTCTTGAACAAATCAACTAGTAACTTTCGTAACCATACAGCTTCTCTGGCTCCTAAAGAGAAGGCAATGTATTCTACTTCAGTAGAACTTAATGCAAATGAGGATTGTTTTTTGTTGAACTAGGAAACCATCCCAGATCCAAGACTGAAGCAACGTCCAGAAGTACTCTTACGTTCAGTAGAGCTGCCTGCCCAATCAGAATCTGAATATCCATGAAGATTGATGCCTACTTGATCATATCTGATTCCCATGCCAATGGTGCCTTTTAGGTATCTCAAGATGTATTTAGCTACATGTAGATGTATCTTCTTTGGTGCACACATGAATTGGCTTAAGGTGTTAGTAGCATTACAAATGTTAGGACGTGTAGTCACTAAATACATTAAGGATCCAATTATCTGCCTGCAGTAAGTGGGATTCGTAGATTCAAATTTGATCATATCATCCTTCAGCTTGTGTAGATTAACTTCCATAGGAGTAGTAGCTGGTTTACATTCCATCATTCCAAATTTTGTCAAAATATCAACAGTATATTTTCCTTGGTTTAGAAAAATGCAGTTACCCTTTTGCCAAACTTCCAGTCCTAGAAAGTAGTGAAGAAGACATAGATCTTTCATATCAAACTCTGTTGTTAGTTCTTGTTTACATTTCTTTATGAGATGCTCTTCACGTGTTATCAACAAATCATCAACATATAATACAAGAATAATCATATCATTATCATCTATCTTGAAGTATAAATTAGGATCAATTTCATTTTTAGAGTATCCTAACTTCATTAGATAGTAGTCTATTCTTTCATACCACACTCTGGGAGCCTGTTTGAGACCTTACAATGCTTTCTTTAACTACATACGTGTGATTTTCTATCATGAGTGTAGAACCCTTATGGTTGCTCAATATAAACTTCTTCTTCAATTTTATCATTTAGAAATGTTGTTTTAATATCCATTTAATGAACTTTCCATCCTTTGGATGCTACAATAGCCAAGATAGTTCCAACTTAAGTGTATCTAGCAACTGGAGCAAATCTGGGTTTGTATTTTTCAATGTTGTTGTCAGGTGCATGCTTGATTTTGAACAGCCACTTAGAAGAAACAACCGATTTGTTTTTAGGTCCAGGTACAACATCCCAGACATCATTTTTTAATATATAATTATATTCTTCAATCATTGCTTCTTTTCAAGGTTGGCTTGATAAGGCTTCATCAACATTTGAAGGTTTTGATTTTTATAAGTTCAGTTAATAATGCAACATAACATGACTGGTTTCATGTTCTTTTACTTTCTCAAATTACTTCATTAGGTTCAACATTATTCTCTTCTATCATTTTCCTAGCCCAAAGTGGTCTCTTTTTATTGTTAGCATTTTCAGAATCCTCAAGATTTGATGTAGTGGTAGACAAGGGTTCAATATCACTCTCCCTCACAATTTCTGCTGTGCAATTTTCATCTATTTCAGAGACAAGTTTTCTAGGTGATTCATCACTGCTTCAAGAATAATAGAATGCAATATCTTCCTCAAATTTCACATCTCTACCAATTTCAATTGCTCTTTGACCCGAAATAAAAACTCTTTAGCCTTTGGTTATTTCACTGTATCCAATGAGTATCCCCTTCTTTCCAAATGGTTCTAGTTTTGTTCTTTTCTCTTTAGGAATGTGAATATAAACAAGAAACCCAAATATTCTCAGGTGACTTAAATCTGGTTAAATACGCGTAAATACTTCTTCAAGAGTGGTGTTCTCTAACACTGAGTTTAGACATTTGTTTTGAATGTAAACTGCAGTGTTAGATGCTTCGGCCCAGAAAGAAGTATGAAGGTTTTGATTGTGCATCATTGCTTTGGCTGATTCAACAATTGATCTATTTTTACGTTCTGCAACTCCATCCTGTTGAGGATTATATGGTACAAAAAACTCCCTCTTAATCCCAACAGTAATGCAAAAATCTTTTAAAATTTCAAATATGTATTCACCTCCATTGTCTAATCTTAGTATTTTTATTTTCTTTCCTGTTTAGTTTTCAACTAGAGTTTTGAATTCCTTGAATTTTGATAATACAGCAACTGATTCCTTATGTTTTAGGAAGTAGATCCAAGTTCTTCTAAAATAGTCATCAATAAAAATTACATAGAAGAGACACCCATTTAAAGAAGGTACAGACATAGGACCACAAAGGTAAGTGTGAATAAGTTCAAGAATAGCTTTTGATTTGTGAACACTATTAGAAAATGAGTGCTTAATATTTTTGCCTGAGGCGCATCCTTTGCAGATACTTAACTGATCAGATTTGAGACTAGGCAATCCTTTTACAATTTTTCCTATAGATGATAATGCACCATAGTGAAGATGACCTAGCCTTTTATGCCAAATTTCGGTAAGATTTGAAGTTTTATGAGGTAGGTCTAAATTTTGATTATTACAAAGTTTATATAGACTTTTGTCTTTAAATCCAATAGAAATAGTTTTCTTGATATTGGAATTCTTTGGCCAAGATAGAACTTTGTCTTCTTGAAAGGTGACTCTAAATCCTTGAAAAGCAAGACTAAAAATAAAGACCAAATTCCTTTTTTATAGCAGGTACATATAAAACATTTTTTAGTTGGAGAGTAATTTCTGAATTTAAGTGAATTGAGCAAGAGCCAATGCCTTTGATCGGATGAGTAGAGTTATCTCCACTGGTAACTTCTTCTGAGGAGTATTTTGAAAAACTATCAAATTTGTCTCTAAAACCTGTTATATGTCGAGATGCTCCACTGTCTACAATCCAAGTATTCACTTTAAAGAGATAAATAAAATGCATAGTTCTCTTTTTCTTCTTTTTCTACTTTCTCTTCTTTGATTTCTGCTAGGGCTGCTTGAATTTTCTTTCATTTCGGGCAGACGTTGTGTGAGCGACCAATTTTGTCACACTTGAAACATCTTACTTTAGACTAATCTCATTTCTTATATGGTTTGTCAAATTGCTTCTTATTATGTTTGAATTTTCTTTTCTTGTTAAAATTTGCATGAAGAGCTTGAATGTCTCCCTCTTGATTTATACTTAGTCCTCTTGAGACTAATCTTGATTCTTCCTGTGTGCATTCATTTTCTAATAATTCAAATTTAAGAAGCTCAAGCGGGAGCTTAGACCTCGAATAAATGTTTCCCAAGATAGAGGAAGTCCTCTTAATGCTCTCATGCTAAGTTCTTTGTCATCAACTCGATTTTCAATTGCTTCAAATTGATCTTTTAGTTCAGAAATTCTTAGAAAATAGGACATAATTGATTCCCTATTATTCATCTTTATGTATTGTAGATCTTGTTTTAGAGTTAACAATCTACTAGTATTGTTGATCGAAAGTGTCTTTAATAGTAGAGGACATCTCAAATGCACTCTTAAGACTAGATATAGAAGGAAGAATGTGATCTTTCACAGAGTCTATAATAATCCCCATAGCTTTGTTATTGTGTCTTTTGCATGTCGTTTTATTTGGATCATTTTTAGGTATGGATTTGTTTGATTCTATGTATTTTTCTAATTCCATTTCCCTTAATATTCTCATAACTAGAATTTTCCATGATGAAAAGTCTGAAGCTCCCTCAAGTCTATCCTCTAACCTTACGTGATTAACCATTTTGATTTGAGGATATAATTTAAATTTTATAAACCTAAAATTTTAGATTTAATTCTGTATAATAGAGTTTCTTATCAGAATGGCTTTGATACCATGTTAATTTTAGGATCTCTGATAGAACGTAAACTATTATATCAAAATAGAACAATTGCAACTTTACTTGATATCTTATACTTTAGAAGGAATGAAGCAAACCTATGACTTTGTATATCAGATAATGCAATCTTCAGATTTGATTGTTGTCTAGTAATCTCCAGAATTTATAAACAAGAATTTATCAGCAATGGAGTATTTGCAATGTTAGTTGAATATATTGCAAAAAGGAAAAGTAGATCGTTGGGACTTGTATGCCTTGTATTGATATTATTCCCAACGATCTCTTGGCACATATATACAAATGTGAATGGTCACGTCTCCATAAAGACCAGACGTTGCGTGCAGGGTCATACCTCTACATAGGCATGACTAACTATTGTTGAACATAACCGATCACCACATAATGTATTTCAGTGCAATTGGCGGCATATATAATATGTTACTTTGTAATCGGTGGCAAATACAAAGCCCCGATAACCTTCAAGATATAAGGCCAATACACATGCAATATACTTTGTGAATAATTAAAGACATTCATATATATCTATATATATAAACACATATGTATGTATATATGGGTATATATATGTATATATTTCTTCATTGGTAGATGAACAGAATTCGTTAAATCATAATTTCAAGTATGCATTCTTATTCTTAAATAGGAATGTCACCCCTATAATCCAATTACATTAAGGCACCACCTTGTGGGGCTTTAAGAAAGTTACAACGCTTTTGAGACCCAATGAGAACACTAAATAAGGTGGACACACTAGATTTTCCACATGTACTATTTGTATAGTATGATTGAATGTACTTGCACTAGAGTCTTGATTGGTTGAAGACAAATCAGTGTCATCTCAACATCCTTATCTCATAGACTTCATCAACTCTTTGGTGATGACAAAATATCTTTTGATAATCAACCTCATCAAGCCCTTAATTATGATGGCATATTCCCGAATTGCTTTATCTTCTCCAAAAAATTCCATCTTTTAAAATCTTCTCACTGTCACTACTTTGAACTTGTTTGTACTTGCAAACTTGATGTCTCTTTCAATGCCTTGACCTCGATCCTTGTAAGGTGGTGATGCCTTCATGTTCTTAGATCTCTCAAAGTGAACATTCAAGTTGGTAATGATTTTAAGTTGGTAATGATTTCTTTACTTGTAGACTTTGATTTCTTCTTTCTCCTTGTTCTTTGCTCTCTGAACTCTATCTAGAACTTGATCTTGGAAATCACATGTTTATTTGAACCTTGAACTCGAACTATCTTCTCATGGTCCAAAGGAAATTCAAGTTGGTAATGATTTCTTTACTTGTAGACTTTGATTTGTTCTTTCTCCTTGTCCTCTGCTCTCTAAACTCTATCTAGAACTTTATCCTGGAAATCACATGTTTATTTGAACCTTGACCTCGAACTATCTTCTTGCTTAAGTTTTGAGCTTGATCTTGTAGCATCCATATTTTGTTTTCAAAGCCTTTCTTTCTCCAACAATTACCTTGCAACCAAAGGAAATTGTATATTAAGCTCACAAAATAAGCATAAATGATATTAAGGAAATCTGAAAGCTTACACCATATGAAAATGCATCTAGATTCAACTTTTCTTCAAGACAATGTGACTTGACCATTTTATTTTCTTGAGATTTTCATCAGCATATCGTACAAAACCTTACCTTCCAGGCTGATGTTCAACATCTAAATGGTTAGATTTGCTTGCAAAGTGGATTCTGCTTGAATTTTGAACTTTCTAGCATCTAATACTTTCTTGTTTCTACCCAGATTTCTCCAGTTTACTACACTTTAAACGGTCTTTTTCCTCATTTTCTACGCGAGATTTTCTCTAGCAATCTCGAAATTCTGATTTTGTTTGTTTTTTTAGCCCATAACACTTTTTCTTTTGCAAGTTTAATGCTGATTTTGTTTTAAAAACACCAATTTATCCTCCAAAAGACTCAAAATCACTCAATCAATAAAATCGCTCCCTAACATCATTCGAATGAAATTCATTTTCACTTCATTATTTTTATTGTTTTCCCCAACTACAATCATTTTTTTCCCATTGAATGCTCATCATGTTTGGGCAGAGGTTTTGTAAAGTTGGGATTGGAAATCCCACGTTTGAGAAAATTCCACCCTAGGATTAGAATTCATGTGTCACCCATATTTGTAAATTTTAATCAACTTTCTTCAAAACTTATATAAGGGAGTTCAACTTTTGATTTTCACCTAATTGCATCATAAGGGTACATGGTGATAATCCTAATATCTTGGGATTTCTGACCTCATTTTTCATCTGATTTCACTTTATTTTTGCCGAAAACAAACTCAATTTTCTTTTCAATCTCATCAAACTTCATTTTTCACTCTTGATCAACTTGAGTTGATATGTTTGATTGAAAAGTCCGTAATAGTGGGTTGAATTTTTAGATTCTTGGGAATTTTTCAAGGCAAAACGAAAAATCCCTTTAAATTATATACTTTTCTAAGTGCGTGTGTGTGAAATTTTATATATATTCCATGACACAAACCGAGTCATAAAAACTCAGCAAGGTTTTCCCGAGAAGGCAACTCGGACTTCTCGCATGACTCACGAAGAGTGATGGAACTTAGGTTTGGATTCAAGTAATAAGTATGTGAATGTTAAATTAGAATTACATCATTAGACTATAATATAAAAAATAATAATAAATTTGATTATAGATTAGTAATAGAAAAATAAATAAATGCAACAACTATTAGCATAAGTAGTGGTCTAATAATTAGGCAAGAGCCTATAACACAATGGTAAATTCTGAGTCTCTTATCTAAGAGGTCTTGGATTCTAATCTTCTCAAGCTTAACATATCACAATAATTGATTACAACAAATAATAATAATTAACCTTGGTTTCGACCTATTATTGATAAAAAACAATTTTGTCTAATAACTCAATTGGGGCTATTTGCAATAGGAAGTTGAGCACAATAGTTGTTGGGCACAAGAAAATTGAAATGCTTTATAAGCCAATGCATTGTAAAGAATTTTTTAATCCAATAAAATAATAAACATAATTACACCATCTTGCAGGATGGGGGGACAAGTTTCCAAGACGGGTGGACAGAGGGGCCATGATTTGGGGATGGCAGCGAGCAGGGTGGGGGAATAAGGGTGTATAAACTATACATATGGTACTTAAAATGCTAGTTATGAAAAGATGTACTACAATTATACAATATAAGATATAAAGATGTAAACACCATTAAATTTGAACACTGCATTGAAGTTTTGAACTGGAACATCATGATTCATGATCAAATGACAATCAATGAACATTGAACATCAGCAAATGAAAAGAGTGTCAAATTATATAATTTTTAATTTTTAATATATATCAATCTTCAGATATAGAAATGCATATGTGAATAAAAATGAAGAATAAAAGGCTCTTGAACAAAGGAGCAAGAAGGAATTGGCCCCACATCCCATTATAACAAAAATATAACCAAAAAATATTAAAATAATGCCTTTTTTTTTTTTAAATTTAAGTCCCCCATCTTGTTGCCACAGGACGACGTCCCCACGCACCCACAGGGGACACAGAGACGTCTCGCCATCTCCGATGGAGGTGGCACTCTGAGTGACGTTGCCCAAGACGCCGAGACATCGTCCCCCCATCTCGAGTGCGGCCTGGTTTTGGTGGCGGGGCGCATCCCCGTCTTACACTGATAATAAATAATGCAACCTTTTATATTTGTGGCAATGTTGTAACATCAGTGAAATAATATATGTGTTTGCTTAACCAATTTCAATTTCATGGGTGGAGAGTGTAAACGACTGTTAAACTAATATTAGACTGTAATAATACAAATTTGAACTTTGGTTTTACAGGTAATAATAAGTCACTACAGCTATGACTCAGATAACTATCCAATTGAGAGATAAGTCTTACTGAGATTTATTTCGAACACTCGATCTGACGTTATTAATTCCGATGATGTATCTCTTGTGATCGGTCATCTTATATATTATAATCAAGAGGCAAAAGGGGCGATTGTGACTGTTCAACTACATGTCTCTTTGAAGAAACACAAAGGCATAAACTTAATTAGCCAACAAACTCAAAGGTTATCGAGTATGATTAGTCACCAAACAGATTATCAAGAGACCCTATGGTTATCGGGCATTATTATTTGCTAAGTCAATTTCAACATTAAAGCCTATGATCTAAATATAGAGGATCATAACTCGATCCCATATGATTATCATTCAATCAATATTGATCAGGGATTTACAGCCTGATCCAAGAGATGGATATAATCTGATTGCTTAGATTTTCATTCTTAGTTCAATACAAGGACGGTCTCGTCAAAATAATTTTAATGTGTATGCATGTGTGTGTGTGCATGTACATCAGTTCACATGGTGAACTGGTATACATACATGCACACACATGTGCATTCAGTTGTCATGCTGGTATATCCTTGAATTCAGACCGACGCTATCATATCTTAACAAAGAGCACAAAGCAAGGTTACCGGGAGACGAGGAGACTTGGAGGTCTCTGGTACTGGAATTGGTTCCAATACAGCCATTTTTTAAATATAGGAAACGGATATTTAGGGATGGCAATTTATTTTTTAATAGTTTAAAGCATAGTTGCATTGCCCTAGGGGACGGAAGGACGGCAAAATGAGGGGACAAGTTTCTGAGACAAGGGAGCAAAAGGGCCTTAATTTGGGGACAGTGTGGGGACGGCAGGGAGATGGTGGCAGGAGATGGGAGGGGTTGTATATACTATACATATGGTACTTAAAATGCTAGTTTTGAAAAGATGTATTGTAATATAAGATACAAATATGCAAAAGAGTAAATGCTTGAACATTGCATTGAGTTGGAACATCGAACATTTAACATAAATAGTCAAATGAACAAATAGTCAACATCGGGGTGTCCCGTCATCCTCATCAAAGGTGGCGGAATCTGGTGGTAGTGCTGGGGACGGGACAACAGAATCCCCAAGTCCCTAGTGCATCCCATGTCTAAGACATGGGGCAAAAAGAGAGGGGACGCATCTTTGTGTTACTATGGTTTAAAGAGTCTAATACTAAATACTATGTAGTACAGCTGTAAAACTAAAAGACTAAAGTAAAACTTGTAAAGTTTCTGTAAATTCTAAACAACCAAACTTATAATGCCTTTAATCTACTTGTTGAAGATGATCCTTTGTATATCAAACTTGTATGAAGTGTTACCAATAGTATAATAACTATTCTGAAAATGTTCTTATCCCTGCAATAAATCGCATAAGGCAGTAATGTAGAGGAGCAGACTTTATTATGTATTGTGTGTTCGCTATCCTCATACTTACCTCATGTTTATATTGCACTCAAGAGGAATGTCCTTACAAAGGACATGACTCTTCTAGGTTGGCCCTTATAAATAAACAAATAATAATCTTCCAAGATCAGCATCTCTTAGAAAGTACAATTAGATAGTAATTATACTAACAACTATTCAAACTGAACATTATTAAATGCTCCTAAGTAAGCCGCCAATAAGGTTAATTATATAAGGTTATAAAAGAGGCAAATCCTACATAAGGATATCCATGCTTTACATGATCTTGTATGCTCTGTTGTTCAGATTAGTATGTTATCACAATTACATAGAATTAACACTCCCTCTTAACTTGATAATCATACTGAGAGATAACATATCTAGCACCATCAATCAAGATGAATAACCATAGATTGATACTCTATATCTATCTGAATCTTCTAAGCATGTGGTATCATTGAACACATGATACTATGTCATATTACTATCCCTGTGATATGACTTATCACTTATACTAGTGATAACAGTATTGTATGGAATGCAACATACAGGATAAAATCTGGAAAATGATTAAATTCTTCCTTTATCCAAATTGTGACTCATAGGTACTGGTAGGCCTATATCACAATATGATCTTGAGTTTAAGATCTACCAGTGCACAAGATAAAATTCGGAGAATGATTAAATTCTTCCTTTATCCAAGTTGTCACTCATAGACATAGAAATGTCTACATCACAATATGATCTTGAACTCATCTAGTTCTGACAATAGTTCTCTATCATTCAGCACAATATCTAAGAGATCATCATCTCTCATAATGTCTTTTATACAAGTGTTCATTATCTCAGAGATCGGCACCTCGTAGATAATTAATACAAATGGTGAAGCCCATAACAGTCAATAGCCTAACAATAATAATTTTAATTCAAAATTATTAATAATTAAATAATATAGATGTATTATAATTCAACATACGAAGTCTTTTCCTGAAGTGATCTATCTTAACTCGGGAGAGAGGTTTGGTAAGAATATCTGTTGTCTGATCTATAGTGCAAATGTATTCTAATTTTACAGTATTCCTATCTACCATATCTCTTATATAATGGTAAGGAATTTCAATATGCTTGGACCTGTTATGAAAAACTGGATTACAAAAAGTTTGATGGAACTCTGCTTATCACAATGAATAATAGTAGGATTCATGGGTTGACCAATTAATCCCACAAATAACTTTCTAAGCCAAACTACTTCCCGAGAGGCCATTGTTGCAGCAATGTATTCAGCTTCTGTGGAACTCTATGCTACTGATGTTTGCTTTCTGCATATCCAAGATATCATCGTTAAGCCTAAACTGAAACAACATTCAGAAGTGTTTTTCCTATCAGTTACACTTCCAGCTCGTGTACCCATGTAGGTCCAAGTTAACTTTCTCATACTTGAGCCCATAGTTAAGAGTGCCTTGTAAGTATCTCATGAATCTCCTTTGGCTCACACATAAACTAACTTAAAGCATTAACAGCATAGCAAATATCAAGTCTTGTATTTACCAAGTACATAAGAGACCCAATCATATGTCTGTAAAGAGTAGAATCTATCGAGGGTGATTTTGTTGTTGCTTCCGTCTCCATTGGAGAAGACATAAGTCTGCAGTTCCACATTCCAAATCTCTTCAAGATGTCTAATGTATACTTTCCTTGATTAAGTATGATGCTGTCAGAATTCTGCCATACTTCCAATCGTAGGAAGTAATGAAAGAGACCTAAATCTTTCATTTCAAATTCTCTGATTAGATCTTTCTTGCATTGATCTATAAGATGATCATCACCTGTTATTAGTAAATCATCAACATATAGTTTCAATATTATCATATCATCTTTATCCTTTTTATAATAAAGATTTGGATCAGCTTCATTCTTGGAGAATCATAAACTGGAGAGATACTTATCAATTCTTTCATACCATGCCCTTGGAGCCTGTTTAAGCCCATAGAGAGCTTTCTTGAGCCTACAAGCAAAGACTTTAGGGTTATGAGTTTCAAATCCTTCAAGTTGTTCCAAATATACCTCATTTGTAATCTTTCCATTCAGAAATGTTGTTTTCATATCCATCTGATGTACTTTACATCCTTTCGATGCTGCAATAGCTAGCATTGCCCTTACAGAGGTGTATTTGGCAACTGGAACAAAGGTTTCTTCATAATCAATTCCCTCCTTCTGAAAGAATCCCCTCACTACAAATCTGGCTTTATATTTTTCAATGCTACCGTCAACAATGTGCTTGATTTTAAATATCCACTTAGAAGAAACAACAGATTTTTCTACAAGGATTGGAACAATTTCCCAAACATCATTCTTAATAATGGATTGGTATTCTCCGTCATAGCATCCTTCCAAGCTGTATGTTTAATAGCATCTAAACATTGGTTGTTTCTGATTTAGATAAATCAAGCATGTGTGCTGCATAACTAGAAAAAAATTTGGGTCTTTTGCTTTCTCTAAATGTTTCTTCATAATCAATTCCCTCCTTCTGAAAGAATCCCCTGGCTACAAATCTGGCTTTATATTTTTCAATGCTACCGTCAACGGCATGCTTGATTTTAAATATCTACTTAGACGAAACAACAGATTTTGCTACAGGCCTTGGAACAATTTCCCAAACATCATTCTTAATAATGGATTGGTTCCATCATAGCACAATCTCCTTCCTGTTTCCTGATATTCTTTTAGTGAATTTTGTCTCTCTTATGTACCATGTCAATAAACATCAGCACTTCTGTATTCTATAATTGTTTGTTAGTTGTTTATCAGTTGTTACCTAACTATCTTTTAATTTCCAGATCAGCCATTCTGTATTTCTTGAATGGGCAGTAATTTTAATAGTCTATAAAAAAATTGCAGTTGTGGTAAACAGATGCACGTACTATGTGATTCACATTCATGCCAATAATGGAAACATACAATGAATAGTAAGCACAAAGGTTTACATACTTCCAAATTGCACCCTTTATCAGAAGAAAGCTACCAAAAGAAAGAGAAAAATAGAACATTTAATAAATTGAATAATAGCTGACTGCAGAGCAGTTTTCACCTGCAAGCCATGCAATTTATTGCAAACTTTATACCTTAGATGAGATAAAAAATAATTAATTCTTCAATAATTGCATCGAAACCATTCTCATACTATGATCCCAAGTTTGAAGATTTGAAATAATAACCGAGCAAAAAAATTAACTTACCCGTCCAGGGATTTCCAAATAGTGCTATATGTGTCGTTTAGGGATACAATGTGCTGTAATTGTTCAAGCCAACTTGTGTCATTAAATGCAAACAACACAGACGTACCTGTCTAGCACAGAATCAGGTTATCACATCTAACACTATAATCATATAAGTACGTAATCACAATATTGAAAACACAGCTATGCAACCAATAACACAGCAACCCTCACTATCCAGTAAGAAAATTGTGTAGCAGCTGTTAAGAACAAACAATTGGACGGAAGACCTGTCCTTTATCATCAAATAATTTATTAATTTAACATAAAAGAAGGTGATCACTCCTCATATGAAATCAGACTCCGGTCCCTGGTCATAATGTGGGCATACGTTAAACATGAAGGCAGTTTTAAGATTTTCTAGCTATCTTCACATTTTCATATTCTAAAATTGTTTTTAGTTTTCTGTTCAGTTTCAAATTTCCGTTACATTTGGGGTCTGTCCATTTTCAGATTTATGTTATAATTATGGTTTCATATTTTGTAAGACTTAAGACAACTTGAGCAGGTCTTTAGTTGAACACACAATAGCGCAGACACTGCACCTACCCAAACATAATTGTTTTGAACTTGTTATATAATCCAAGTTGTCTCTAGCTATTTTCAATTAAATATTTTAAACTTGTTTTTAGTTTTCTGTTCAGTTTCAAATTTCTGTTAAAATTCAGGTCTGTCCATTTTAAGATTTCTGTTATGTAAGACTTAAGACAGCTAGGGCAGGTCTTTAGTTGAACACATAACATGCAGACACTTTACCAACCCAGACATCATTTTTTTGGACTTGTTATATAATTACTCTTCGCTCACAGTACCATATCCTACCAACAACCTAAGAAAATAACTTAATTCAATCTTTGCACATAATGTTAACTTTGAGCTTTTAAGTTGTTTATAATTCAACGTAAAAATCTATTTGGAACTACAGAGTCTAACACACTTTAGAGAATGATGCTAATATTGAGAAAGCAAATTAATTGCCCCATAGATGAATTCTCCGTAAAATAAGCATTGCAAAACTATGTCTAGAGCTGACCATTCTATACATACACACACACTCATGCATATACCCATATTGACACCCACACTAATTAGTTTCTAAATTTCACAAATTTAGACATAAATAAAATTAAATCAAATTTCAAAAATTTATTTATTTGTTGATGTCACAAGTTGTTAGTCACCAAATCTTTATGCAATTTCTTCTAAATGTTGATCCAACTATTATGTGATGTACTACAAAGTTGATCACACTAATGCTCCTTCACCTAATCTTTCTAGGATTTTCAAAACTTCCAAGTCTGTTGTGTACTCATTTAAAGCCACACCTATGTTGCATTATAAGATCATTTCAAAGGGCACAAACTTGAAGAATGTATGGTTAGACAAGAAGACAAGCTTGTGCAAGTCACTTTAATTAACATATTTCAAATTTTTTAGCCTAGTTTGGCACAACTTCGTAAATGGGTGTCATTACATTAGAAGCCATTAGTGAATGAAGGCTTTGTCAAATGTCAATGTGTAATGTCCCCTTCTCCGCGGTAGGCCTTACTAGCGCCTTGTTGTTCTATCTTTCCATCCAGATAAGCTAATGGCATTTATCTTGAGGATGCCAGCCAGTCACAGGAATCTACTTGGTTTCGTTGGGAAATATTTAAGTTGTGGAGCTTTTCTATAGTTAAGTCACTTTATTAGTCCCTGCCTTTTAATGTTTTCTTTTGCGCCCCCCCCCCCCATTTAATTTTTCCCACTACATATAAATTATATTGTAAAGTCTCAAAGACAATATTAAAAAAATCTCAATATTATATACTAATTCCAAATTTTTCATTGGTTCATACTAATTTCCTGGGGATTTTAGGTATTTTAAATTTAAATTAAGAAAGAAAAAATCTTTGTGGTACGCATGAATTAAATGTTTGACATCTACATAGAGCGAAATAATTGACAATGGCATATTCATCACATCACATTTCCTCATTCCCCTTCCATCATGACAGAACAGTCGGGGGCCAGGCACCGGCAAGACTGGGCATGAAAAAGCGTGAGCCATACAGCCATACTCGACAACTTTGCAGTGGCTTTCTTTAAAGGAACCGAGGCTGCTTCATCTCTCTCCTCCTCTCGCCACCCTCCAACTGTCACAGATATGGAGGTGGAGATCGTACACCGCATGTAGCCTGCCGCGGATTTTGGTTGTTTCTACCATAAAATTTAATCACTTGTAGAGTTGTCTTGGGGAGATACTAATATTTGAAGCAGTCTACCTTTTCTATCCTTGGCATGGAAATCCCTCAACGTCTAGATCAAACAACCGATCACGTGTTGGTACGAGGGATGTCAAGTTAATGGAGGTGGAGATCGTACGCCGCATGTAGCCTACCGCGGATTTTGGTTGTTTCTACCATAAAATTTAATCATTTGTAGAGTTGTCTTAGGGAGATACTAATATTTGAAGCAGTCTACCTTTTCTATCCTTGGCATGGAAATCCCTCAACGTCTAGATCAAACAACCGATCACGTGTTGGTACAAGGGATGTCAAGTTAGTAGACATATGATAACATCATACAAAGTTAACCTCTTGTTAGCATCCAAATTAGGGATTATAATTAACTCATCATCCAATAAGATATTGGAATTTTAGAACCACGAAGGAATAATTGAGTCATTTACAATACTGAAGCCAAGCAAGAGCGGGAGTCCATATCTATGGAACTGGCAAAATTATAATTTACGAGAATGAATAGTTTTAAAGTAAATTTTAAAGAAAGTCTTAAATGAAGAATAAATAGCTTAAATTTCCAGCTATATTAAAATTTTGATATTTTTAAAATTAATTTAGATTCTTCTAATTATTAATTAAATTAAAAACTATATTACTATTTTTAAATATTTAGGTTTGTTCTCTAATTTTAAATTTTATATGGTTTTGAAATCTTTAAAAAATCAATTATTTTGATATTTGTTGAATAAAGAATAAGAAAAAATACATATAATTGATTTTAAAAATTATAAAAATCAATTATGAGATATAAATTCTATTTAATATAAATGTTTGTATAAAAATATTAAGTATTTCAAATAAATAGAAGTTTCAATTAAATGTATGTGATATTAGATTAAAAAAACTTACCAAGTGTTAAAAGTGACATTATATGCATAACCAAAACCTCACACTATTAAAGACATTTTACAAATTCTTTGGGAACAATTATAAAGTACTTAAAATTTAAAGATATACGCACTCTAAAATCATTTTTAAAATAATTAGTGAGACCTAACCCTCACAATGACCCAAAAGGCAAGGACTCCAGCTACCAAAGAGCTCTTGTTTTATAAAGTTGATTTAAAAATCACTTTATGACTTAAAGTCATTTTGTAACAAAAGTAACTTAAGTGACTAAAAGACAAAAATGGCTTTTATCCCACATTGCCTAGTTGTTTGTACTTCCCCTCATATCGAGGTTATAAAAGCAATGAGCTTCCTTGTGATTGACACCATGAAATATAATATTATGCAACTGAAAGGTTGCTTAAATGTGACTGGTTGCTTTGAGGACGAAAACCCTTACGGTAGTGTGAGGAGTTGGACGTAGCCCCAGCCTCTCATTAGAGACTTTACTCATCTTTTGAAGTGGAGTGCATTAGGAGACGTCACTGTTACGTGGAATCTGCTTCCAAGAAGTAAGTTTATTAGCAAGTAGTAACAGTTGTGTATTCTGAAAATAATGGGAGTTAGCATGAATTGATTCTCTGTACAAACCCAGAAGTGAACAGTATAGCAGCAAGGGATTCACAGCTGTGTGAGCATCAACATAACAGACTGACAGTAGCATGGTATTCGATATACTGATATCCATCATTAACGCAGCATAAGGGAGACTGGTGGTATCAATCGCTTGGGAGGAAGGGTGTTTGGTTGACATATGTGGATACTCCATTCAGCGGATAGCACACTATAAAACTGGGTACAATAAGTTAGTGGCAGGTTACGGGACTTTGGTGACAGGTACAGTACCTTTTCAGGAACTCGCAGCCATCACAAGGTGTGTCGGCCACTACTCCAGCAGCCCGATATCCCACTGCAGTCAAGACTTCCCTGTACGTGCACCACCGGCCATGGTTATTAGGAAGCCAACCACATCACGGCAATATCAGGTTTTCTTATTTATTTTGTCTTGTATCCTATTTGCATCAGTAGATACTCCTATGGTTTTTAGCTTCTAAATATGATCATAGGATCTTTCCAAATCCATTAAGAGTCCCCTAGGAGATATTGACATGGAGGAGTAAAGTACATAGTTTAATATTCTGTTATTTCTGAAGTTATCTATCCAAGAATTTCTACTTTCACCATTGCCAAATTTTGGAAAGGATATAGAAAAAACTGGGTTCAGATTTTTACACAATGTGAGCTAAAGGTTGATTATGGTTGCATGCAAATCCCTTTAGTATAGAAATAGTTTGCTCAATAGAGATCATTGATTTAAATTAAAAGGCTTCTTGTGGCTAAAATCATGATTTATTTCTTTTAATCCTCTTCCAGTATCTTTTTTTCTTCTATTTAAGTAAGGCTTCCAAATCTCCAACTGGAATGTCAATTGCCTTTACTCCGGTGGAATTTCTTTGAAATATTAATTACAGTCCCAAATCAATGCTAAATTAAAAATCATTTCAGGCTAGGGGCCTGGTTCAATTGGTTAGACAATCTGTGGTAGGTGTGAAATAATGAGTTCTAATCTTCCCCCAGCCCACATTGTAACATAGGGTGTGTCATGCCAACCTCTTGACTGTTCTAATTACGCAATTCATAAGCATTTAAAGGACTTTGTTGATTATATTTAGGATACTACAGAAATCGATCCCACTAGTGCTCTTTCACCTAATCTTTCCAGGCTTTTCACAACTCCCAAGGCTGTTATGCACTCATTTAAAACCACACCTATGTAACTAAAACCAAGCTCCACTCTCAATGGGCAAGTTATTAAGTGAATGACCAACAAGTGATGAATGACTCTATTTCATGCCTCTTATATATAGGAGAGCAATCATGCAGAAGCCTTCCTGTGGTGGCATCTTCTCTCCCTCAATCCAAGTAGACTTGAAACATGTGCCCCAAGCATTAAATATTTTAAAATATAGTGTAATGTCCCCATTTTGAGACATTAGGATTTCTGAATTAAATTTACATTATATTAAATTTGGCTTATGAGAGTTTAAAATAATTTGATAAAAAAGGTCACTTTAATATTATAAATGGGGTTATAAGGTGACAAAAGAGGAAGATAACGATAGACAGAGCAGTGGAAACTGAAGAGGCACAGCTTGATACATTAAAAGAAGGAAGGGAGACTCACTTTGGGCATGCTTGGATTTGAGATTAATTTCTGCTTTCTCCTTGGAGAACTTTGGGAAGCTTCTAGCTTTCTCTTGCTAAAGCCTAAGGGCGGAAAACCTTCAGGATTTCTTGGTGGATCAGACGTAGCCCCGATTCATCATTTGTGGTGGATTCGCATCAGAATTCACATTTGGGATTACAGGTTCTTTTATGTGTTTCCAATCTAACTGTTGTTACTGTTTTTAAGATTGGCTTTCCTATGCATGTTATTGTATTACTGAATATTATGATACAATAAAGTTTCTAAAGATTCCATATGATCAATTTGTTATTTGCTGGTCAAATCTGGAAAATTATTGCAAAACAATTTGTTTGAATTTCTGAAAAATTACTTTGAAAGAAAAATTTGGCAAATATCCATTGGAGATATTATAGTGGTATCAGAGCTAAAAATCCTGCCATACTATGCAGTTTATTTGGAGAAATTTTTACAAAAGTTTTATCAAAAGGATTTTTATTTAGAGAGAAATTTTCAGGAAATACAGTTGAATGCATGAAAACTGTGCGGCTATATTAGGTTCAACACATTATTCTTAGCAAAGCCATAGAGGAATAATTTCTGGAGTTGTTGATTATACAGAAAGTTCTATTATATACAGATATATTATTAAAATTACCAAGAAGTGCAAGGCCAGTTTATTTGCGACTCTATAAATATTTCATTGGACCTTCATTTAAAACAAATATTCTGTTAGTTGAGTTTTCAACTATAGTTGGCACATGAAATGTTGTTGTGAATTACCTTTGCGAGCTACATTGTTTTGACATTTAAATTCATGAAAATATACATCCGAGGCATAAAATGTTTTTATTTGCCGCAAATGTTTGAGGAACTAAATGTTGGATGGTATTAAGGTTGGAAACTGCAAAAAATCATTTGGGCATCGCATGAAGTTTTTTAAATCTTCAGGCCAATAACTTTCAAGCTTATAAAATGGGGTGGATTTAATTTTTGTTATCGGGTTGTTTTGAATGAGCTGAAACCTTAGTCGAGCAGAATATTTGAGTATTCATTAGGTGGACAGTATTTTGTTGACGTTAGAGATGCGTGGTTTAATCTGCTCGAAAGGAAAATGTTTCATTTTACCATCAGCAGCCTTTAACTTGGAAACCCAAACATTACATGGTACCAGGAATCGCAGTCTAAGGGACTAGCTATTGTCGGAAGCAGGAACTCAGCCAACTTGTCATTTGTGTTGGGGAGGTACTGGTTTTATGTTAACAACTTTCTGAGTCAGAGATAATCCAACATATAAAGGCGACAACGAAGAAGTGGCTTTCATGTTGGATATTCAGTAACATATAAGTTTTTCCCTATCTTGCCATTCTGAGAACATTTATCACATCATACGACTATGTTTCAAAGATGTGGATGCTGAGATGCACGATATTCATTTTCTAGAGGCTATAGCAGAGAATAATTTGACAGAAATCATGACCAATGGGAAACGAAAATTAGTCTAATACCCGCGTCAATTGTTGACAACCATATTGGACATGCATAGCAAAGAGTCCTGGGATAGGAGCAATGCAGCTCAATCTTGGATCAGAGAGGAAGACAGACTGAGAAGTGAATTTCACCATCAGCGACCTTTAAATTGGAAACCCAAACATTACATGGTACCAGGAACCTATGCATGTTATTATATTACTGAATATTAAGATACAATAAAGTTTCTTAAGTTTCTATATGATCAATTTGTTATTAATTCGCTGGTCAAATCTGGAAATTTATTCCAAACCAATCCGTTTGTATTTCTGAAGATTACTTCGAACGAAAAATTCCAGCAAATATCCATTGGGGGTATTACATATATTGAATGCATCTTATGATGAACTGCATAAATATAAGGGCATTCCTTAATTAACAGCAACCAATCATATGTTACAAGAAACAACAAAGGAAAAGAGACCATGTTGGTGTCCTCCAAGGAAGGCTTATCAAATTAAAATTAAACACGGCTTCAAAAAGAAATCCGAGAAATGCAAGTGCAAGTCCTATAATTCAAGATAGAAGTTCTCAAATATGGTCGCTCCCTCATCCTTGGAATTAAAATGAAAACGATGAAGCATAAGTAGAAGCACTTGTGGTAAGTATGGGAGCAATTACTTGTAATGGGTATAAAAATTTATTTGCCAAAGAAGATCCAAATTTTATAATGTGCTACGCAAAGGAACGTGTCCTACTTGACAACTTCGAAGATATAAGGAAAAAGCCTAGAAAGCCTTATTGGTAGGTTCTTAATTCACCAAGTTTTCAACATTGCAAGAAAATCATAGAATGGATCAAAATCCATTTAAGACTCTTTATAGTCATCTTCCCTCGTCATGGTTTGGATTCATTAACATCTAAGCTTTTTCGCTCCAATGATCTTGTTATGTTCAAGTCTAAGGTGTATAGCATTTATTTATGTTTGTTTAGCATGGACTTGATCATATTTCTTTTCCAAAACCAGTGGGAGAAATTTAGTTTCTTTCTGATGTTTTTTCGCATATGCATGAGAGTTTATGGTGGTCTTCATGTGGATCCTATGTAGTACCACAATGCTTTGTTGATTTTAGTAACAAAAGTTTTTTATGTTACTATTGTTTATTTCTCTGTAGATTGCTTCTTAGCTTCCCTAGATGGGGGAACCTATAAATACATCTAGCAACTTAATCTAAAACGGCAACCATGACACACATGCCACACCCCACCCAACAATGTCTTGCCAATATTAAATACATTTGCAATGTTTTAACCTCTGCTAGGTAAATACTGCCCAATTCCAATGCACAAAGTCACACATGGACCACAACATTATAAAATATGAAATATTTCTATATAAAAGGTATACCACACCTTCACAACATGCCTCTCACTACATTTGTGTGTTCCAGCAACTGTATTTATAATTTAATTAGAACATTAGTGGTTTTTCACAATTAAGGTTTTTATTATTAAAAAATCACTTGGATGAAGCATGCATGGAGCAGAGTGTCATAGTCAAATATATCCAGCAAGGCAACCTATTTTGGTCATTTTGGGTAGGGGTGGTTTTGGTACCAAAGCTAAGTCTGAGCCATACCATACCCATGCTCATATCTGGTATGGTGGTATGCATCCTGCAACTCTAGAAAGGACATATGGAAGCATAGATAGTACTACACAGATTTATAATACCATCGTACAAAGAATAGCTTTCTAGTCATCGGTAATCATTTTCTGCAATCATAATAACAGATATGCGCTCAATAAACAGTACAAGAAGCAAAAAAATCTATAGAAGCATAGGTAATATCTGATTCAAGCTAGAACAGGTTCTAGGGATACAAGTCAAAACACATCAGCATGCTGCAAGGCTTGATACATTAATATAGAATGTTCTCACTTTAAAACACATACCAGTAACACAGAAGAATGTCTCCAGTTCACTGTTGGAGCCCCTTTTCAAATCGAGGATTGCCACAGCAACATTGACCTGAATAATCAACAATTTTCAGTAAAACTACATCTACACTACAATACCAGGAACATGTAGTTGACAGTCAGTAGAGTTAGGTTAGCCAAAAAAGTAGTAGTATACTAGTTTGGTTATCACTTCAATTGCCAATTACTCAAATTACAGGCAAAAGAAGTAGACAATCATCAAACTCACTCCAGAAAGCCAGTAAGTCTTCAGATATTCTACATCAACTATGCTCCATTGAAAAGCATTGACCGCGTCAGAAGATGATTTGTGGTTGAATATCTCAAGTTTGATCCCTTCAGCTAAAAATATTAACCGGGGTGCCAAGAAAGTAACATCTCCAAAGAGACCAAACTCTGGATGAATAAAAATCTCCATATCTTCACTTCCCTGTTATTCAAAGCACATAGCTCAAGTCAATAATTGACATAACTGGTGCAGGCAACTATACAGGAGAACTCCAACTCCATGTAAACTTTAAAATAGCTAATACAGGACTATATTAAGCCATCAAGACATCATTCACTCTAAACCTCACTCAAAACTGATACAAAAGTTTGCAATGCATTTTCCTTATAGAATAATTAGTGATATTCCTTAGGGCTCAGGCAATCATTCAACAAAAGGCTAAATATTATGTCCGCTGAGTCCTACAAAAGCTTCGGAACAAACACAAACTAGTTGGATATAAAATTATTCTAAGTGAATATCCACAATCAGGTGCATCTAGCAAGTAATTTAATAGAATCCCAATTTAAATCTGTTAACAGCCTGATGATCCTTTCTGCAACATCACTTCTGCCCCAATTAAAGGCAATGTAATCAATATAGCAAAGTTCTTACATTCAACTGTCAGCAGCTTCACATACAATTTTATTGTTGAAATTCAACAATTGCCACTTCCAGTTTTAGTTCAGGTTCTGGTTTGTATGTTTGATTCGTCAATTGTTGGGGTTGGGCTCTTTTTGTGTTCATCCATATAAAAACATTTAAAATCACAAATATATAGACATTTTAACCATATTAATACATTCAATACATATAAGTTCTCTATATTGAAGAATCGCTCAAAATCATATATTTATTATTAAAAACTATGATAGACGGGGATGCATCCCCAGAAGTACTTCCAATACACCTGCAACAGGGGCATCTTGGGGACATTTCCTCAGGTCCAACAGTGTAAATAATACATGCTTTGAGAAAATTATAGGGGTTCCAATGAAAGAATATAGACTCACTATTTAGAAAAATGCATCTGATGTTTGATAACATAAAGATTATTGTGCTTTGGATTCTACAATCTATATGTCAACATGATGAATGATTCTATATTGTATTTTTTTTTATAGCTATAGCCTGTCCCCATTACTGTCCCACATCATCCCAAAAATGGCATCAAAATATCTTGTTACCAATATGTGATCCCACATACTAGAAACCTGGTGGAACATAGGAAACAAATTAATATAAATTACAGTTAATATTATAGAATTAAAATATATACTTTGTTCCATAGATTAAACTATCGCAGACTTCTCTGTGATAAGTATGCTTATCGTGAGAAGTTTTGGGTGACGATAAACTGCGTAATTTTATCACAGATCTACATCACAGAGATTTTGCAAACTTATCGCTGAAAAAAATAGCTCGTTGCCAAAATATTGGGGACATTTGGCCAAAATATCAGCCCCAGTCTGCTAATAGGGACTGAGTCCAAAAGGCACTCATTTCACATTTTCTTGTTTGCAAATCAGTGTTTGGGAGAGGAAAAAAGGGTTTGAAGTAGAAAAAATATGATTTGCAGTGTTTTAGAGCAATTTGTTTGGATTGAAGTGGAAACGCAGAAATTTTACAAGCAAATTCAGATTAACAACTTTCCAATATGTTCCCAATAAGCTGCCGATTTATCTAAATCTACAATATTTTCCCAATATCTTTCTTGACCCCGACAATAAGTTGCCGATAACAATATTTTGAACTATGCTTTGTTCTTCAACTTATTATACCATACACGTCTAGGTTCAGTTAGGGTTTAGGTCCTTGGTGAGTTCCTCTCTACGTTCACAAATAAAAATTACAATATCTAGACAGAGGATACTAGCTATTACTGAGTTTCAAGAATGCAGTACAAATTTATTGGGCACAAAAAACAATTATAGGGAAGCCTCGTTGATTCTTGAGTTGTCAGTCTCATAATATTTAGTACTTAAAATAATGCTCCATCTACTAATTTATTAACTTATTAAGGAATAATTTGAAAGAAAAAAAACTGTGACAAGAAAAGCCTAGGTCTTGTTGACTAGAAATCTATTATCTTCTACCTAATTGCATGGAGGGGACATCTATCAAAGCCTCTTATAAAAATTAAAGATTTGGGATCAGCTTATTGCAATCGACAAACCAATAGACAAGAAATATATAGCTGCCCTAATCATCAATGGAAAGTAACCAGCCTCCTTTGATATTTTTTTTCAGTCTCTCAACATATTGAAAAAAGGTGAAACTTTGACCTTTGCCAAGGTAAGTTCCTACTTATTGCCAAAGGAATGTCAGCATGAGCATATGAGTAGCATTTCTTTCAAAATTCCAAAAAGTTCACTTGTTGGACAATTTGAAGGTTGTAGAACACAATTCTACTCAAATTTGATTTAAAAAATCGAGCAAAAATTATTTATACCCAAGATTTTCTGGAAAATTGCTATAAACCTTTACAATTCATAAACCTTAAACAATCATTTTAAAATTTCAACAAAACTTGTCAAATCTCAATCTGAAATTGAAAGGAATTGAAACTAAAATTGGAAAGAGATGCAACCACACAAAGAGACAATGCACAAGATTTTCATGGAAACCAAAATGGGAAAAACGACAGTGAAAAACAATGCTAGGATCTCCTGTCTTAATCCAACACAGCAAAGAGTTTACAATATTTTACCACACCAACCAAAAGGAATCACCAAATCCCTTATCATAGCACCAATTTCTCAAAATACAATTCAATAACCTCTGCACCAACTCTAAGAATGTAGTTACAATTTATTACTGATTGCCACTTCAGAATCATCACAGTTAACAGAATAAAAATGCATGAACAAGTTTTACAATCAGCAACCTTCCGACCAATCTGTACAATACTGTACCTTGTAACTCTAGAAACTTGCAGATAAACTTTCTCTGAATAGAATGCTGTCAATTCTACAATTAAACTGCACACTGCCACTGTTATATTTATTTATATAGAAATCTTTCAAAACAAATGCAGATCAAATGATGTCTCTTACTGTTCACTTATTCTTCTTAACTACGTTTCTTTGGTTTATCTACTACTCAACAAGCATGCATATATCAGATATGAAGTTTCTCCTTCATACTGCAAACAAAGATTTGTATGAAGTTAAACCGTCAAAACCTTCAGGCCCTGTAACCACATAAATAAAATAAAAATCCAAAAAAACTAACAATTTGTCCAAGTGACAGCAAGGCAACTGAACACAACCACTTGTATAGGTGGCAGATATCTCTGTTTCATTACAAAATCTGTATCTCTGGTTTATTTTGCTTGATAGATATAAAAGTCTTTGCAAATTGAGATATAGAATATCTATGTTTCACTGGTCCTGCTAGATATGATATGTCTTTGCAAATCAAACATAATGTTTTAAAGAATAATGATTCCTAGCATAATGTCTTGCAGAAATGAAGCAACTACACTAGCCCAATAGATGTACCATTCTCTGCAAATCAAACATGATATTCTGGACAAGAAGGAACTCCCTATGTGATTACTGCAGGCCACACTAGATGTTCTTCAACCAACAACAATTCAGATAAAAGAGGGTTCTAATCACCGCTTAGTTATAAACAAATTAATATAGAGTTGAATAGAATCAACAGTAGCCTTATATGCATTTTCAAAGTATTACTGCCATTGAATATCTTTTGTGCTCTGTTCTTCTGATATTAATCTGATAACAGTGATTGTAACTTGTACAAAATGTGACAACAATGACAAAATATTTGCACAAACCTTAGAGCTCTTCCCATTTCACAACCACAAAAAAGCTATCATGCTTCTAATGACATAAATTTGGGTATGTGGAGAATGGTTACAAGAAAAGACAATGCAAGCATTGAAACAAAGGTAAAGCTAGTGTTGTGGATACTGCTCAAAAACACCATTAGAAGCATACATTAATGGCTTTTCCAAACAATAGTAGAAAAAGTTGTTGCTTCTTTGATTCAAGAGAACCTGGACACTCAACATTTTGAAAGAAACAGTTTGTCAAGTTCACTGTGGATGATAGTCACAGTGATTTATTTCAATAGGTGATGGAAAGTCCCATAAAATTGAAGGGATTGGTGATGCCAAAATTGCATTGAAAGATGTCAATGAACCTTTAAAACAAAATATTAGTTATATACCATGTTTTAAAAGATTAACTATTTATTAGCCATTTTCTCTCGACTCAGTCTCTCTGTATTACCAACATTGATATGAAGCTAGTCTTTTGGCACCATTGACAGTTGTGCCTCAAATTCATGGAGAATTCCAATGTCTCAACCTCTGGTTACTCGTATATCAGAAAAACAAAACTTAAGTGTCTCCATTCCAGTTGAGATATCATATTCATTGTGTTCTTTTGCATATCATTGTCATATACATATTGGGTGATGAATATTGCTTGTGGAAATATTTCTTCACATTTTTCCACATCTTAAGAGGCATGTTGTAAACTACTGAGATCCTCCTACCTTAGCCATTAAGAGGGGGTATGGTTTAATATTATAATAAAGTTATGTACCCTTGCTCATGGTTGGTAAACTCGGACTTCGCAAAAAACCAGCAAACCCAAAAAATACAACTCTGAGTGCAGCTGAAATAAATTCTTAAATTTCAATAGGAAACACATTTTTCTGCAAAATTCAATGACAAGATGTATCCAACGAGCCCATAACAGAGTACAAAAGTGTTTTTCTATACATTT
Source organism: Cupressus sempervirens (assembly GCA_028749045.1). Taxonomy (NCBI): domain Eukaryota; kingdom Viridiplantae; phylum Streptophyta; class Pinopsida; order Cupressales; family Cupressaceae; genus Cupressus; species Cupressus sempervirens. Next base: position 274,291,299 of record CM053785.1, read on the forward strand.
TATTAATTTGAGAGCAAATTAAGAACACAATTGCATCCTCGTGTGAAATCTTAATATACTAGTTAGCTAACAACTATTATGAATCGTACAATTCAACATAACTCATGAATTGCATATTACAACATTTTGCATCTTCCTCTTCCCTGATCTAGTGAAAACTTTGGAAGAGGCTCCAAATTTATAATAAACACAATTGTAACTTTAATACTTATAATATGATATTTCATCATTTATCAATGATATTATGAAACCGATAAATTTAACTATCGAAGTTTTTTTATTTTAGTCCCACTCCCAGACACCCTAATTGACTCAAGATACAAACAACAACCAAATCTAGGACCTATTATGAGCAATTTAGCAACTCAAAAATTAACTAATGTTCCTCGAGATTGATTAAGTTTGTAACTGCGATAGAGATCATCTTCGATTTTATGAGATAAAATATGTTTGTTATGACCGTTAAAGTCATCTTCAGCTGAAAGAGATATTTGTAATTATAGTTAAGTTAATATTATACAAAAGACGTGTCATACATCATGCGAAGAGGCATGCGTATGGAAATGTGAAGGGTTGAATATGTGGAAATACGAAGGATCTTATTATTGGGACTCCAAGAGACATTCGGGTGAAAGATGAAGCGTCTGGTACAATCTATTTAAGTGATTGCTTGGTATATTGTAAATCAATCAAGTAAAGAGCCTTGTATACTCGAACTCTTATGATCAATTGATTGATATTTGGTTGTGTAGCTGGGTTTTTCCCTTCATTTTACAAGGGTTTTCCCAGGGTATCTTTCATGCACAACCTTTAGTGATCCCAAACAGTATATTTGGTGTCCTCGATCACAACCTTAACAAGGATACCTGCACAGACTGAAGATATATAACACACAATTGATACCTAGTGTTATCCATTTGAATCTTCCTATCATCTTAAGTGCTCGGTTCTTCATAATGGTTACAAATTTAACATCGTTGAAGGAAACAAACTTCAAACAAGGAAGAGCATTGATTATTCCAAAGCTCGTGACAATCTATCATGAAGCTTTCGTGCTTATGCAGATTCTGATAGTGTCGTTCTTCACTATCCCGACATCTCACCTTATTGGTTGCCAGCACATCTTTTCACGTGGACATATAATTGGCTGTGATTTGTATGCCGTGAGCATCATGAGTTGTATAAAGAAACAGCTTCACCTCTTAAACTTCTTCTCTATCGGAATTTTCTTTGCAGAAGTCTTTCCCAGGGTATCTTTCATATGTTATCTTAGCATAACATTATCCACCATAGTTACCTCATAAACACATAGAATGAAGTCACACACATGACTGAAAATGGCACGATATGCTCAAGCTGGCACGATGTGTTCTGATAAGTATTTTGTGATTATATCTTTGATGTTTATAAATCAGGAAAATTGATTCTTAGTATTGTGATACTTTGCATTTCATCAAAATTCTGATCAATGTGTGATTTCAAAGCTTTGAAGTAACAGGAATCTGGTTGCTTTGTTTAATTGCACAAGTTGCTGAGGTAGACATATTCCAGTAACAGACCAAGTACCGTAATTTGTGATTCATTAAGGAGTATTATAGTGTCTGAAAACTCTCAATAAATTGGTCATATTGAAAGTGATGTGTGTGACTTCATTCTATGTGTTTATTAGGTAACTATGGTGGATAATGTTATGCTAAGATAACATATGAACTTATGATCTTTGGTTGCAGCTATGTGTGCTTGCCTGACTAAAGATATCTCTCTTGCTAAGAGGGAGTGTTGAAGTTTGTAGCTGCGTTAGAGATCATCATCTCTGATTGTATGAGAAAAAATATGTCTGTTATGGCTGTTTCAAAGCTAGTACATCCGTAGCAGAAGGTTCATACAATTTTGCTAAAATACTCACTCACAGTACTAGCAGGCTGCAATTTTCCATAAGAACACCTTATCATTTCCAAACAGAACCTTAAATTTCTGTTGAACGGCCTGCAAGATAGTAAAATGAAAAATACTCACATATATATATATATATATATATATATATATATATATATATATATCTGTGTGTAGATTATTCAAAGAATAGCCAGATATTTGTGAGTATTTTTCATTTTACTATCTTGCAGGCTGCTCAATTTTCCTTTTTCATTTCTAGATCTGTCCAGCAGCAAGAAGCAAATTTTGACAGAATTTCCCTCAATGATCAGCTGAATCTAAAGCCTAAAATGTCTATCATGCGAGGAACCCTTACTGCTATTCATTATAAAACTTGAGACAATCAGAAACAAGCTTAGATAAACATATGATAAAAGACTTTTCTACTTTCTCTTTCAAAGATCTGTTCGTTGATATTATAATCCCATGAAAAAAGGAGTTGTAAGACTGTGACTGTTTATTGTGAAAGATGATATACTTGAGATAGAATCCACAGTTAAAATTCGAGGCTTTGTTTTCAATATACGAAGCTTTCACTACTGTGCAAATAAAATACAACAGTGTAGCATCCATTTCTTCATCGTTTTTTTTTTACCATTTATGCCCGCACTTCAAATGAGGCAGCTTTTAACACTGAATTATTTTTAAGCTGAAGGATAAATGTTTGAAAATTTCGTAGCATGCAGAATCTTGCAAGATACTTTTTTTGTTATAAATTATTTATTTATTTTTAATGTATTTTAGCTACTTAGACAACTAGAAAAAGAATTGATTTAAAAAAAATTTGCTATCTATCAATAACTTCAAATAATTCAACAAGATTAGCACTCATGACCAGCATCCCAAAGTATCACAATACATAGAACAATTACCGTATTTTCATAGTCATCCGAATTGTGAGAGCCTAAGGTATCTTCATATGAGTGTTCTGAGCCACCTGAGAAATAAAAGAGAACAAATGAAGCTGAGGATTTTCATACTCTCAAGATAAATACATTAATCTAATAATTATTCAGAATGAGTGCAATAACCTTCATCATCTGAAGCTTCAGACATGGCATTTGATGTGCAAAACCTCCTTTCAGAATGACCTTCATCCTCTGAAATTAATTCAACTTGCTCTTCCTGATATTTGAAACATTCTTAAGACATTTCTCAAGCATGACAAAGCAGCTTGATAATCACTATTCGAAAATAACATAAAATAATAAAAATAAACTGCACAGATTTTTGTTGTTGGTAATGCTTCTGGATGTCAACTGTGTAGAGATTTTCAGTATCAACATTTCAGATCACACACTATGATCCATCATCTGGTTATTCTCTTCCTGAAAATGGATCACAAAGTGTGATCCAAAACAATTGTATCATGGTTATTCTATTCCCGATGATGGATCACAGGGTATGATCTACACAGTGGAGATCCAGAAGCATTACCATGGAAAAATCATCATGACACTTATTGACAGATTTTCTTTGCAGGGCGGCACATACTTCTGAATGATCGTGAGTGCTGCTAGTCATTTGCTTCTCTTCATCATTGTTAACTGGTGCATCTGCATTGAAACCTGGTATAAAACAATCCATTTTATAACATACACTAGCATGTTCTGCAGTTCATGATAAAGATGTTTTGAAGCAAAATTGAACTTTAAAATTTTGGACTTGGCTCGGCCAATGGTCACCTCTATAATCTGATAGACTTTCAGTGTGGTCTATGGCATTGCTTTCTGTCATTTCTCCTGCATCATTAGATTGCCCGTTAGTTTGACAACCATATTAAGAAATTCTAAATGATATGTCTCTCTTCAAAATTCCTTCATGTTTCTTTACCTTGTTGATAACACACATATTCTGAATTAAGCCCATCATTTGTCTCCATCAGATGCACACTAGTGTTTTTGGAAACTGTAAACAAGATGTAAGGTTTGAAAGTTTATGATGCAAATCTTAAAGTTTAAACATTTTAGAAAATTCTGTGGAAGAAAATTTCTAAAAACTGGTTACTGCTTCCTTAAAAACTAAAATGTTTACATAAACAATATATTGTCTGGATATTATTATTAACAAGCAAGCAAGCATGAGGGAAATAAATCAAAAGTCAAGACGTCTCTCCAAAAGATGCTGTGTGTTTAAATTTAGACGGCACCAATATCTGAAACAAATTCTCCACAACTTATGCCTGTTCAGATACTTTCCACATAGAAATCCGGCTCATTATTTTCATGATAAATTCCAGCATAACTCAACAAAGATTCTTGCCAGATATATCATAGTAGTGTAAAAGACAAAAAATGTAGTGACATGTGAATGTGTTGCAAGATTGGCCACAAAACTTGTAATGTACCCAGTAAAAAAATCAATAATAGGTACATGAATATTGGAGATATTGGGAGTTGCCACTAGTGCCACTGCAGGAATTATGTAACTTATAAATTTGATTCTTGTGACACAATTCAAATCATTTGTTGAGAAGATCTCTTCTGTTTAATTAAAACCAGAATTGGAATGGACAATATAGCTTTCTTAGAGTGAAACTAAATTAGCACTAGTAGCAATTTCCATCATTTACAATGAGCGTATGAAATATAAATTATTAAATAGTGAACTCCCATATATAGGCAACGACGATGAGCTGGAAAGGCAGGAGACAATGATAAACTACCCTTCCAATGATGGACACTAGAAAGTTCACTTGACAAGTGCATGAGCATGTGACAATTTTGTATGCAATACATGTCTAACAAAGTGAGAACACATGTCTCAACCACATAAGGCAAGGAAAAACTCTAAAAGTCCTTACGTAGAAACTTGAGCAATGTAAATAGGACTCTCTCTAGTTATGCTAGAAGCTAACTAGTTTGGTAAAGTTGCTATTTACATACCGCGCCCCCCCCCCCAACCCTCCTATGTAACTTAGGGAGTAATGTATACAATGATGATGATGGGTCCCAGCAACTAACCATGTTAAGTACCCATGAACATATTTCTCATTAAGTGGAAAAAGAGAAAAAACCAGTGGGAAAAACTCCTCTCCAAAACAAAAATGACACAAATGCAATTAAGTGTATAAGTGAAGAAGGTAAGTGATAGGAGGAATCATCACCATTCCCCAAGGACGACTTCTAGCACAATGTACAATGAATGCTCACCCCAATGGAGAGAGAAGAAACTGTGCATCACTCCATAATATGGTACTCAAATGCTTGATGTGCTGTCCTGCTGGAAAGTACCTCTAGATGCTCTCTGTTTACACCAACAATCTCTAGGATCTAATTTAATATCCCTGCATTGGAAACAGCATATTGGCCTTCTTGAAAAATATGGCAACCAAAAGGAACCATTTCTGGAACCAAAGCTTTCTTTATGGCATATGCATACAGGAAGATTGACATAAACAATGACATCAATCATGTCAAAAGCTTTAACCCAGTATAACTGCATCTGGCCTGCCAAATTTCTGTTTAGTAAAAACTGCTTTTGTGAATATTTACAGTCTTCTTTAACATTTTTATACAAGTGGCTACCCCTGGCTAGAACTTTTCAGAAATTTCAAAACACAACCTTTTTTCACCTGAAACTGACACGCTCCAAAAGGTATCCAAAGCACTCAAAGTACCAGTGCATGTGTACCACAAGTATGCTAGGATTTTACCCTGCTCACAGGACAACTTAATTGGCATGTTAATAAGCAGTTCGCAGTAAACATTTTACCATCAGAAAACTATTATCTGCTCACCCAATTTCAATAATTTAAGAAACATGGAACACCTGTGGCGAGTCTTCTGCTTTATTGCTCATCTTTAAACCAGATGCATTACCAGCACTGGCGCAATTGAAGATTGGAAAAAAAAATCTAATCACCATCCTTTCCATTCTTTTTAATGGGCCTAAAAATGCTATAATTCAACGACTAGATTCTTCAATCTAGAATGGATATATAAAAATTAGGTACATATATTACCATGAGCATTTTTAATATTGCAGTGTTGGGTATTTTTATTTAAAGAAACTTGGAAAGAAAATTAATGCTATATCGTGTTAGAGCTCGAAATGCTCAAAAGTTATAAATAAGTTCAAATCCTTCCATTGTTCATGCTGCTTTTACTAACAAAATCTACAGAAATGTTGATACAAAAGTTCAAGTTCAATAGACTGCCTATTTTAAGCTCTAGATTTACTGAAATAATATTTCAAATAAAGAGCACTTATGGAGACAAAATCAGTGGCTATTGTTAAAGATAAATTTTGAATTTTTTTTTTTTTTTGCAATTTGAAAAAAAAAAAGTGATTACGGGGTGCACAAAACACGAGACTAAAACAGAAAATTTTGACATATAGATAATGCTCAAAAGTTATAAATAAGTTCAAATCCTTCTGTTGTTCATGCTGCTTTTACTAACAAAATCTACAGAAATGTTGATGCAAAAGTTCAAGTTCAAGTTCAATAGACTGCCTATTTTAAGCTCTAGATCCACTGAGATAATATTTCAAATAAAGTGTAATTATGGAGGAGACAAAATCAGTGGCTATTGTTAAAGATAATTTTTTTTTTTTTTTTTTTTTTTTTTTTGCATTTTGAAAATAAAAACAGTGATTACAGGGTGCACAAAACACAAGACTAAAACAGAAAATTTTGAAATATAGATAAGCTTAAGAAAAAATTAGAAAATAATTACAAAGAGCATAAAACAAGTCATTTTGTGTGGGGAGGGGGCTACAATGATCAAGGACACACAGCAAACACAGGCTACTGCAACAATCAGATTTCTGCTGGACATGGTGGACTCTTTAACAGGCATTGAGTGTACCAAGATATGGGAATGTGACCATGCAACACCACCAACGAGGAGTAAACAACGTAAATCAACTGTGATTTTTTATAAACCAACAGTATAGAGTTAGCTCCTCTGCTTCTGAAAGATTGATGCTGGATGAATCAAGTATGATGTCCCCTATCTGAAATGAGAATTCATAATAATAATAATAAAAGCAAAATACAAATTAATTAATATAATAAAATATAAGCTAACTAGATTTAATGAAAGGTCAAAACTCAGTCCATGGGGTTTAGCTTAGTTGGTTGAAGCAATGAGTTCGCATTGTGGACACCCTGGTTCAAATCCCAAGCGGGACATCTTTGTGGAATTCTAAGTTGTGACTCTTGGTCTTCTATTGGTTGTATTCGTCTCATTTGTAAAAAGTGGATTCTAAGTTGTGACTCTTGGTGTTCCGATTGTTGTTTCTGGTGTGATTGCTCGAAGGAGCTTGAATAAGTTGTAATTGTTGCTCTTAAGGAGCACCCGATATTTAAATGATCTTAATATTAAAAAGGTCAAAACTCAAAAGATATGTAATAAAGAGTTGTGACTCACTCAAAATAAGATATTGAAGGGAGGAGAGTTCATTTGAAAGGAAATTTAGAGGGAGGAAGAAGAGGAGAGCAAGGAATTAAAGAAAAATTAATGGAAGAAGAAAGTAATATGAAGAAAATAAGTGACTATTTCAAAAGACAGCAATGATGAAGGATTGTAACTCTTTCACAAGGTTGTGATTCCAAAGGGCTGTGACTCTTCAAAAGGCTCTAGCCAAAAGGCAAACATGATGAAAAGGCATGACCTCTCCCTATATAAAGGGTGTTAGTAAACAAATTAGTATTCATATTGATCTATTATCTACTGACTCTATTTCCTCCCTTTTTGAAGACTCGATGTTATTAACCTCCCTCTGAATTGTATGAGGTACAGCTCCCTCGTTGGATTTTCAATGAATCCTAAACTAAAAAATATAAGTATGCTTTTGACCCGAAAGCATGAACGCAGCACAACTCATTCTTAGATGAGAGGCTAATGATCTAATAGTTTTAGTATTAATGAGCGAAACATGAAGGTAACAAAGCCCTTCAAGTGCCTTTAATTTTAGAACTTCATTAGAAAATCGACGATAACACAAGAACCATTTGAACCATCATTTTCAAAGATCAAAATAACATATGAAATTTAAGGAGCAACATTCCCAAAGTAACATTTCCCAATCTAATCACAGATAACAAAAATCTAGATTGAAACTAATTCGCCTTGCTTTGATTCAAAGCCCAAAAACAGAATAACCTTCAAAACATCAGACTTCATTTGATTCATGTCTTACCATCAAAAAGATATCCAGTAACTATTAACAAAGAGCAAAAGCTGAAATGTCTTTCGACTTCTCTATCTTCTAATCTCTAAAAATGTCTATCAGTTCATCATTTATAGTCGTCAATGTCAAGGGGGTCTCTCTGAAAACCCAACCCCCTTGATGGTTAACAACAGAGAAGTTTGAAAATGACACGTGTTCTCCTAGTTCAAATAAACATAAAGCAAAACAAATGAAGATCCATTATACCGGTGAACTATGACCTCCATCCTCAACTTGTTCCTCATCACTAATTGTTCCACGTGCCAACTTTTAGCCACAATAAGCACCTATGAACTCTTGCACAGCATTGGAACTCGTGTTCCTTAAGCTTATCAATCACATTTTCCACATGTCTTTGTCCCATTTCATCCTGTTGACTTGCTTTGTGTAGTCTAGCAGGTGCTCCATGCAAAGGACCAGCATAACTTGAATCTGCGCCACCTTTGTCAAATCTATGGCCTTAGGGTCGATCACCTCCTTGGTTACTTTCAAGTCCTCCTCAAAAGATTTTACCTGAGGTTCAATGTTAATGTTCCCTTCATCACAGTGGGCTACACTATTAGGACTGATGATTCGCATGTCTTTGATAAAACCATTGTACATGCTTTGATCTTTGTTTGAATGCTTTGTACTTTAGTGATAGATGACCTATAAACTGAACACCTCCAGCTCATGTTCCTCGTGACCACGTACAACACACTAGCATCTGTTGTTTTAAGGGGATTTTCTGTCAATAACTTTTCTACAACATATTGCTCCATGTCTAAGGTTTGTGTAACAACAGCAAACCATTTGCTCTCTTCTGCTTCCCAGGCTTACAGGTGTGCTTGAACCTCGCTTAATAGGGCATCAGCATCATTAAAAATTGTACCACACTGCTGGAGGAACTCTTTTCCCTTCTTAATTACACCATCCACCCATTCATCCAAGGTTATGACTATGGCTTTGCCACGCTGAAGTTGGTTCAACAACTTCTTGCTGCCTGATGAAGTGGGATCAAATTTCTAAGGAGCTCGAACTAGGGGTAGAGCGTCACATCCACCCAAAGAGTTAATGTACTCTGTCATTATGTTGATCATCTGTTTCAACTCCTTTTTCTCCTTCGCACATTTTTTAGATTGATCCAGCATATATTGAGAAGATTGCTCTAACCAATGTTCTTTGGTTTCTCGGTTCAGTACGCCTAGGCACATTTTTGTGATTCCAAAGTCTTCAACACTCAAGTCTATAGAACCATCTTTGAGTTTATTTAAAGCGACCTCAACCATGACCTCCCCTATCCTGGCATTTGCAACTAATCGAGCGACATTCTTCATCCTTTTAGGCTTTGGGTTTTTAAAGGAGTATTTATTCACCATATCTTTCACAGGTATAGAGACTGGTATGAAGCTCCTCTTCTTGCTTATTGAATTCGTGAGCCAATTTGGTATTGATGGAGAAGATTCAGCCTTTCCTGTGTCCTTTATTGGTGTATTCAGGGAGTCCAGAACCTGTGAAATACTATCTAAGGTCGATTGTACCTGTTGCTCATTGTCCATTGAACTTGTGCTATGTTCCTTTTCAGTATCAAGATCTACTTGAACATGTCCCTAAGATGCCATTATGTTTTGTTTCTTGAAGTTGGTCCTTGACCTTGTCCTTCACACAATTTGTAGGTTTTCAGCCAGTTCAATGTCCAATGCTTTTGACCTCTTCTTATCACCTACAGAACCAGTGAAAAAGATAATGTTAGCATTAGGGGAGGAAGGAACTTCATGAACTGTGTCTTCAAATTGAACCCGAGGTATTCCCTCCTTTTTATGTTGGAACCACGTTTTGGTGCGTTCAATGACATTACCACTCCTCTGTACTATGTCATCTTCTTCCGATTTAGACTAGTCAATGGAAGGTATGGGTGCTTCTTGTTGTTTCAAATACTCACCTTCAACAAACTTCAAATTGTCTTCTAAAACTCCTTTAGGGCCCATTTGGTTGCTGGAATAGAAATAGGAAATTAGGAATATGCTTTCTATTTTTCGTTTGGTGCATCAATTGGAATGGGAAATAAGAATACATATTCCCATTTTGCCCCTAAAATGAGCTTATGTCCATTCCAAAAAATAGTTGTTATTGGAATAGCCATTACTATTCCCAATATGCATTCTTATTCTCAATTCCTATGCCTACAACCAAATGGACCCTTTAATGTTCAATTTCAACTTGAAAGCAAAGTGTTAATGTTAGAATTCTATTGGATAAATTATATTTATGAGATATATAAATAATGACATATATTATATATGGAATAGTTAACGTATGTTAAGAGTATATGTGTATGTGTGTGTGTGTGTGTATCCATTATAATATATTAAGGGTATATTACTTGTGTTATAACTAATGAAAGTTAATATATTAAAGAGACATGTCTCTCCTCCTTATATCACATATATATTTATTCGTATAGTAACTTGGAAAACACATAAAATTCACAAGTGCTATTACCAGTTACATAATATCCAAAACCTAGGATTTTCAACATGGTATCAGAGCATGTCATTTGTTGGGAATATCCTAATTTCAAAGGTCTAATGTTTGAAGAAATTGAATGCTTCTGATTTTTATTTTTATTTTGTTGTTGAATTCATTCAGCTACATGAAGAGGTTTGTGCAGAAAGTTCTTCACAAAACCACTTTATCGTGTTGGCTTGTCGTTATCACTATTCAAGTGTGTTTTTATCAATATTATTGGTATTCGAAATGAAGAGGTCCAAAGTCTTGGTCAAAGTTTCTACTGTAGTGCTTTATTCAAGTCACACAATGTATCAATGCTCAACAAGTCTATCAAGTTGTACAATTTGTACAATGGTCACTATGTAATACCCTTTAGATTGGATTGTGTTGCTGGTTGGACTCATGAGTGAATCAGTGAACGCACTTCTTGTGCCTCAAGAAATGAGAAATATCAAGATATTCACCTCATCTTGGCAATGATGTGGCACCAAGCTAGTCTACCCATTGGTTTGTGTGTAGTGGTCTGGTATTTAGATGGCATGGAATGCAAATCTACCGATCCAGTGATTGGTCTTGGCCATTTCGTGGGGTTCTCTTGAGGTGGGAGCACATCTCACAACAGTGTTTGTGCCACTAGCTTTCTAATAATTCATTGTGCAGACATTGATGATGGATCTGAAAAGGCTTTAAGGTTGCGTACATCTTGCTTGTCATGCAGTTTACACAATTAGAGATTGAGAATGTGCATCGATAGAGCTCACGTAGAGGGCTTTATTGAAGATGATATATATATATATATATATATATATATATATATATATTACTGTCATCTTGAACCATACGGTTCTCTCCTAAGCGAAGTAGCTGGTTACATGTTCAATCTATGCCTCAAGATTAAGTTCTTTGATTTGTGTTAATTGATAACTACTGCTGAGACTCATCAATACCATCGCCTGGAGGATAGCTCACTGAATGTCAGGAACAACAATGACCAATGTTTATGAGGAACCATATGCACAAGCACAAATTATCCAAGAAGATATTCCCTTTCACATTCCAAAGGATGTGTTTAATTCATTGACATCTAAACTTTTCTTACAAAAGGAAAATAAAAATCACTCATTGGACACACAGATCTTCAAATATTTATTATTTTTTAACAGTGCTTATTAACTAATTTTTTCAGCTTGTTTATGTGTTAGGAAGAATCGAAAAAGTTAGGTTTCATCTCAGCTCTGCTAAGGCAATCATCAAGATAATTTTGGGTCCACTGAAGGGCACCCTAAATCTTTCTTTCACAGACCTATTGTTAGAAAACTTATGCCCTTCATCATGTCGGTTCAGCCAATAAAAGTTCATTCTAAATGCATTTGTTAGATTCTAGATGTTGTCAATTATCTGCTCCTGTATTTGGTTATTGATCCTAATGAAAAAAAAGGTTCATATCAACCCAGGATCTAAGAAAGTGTACAGATTATTTCCCAATGCATCAATCTGGCATACATTGACTTCCAATAGAGAATTGAAGTTTAATTTACCTGTTAATATAAGGTCAGACTACATGCTTTGGTTTCATTGGCAACAATTGGTTCAAGCATTACTACTGCTAAGCAGTGAGTGCTTACCATTATAACAATAAGGAGCATGCATACAAAAGTGACTTAGATAAATAAAAAAACAAAAATAAATAAAATAAACCTTATCACATTGTTTAGACTGAATTTTTGTCCTACAACATTTTTTCTTCTGGTGGAGATGGCTTGTACTTAGTGGTGGATGACCAAGGCACTTTCAAGATAATCAGCCTTCAGAAAGCTATGAATTCTACGGATGATAACAGGTGCAAGTAAATTGACATTTTTGAGATTGTTGAAATGATAATGCAACGGTTATATCAAGTGAGCTAGATTCCACTACTGAAAATGCAACTATGTTTCAAATTTATGAGACCGTGATTTATGTGGGGGCCATAAATTCTTCTTGTTGGTATAAATCGTGGAATTTGTAGATATGCTTCAAGAAGTAATTTTGTTGACAAATTTGTGGGATGTAGGTATTCTAAGAGCTATAGGAATTCTAAAAGATAGAAGAAATGATGAGGTTGAGTAACATATTCATGTTTATAATATCTTCAAATGAGCTCATAACAAAAAGATAGCTCTACAAATCTGAATATGGGAGCAATCAAAATAAGCAATATCCATATAGTCTGAAACCACTTAATAAATTCAGTCAAAGAAAGGATTAAGTGTTACTTAAGAGTGGGAATTTTACATTGTGGGGGGGATATTAACCAATGTTCCATTCCCATTGTTTGACAGATACCTATATGGAGGCGTTTTCTGCTTTCTTGCATATGGACCTTCATTGGAGAAAGTTGTATTGAGGATGTTGATGTACAGATAAGTATTTATTAACTCTCTATAATCTCTCCCTTACTTATATTTGTATACGTACTATAAGAGCTATTTGTCTTAATTTTTCCTTTATCTCTAGAGATGTTCTTGCAGGAAAAGAAAGTTGCTTGGTACTTTACAAATGTTACCAAATATTGTGCAGAATGCAATCTTATGACAGTGGCTCCAAAGAAGTTTTGATCTAGAATTCATTAGTCATACAATGATCATGTTGGATAAAATGAGGCTCTTGAAGAGAATATTCTTGATGATTGAGATTATGAGAGGGAGTCTGACAGTTCATTAGATGCAACCTTGGACAAAGAGAGGGAGCAGAAAATAAAAATGCTTAAATCAAATTTTTGATGATCTTGGTTCAAAAGGAGTAGACCTTGTTAATGGATTCTCCACTAGTCAGAAACTATAACAGCTAAAGGACTATGATTCATGGGATAAAGTCTCATGTATGTAGGATGGAAGACGTTATGCTATCAGGATACCTATCGAAGCAGGGAAGCATGACATGACTTGATACCAAGAAGTTAGAAGGATGATAACAGATTTAGAGGCAATCTGACACTTCATCGGAGAGAACCTTGTACTAAGAGGTTAGAAAAGTTGTTACCAGACTAAAAGGGAGTTTTGACACTTTATCAGTAACATTGACAGGGAGGTCAAAAGGTTAGTGTTGCTTCATGAAGAAGAAATTCCAAGTGAAATCCTTTGTATTACATTTTTCTCTATAAGAGATAAGTTTGAGGTGAAAACCTTATTCTTTGATATGTTTTATGGTGGATGTCATGACAACACCTCATGATAGTATTCGTGGTGACTTCATGAGAACTTTTGATGTCATACGTGTATGAACCTATCCCCTGCGTACATCATGAGGAACTGAAGACTTCTAAATGATTATCACTTGTATTTGGAGAAGTTACTGAAAGGTGATGACCTTACAATAACTTGTATCATGATATATATTTTGTGTATGTGTTGAAATAAATCATGAAAAGGCTTTATCTTATAAATCAACAGCTAGGTGTTAGATGTCATTAATTTGACTATCTACAAGTTGTTTGTATAGATATATTTTAGGTACTTGGTGAATATCTTGCCTTGATATTCTGTTAGGCCATTACCGCATCGAGTACTTGGTGAATATCATTTAGTTAATGTTCTGATAGGCCATTACTTGGTGAATAATAGGCCAATGCTCATGTTACCTAATATGATATCAAATAGTAATTGGTGAATATCATGTGTTGATATTCTGATAGGCCAATACTTATATGAACCATATACTGGAAATCTTCTGATCAAAGATTACCTGAATGTATTATTCTTGAAATATTACCTAAGGTATAATATCTATGTATTTTATCCTTCTTCATTAAGAGGGAGCATTAATGTTAAAATTTTGTCAAATAAATTATATTTATGAGATATATAAATAATGACAAATATTATATATGGAATAGGTAACTTATGTTAAGAATATGTGTGTGTGTGTGTGTGTATCTTGTTATATAACCATTATAATATATTGAGGGTATATTGCTTGTGTTATAACTATAACTAATGTAAGTTAATATATAAAAGAGGCATGCCTCTTTATATCACATATATATTCATTTGTATAGTAACTTGGAAAACACATAAAATTCACAAGTGCTATTACAAGTTACATAATATCCAAAACCTAGGATTTTCAACACAGACTTGTGAGAATAGCATTCTAGAGTTTTCTCTCCTTTGAACCTCTCTTTTGCTTAAGCAGTCTTCCCAATAGTCCTCCAGGAGGGATAAAGGTGTAAATTGATCTTCTACCTCCAAAACTTTTCTAGTGAATTCTTTAATGTCAATCCCCTTTGTCTCATGATAAAACTTGAAATCAAAACCACACAAGTCGCCCCTAATATTCATGGCATCTTCTAAACTTTTGCATGAAAGCATACCAAGCTTTATAGGAAACAAACTATCCCATTTATCTCCAAACAAGAACTTCTTCGTTAAAATGGCAAGTTGCCAACAAATCTCAGCCAATAGAAAGTAGTCAATTGCAAACTTGGGTAATCTTGTGGGCTCTTCATTGAAACCACCTACGCTAAGGCGTGTGAACCTGGGAAACTGAATGAACAGACTACCATAGATTTGGATCAATTGTAGGGCTTCCAATGAGGCCCTTTGCTTTGCTATACCCACTAGTTCAAAACATAACTTACCCATGCAAACATCATGAACCTTTCTATAGTTAGATTGAATTTGGTTCCTTTACAGCAAGCGGCAGTAATTGTATATAACAATATCATGGTCCAAGGTTCGTGAGGCAGGGGAGAGAGATCCTAAGTACAAGCCAAACAGTACATAAGATAAGACATAAAGAAATCCTTTTTGATGATCTGGGTTGATTTGAATTGTTCTCTCATTGAACTAGCTATGATCTCGGCCCAATATATGTATTGCTTGACCTCTATATGATTTCAATGAAGTGAAACATCCAGTCTTCAAACAAAAACGTCTTTGGAAAATCCCTGACTCTGTAACAAAACTACCAGATCATGGATGTAAGGTTTCATGTGGTCTTTATTTAGATTCTTTGGGAGTTGTGAACCACCTTTATGGAACTTTTTGGTCCAGTGACGAGCTATGACATAGCGGTCCCTGTTAGGGTGTCGAGGTTTTCATTGAATTTGCCATAGGACTGAGTTGGAGAGAAGTCAGCGAACGACTCATTGGGTATTATGAACATAGACATCATTGTGTCCCTAGTAACTAAGAGCAAGACACTCCCATCATTCTTTCTAATGCAACGAGACCTGATATCATAATGGTTTGTACATTCTTGAACCAATTCAGGGCTTACAGCAACTTGGGAAAAAGTTGTGGCTCTGATAAACCACTATCTAGGATTTAACCCATAAATTCACCCTCTACATTTTCTTGCATTTTATCACAAATAGTGTCTACATAAACTCCCTTTAAGTCTGTATCAGTCAACAGGGGACCTCTACAATTCATACTGACGTTATTTCCAAAAAAATGATGAGAGGACCTCATACTCTCCAAACCCCAAAGAAAAATCACAACTCTAGACCAAGCTCAAAAAGAAATTGCTAAGAATTGAAAACTAAATAGAAGGATTGTCAAAAGTTTACCTTGAATTCACAGTAACAAGCCTTATTGAACCTCTTGAACCTCTTGTCTTGCGTTCTCCACAACTAACACTTAGAGCAAGAACGAACTTACCATTTTGAGAGCAAGCTTTTAAAATACCAAACCTTATGAGTAAATTACGAGGGTAGGATTTGGAAAGATTTGCTCGCTTGAAAGTACCGTACGACGAGACTACTCAAGGTAATTGCCATAAATAGATATCTTTTCACTTTTTACCCCTTAATCATCATTATCCTTACATGTGGTTACCTTCCTTAGATTTTTGTGCCTTATGTCGTGTACTTGTCTACGCACACTTAACATTTAATGATTTTTGTACAAGCCACGCTTTTTCATGATTGCCTTATTCATTGTTTCCAAATCACCTTTTTGTTACTTATGTCATCAAATGACGTGTCAAGAGCTCACCTCGATCTTTGCCATGTCCAACTTCAGATGTTACCACCACGTCCTCCTTTCGAGTCCTGCCACTCCTGCAAGAACTGCTTTCGCAATGCCGAACCAGTTTGAACCAAGTTCAAAGTGGTTCAGACAGTTCAAAAAGCTTCAAAAGTTCAAATAGGTTCCAAGTTACAAAGGTTCAAGACCTATCAAATTATTAGGCTTTGATCAACCAAAAATTGGCTAAGGATCACGACTGACTTAGGGCAACTTTGTGGGATATACACTTGGAGGATCTCACATTAAGGGAGAGTCGAAGCCAATGGTTCAAAATCAAATTGAAAACAAAACTCAAGACGACTCTGAAAAATAATCGAACTAACGAAGGGGAAGAAGGAACAAATGGAAGGGTTAAAAGGATCATCAAATATATATATATATATATATATATATAATAGAGGGTTGGCAAGCAGCATGTTGTATATCTTATACATGAATAAGTTCCAAGGGAACTATATCCAAATGATGTTAAGATTAAGGAGACTAAGATCTAGCCTAATATATATATATAGAGAGAGAGAGAGAAAGAGAGAGAGAGCCTTATATATATATATATATATATATAGAGAGAGAGAGAGAGTGAGAGAGAGAGAGAGATCCAGCCTTATATATCTATATCCACACACACACACACCATACTATAACATTAATATCAATCAATAATATGTGTGCATTTTTATATATAATCATAATTAATAACATATGTATCTAAATTATATAAATAGCCCATATCTGATTTTTATATCAGAATGCTCTATTATGTAAGTATTATGTATGTGTATGTGTATGTGTATGTGTACATGTATATGTCTATGTGTACATGTGTGTGTGTGTGTAGAGAGAAAGAGAGGGGAAGATAAGCACAACTGAAAAATATGCATAAATCCATTCTCAGAACTTGCAGCTATTTAAGTGTCTGAGAAGGTAAGGCAGCGGTGTTTCCAAAGAGATACCTATCTAAATCCAGCCCACGGGTGGATTCCCGAGATAGAGTACGGATCAGCATCCCTTTAAAACCTTGAGGGCATAGTCCCAAGACAGGATAAGGGCTTGGATCTGTAAACTTTAAAGGAACCCATTGTGATTGGTTGGTATTTGAGCAACATAGTAAAATTCTAATCTTCTTCCTCTTGAACTGAATTGGTAATTAGGGTAGCATGGACATTAAGGATCATAAATAGTAAGACTGCTTAATATGTTTGGTAAACGTATAACTTTCCTTACTTTAAATAATTGAATAGCATAGTTGGAATCAATGTCTTGATCAATTAAGTTTAGGCCTTTTAAGTTTATTAAATAAGGGACAATTATGGCTACAAAAGGCCTACACCAAGCAAGGGACATTACACCAAACAAATGTTGCTATGGTCGACAGTAAACAGGTGTGGATCCCTTGTGCAAATTCGATCTATCAAAATTCAAAGTAGTACCATCAGAGAGAATTATTGAAACATTTGAGTTACATTTCTTTTCAAAAACTTATTTGCAATAAAATTCTGTGTGTGCTGCTCCTTGAGAGTTTAAGAATATTCAAAATTTTATACAAGATGTAGAAATCCTGAGTCGTCGCTTTGAATATTGAAAACCAAATCTAAAGGCTCCATATATCATATGGGAATGAAAGTCAGAATCTCAAAATATTTGGTATAGCCATTATTCATGATGATTTCAAAGTCGAATAATACAAATGTCAAGAAACTTTTGCTATGAGCATTGAGAAACTAGATCAACAAAATACCCCATGGGCCACAAACCTTCATGTCACTGCTTGACTAAAAATAAGCTACCTCCTTGAACATAACCCGCTCTAATCTGGCTACACGTTGTGATCCACAAACCTTCCTGAGCTTCTCAAACTAATCATCCAAACATATTTGACTTTCCTTGTGCTCAACATCTTACAATGAGCAAGATAAAAGCCAGTATGCATATCAAATAGCATATTTTCCCTCCTAGAGGTAGCTCTTTCCTCTTAGTAGAGAAGATTATCCTATAGGTGGATAAATCCCTCTTAGCAAGAGAGGATCAAAAAGCCTATGACCCAGACTTGCAAAAACATCCAACTTGAAGATCAATACTGCTTTAATTTGGCTTATCAACAGTAGCTTTTCCTCCTTTTAAAAAAATATCTTCCTAAGAGACTTCTTAACAAAAGCATCTGCACATGTTATCCAAAAAAGCTTTGACAAACATTATAAAGATTTTCAAAATTTATTTTGCAATGCACTATTATTTAAACAAAGAATAATATAAATTTTGTTCTTCTCGAATTTCGGATGAAGGATAAAATGTTAAGAACTTGTGTTCTGACAATCCAAGTAAATATTCAGATATTAACTTGTTTAAGGGATCAACAACTATGGAGCCGCCAAATGATTCAAATTAAGCATTAAATGTCCAATATTAAGACATGAACTTGTTTATAATAACGGATCAATCAATATGGATCCACTGAATGATTCAAATTAAGCATAAAAAGTCCACTACTAAACCAGTACAGAGAATAACTACTGGCTCTTGCAATTGGCAAGTTTGCTATAGAAATCAAGCATTTTCTTCATTTTCATCTGTATAGCATGAGAACTCAGAGATGCTAAAATTGCTAAAAGCTAACTCTGAGATGCTAAAATTGCTAAAAGCTGTAACGTCCCTTCATTCACTCGAGTAACTTGAAACAAGTTGCAAATGTTACCGACTCTTTAAAACTCAGTTTTGACTCCTTTTGTTATTTTAAAAAAGGATTAAAACATGCGTTTTGTTGAGACAAGCTACGTATATGTCGATAAGCTAGTTGAATCTAATAGATCTAAAAAATATTTATACAACACAAACATGAAATTTGAGACAAAAGCACGGTTATTACAGAGAATACGTACGGGCAGCTGCAATTTGTATATTTTCTACACAAATCGAGAATTTCGCTTTTCTTCTTCTGTAAAAATAATTTAAAAAGCAAATTCAGAAACTTCAAAGTGCTACGAAGCGAGCCATGTGAAAATCTACGGAAATGTTCAATGATGAACACCTTCGCTCAGAAAAATAAACCAACATTTCAATGCCGCATGCAAGAAATTAAAATAACATAAAAGGAGAACAACGACACGATACATTGTATGATAATTTAACACTAGAATTCCACTATTTTCTACAAACATCAAGCAAACAACTAAATTACAAGCAGAGCACAGCAAACTTACAGCATCTGAAGAAGTCATCCTTAGTAACTGTATTCTTAGGGTTTCTGAGGTTCTTGTCGCGGAAGGAACTATTTCTCCTCCAATTCACTGAGCAATCGGCGTGATCGAAGTCAAATGCTGACATATCCTTACCGGAGGCGCCCGTCATCTTCGTAACCGCTGCTTCAAGAAAACAAAACAAAGACAAAACCAAATAAACCCTAAATTTTTATAGGGAAAAATCGCTGTCGGAAGCAGTATATTCCTACGGTGTTGAGCCCTGAGTAGACAAAACAAGATTAAAAAAAACGTAGTTTACCAGGATTTCAATATAACAGCTCACATGACGAGAGGTGTGGAGTTCCTTTTCATTATATCCTCAGAGACTTGCGCATTAAAGAAAGTCAAAATAAATCGCCACGAATTCCCTTCAAATTCTGATAAAATTGAAGGATGTTGCGGTCTCGCGCTCGTTTCTGTACAGCCAACTCCTTCAACGGGAGCCAACTCAAACCTCAAACCTTAAGGCACACGTTTCAGGTCAGGCTCGGGTTCGAGTCACACAAAGCTTTGCACTTTTCGAAACTGTGATGAATTAAATTAGCGCGTGACCTCCGGCTTTGACGTGGTAATATTTCTTGGTTCTACCACAATTTCAAGGATGCCGAATTTGTCCTCCTGGAATTAGTAAAGAATTTTTACAACAGCAACGGCCAAAATGTTGTGTTCCTCGGAGAAGACCAAAGGTGTTCTACTTGAAGCTTTTTGGCCTGTAGTCCCTCACTTTTGCTCATGGTGTGGAAAATGAATTTTTCGTAATGTAGATATTAGAATTATAAGGTGGATGATTTTCAGAGGATATGTAAAGTAAAATTGGGAATCATGGCTTTGTATTCTTTCATGTCAATATTTTGAGCTCTTGTGAGGATACTAATGAACCTTCATGCTTAAAAGCAATTATTTATGACCAATAGAATTCTAGAATTAATCTATTATTAAAGTTTTTTATATAGTCTGTTATTTTAATATATTTTTAAATTTTAAAAAATCTATTTATCTAAGTTTGTATTGGCTCTCATCAATAAAGGTAAGAAGAAAAGTCTAATTTTTAAGTCAAAATTAGGAAGAAAATAAAAGGAATCTATGCTTTTGCATTATATATGACAACTTGGCCTATCCTTTCACCTAGATCTTTCTCTAATTTTTTTGTTAAGAATTTTTGAACTCACTATCATATCCACCGCTATATTTTCATTATGGAGCAAGTCATCTCTATTATGGGCAATTCCTTCACCAATTTCAAGCTTTTGCATTGAAGCAGACCATGCATTCCAAGCTCCTGCTTTGAAACAAAAAGTTCATTGTTTTAACGCCCCACTTGGGAACGCAGGAGAAATAAACCCAAAATGTTATTGTGTTTACTGAATTGTTTTTTTTATAATAAGTTTAAACGACATCAAAGTAACAATTATGCAAAAGCAATATATACATACACATCAAGTACACATAAGCAAATTACAAATATGGTTTTCATTCCTCGAGGGTTCCTTCACTTTGAGTCACATTAAAAAGTTTGTATTAATTAGTTTAAGTCTCAAGTACAAAGTCTCTTGATCATAAAGAAATATCAAATACGTTATCACATAAGAAAATGCATAAGTACAACTAATAATATGAAAGCACATCTAATGAATAGCATCAACTACGCCTGTCATTGGGTATGTGAAAACAGATACAAGTACATCAATATACAATACAATATCCCATAGGATCTCAAAATACATGATACATAGATACCTCAAGCAAATAGAAGTCTCCAAGATAGGAATAAGAATTATAATTGTACAACTATATCAACGAACATCCAACATCTGTCAATTTAAGGGCAACCCAAATGATAAGAAGACACTACCTCCCGAGCACATGGTCACCTAATTAGACTCCCACTCCCACTGTATAGGAGAGATAATGTACGATCCACACACAGATAATCAAATCATAAAAATAATCTCAGGCAAGGAATCATGATAACCAAAACTACCTCAAGGGTAACACAAACTATGCAAGAAGAAGAGATAATCAAAATCAAAAGGACACTCATTGCAATACCAACACCGCATATCAAACCAACATACAAATACCAAATACAAAACAAATATCAAAACCAAAAAGATACAACCACCTCCAAATCAATGTCAAGTGTCAAAAGCACAATAACCAACAGATGACAACTATCATCAATAATAGTAAACCACTAATCACTAACTCCAACAACAAAAAACACTACTAATGAATAATTGATCATTCATTAATAAAAGTCAATTATCAACAATAAATGAAATTCAATCCACGAGTAACAACTCACAATAAATACACCATCAAAAGCAATATCTGACAAGTACACCACTAGAGGCAAATATTTAAAAAAAAATCATGAAGGAGACTTGGGTTACATACTATGTAGTGTCATCACATGAGCCAACTCTAAAGTTACCCTAGTAGTTTCCTAGGACCCTGACCCCTAGTGACTCTATGTGGAACTAGAATACCCTCTCACAAAGGCGAGGACACTAGTCAAACCTCTCAATGTATCATCTCATTCTCATCCTTGGTCTATACAAGCACTCAAGCTATAGACGAGAAAAAATCTCTAACTTATCTTTTTAATTTATCTTAAGGCATGGGGGAGGAAAGTATTTTAATTACTATGTTATCACTTGTTACACAACTTACAATGAGTTACCCTAGCAACTACTTTGGGCAATGACCTCCATTGCAAGCCACTCCCATAGACATGCACCCAGACTACCTTCCTAAAACTCACAAACCACAATTATGTCTCTTACCATAAAAGTAATATTGATTGAATTTGATTCCTTAACAAGCAACTCAAAAATAACATTGGTTCTCAAAACCCAAGTTCTCATAAATGTTCGATAGCATAAAGCTCGTAAAATATAAATCTCAAATCAAATCATAAAATTCATCATGACATCCAATCAAATAATCATAAAAGAAATCTCAAAAATGCCTCTAGTGCACATCCTTACTTAGCCAACTAAACAACCCACAAAGAAAAACCATCATGAAAATAAATATCACAAGACTACAAATAAAATATTAGAAAACACAATTTTCAGCCACATGATTTAATTCCATAAATTTCTCTTATTTAGTTTGGGTCATAAGGATGTGTTTAGAAATAAAGTAAGAATATGCATGTTAATATAAATTGTTATGCTAATATACTTATTTTAATCAATAAGTGTTAAATGTCAAAACTCTATGTGCATATAAAATATCCTACAACATTATCATGTTTTAAATTTAAATAATCTAAAATTATAAATGATTAATTAAGAACATAATTCTATATTATTAGATTAAATATTAATGTCAATTTCATTTCTAAAATATTAATTTGACTTATACTAAGTCCAATATTAATATTTACTTTTCCTTTAATTCATGATGCAACCAAAGATAACTCAAATTTGAAATTATAATTTTAATTAAGTTATTTACAATTTCTCTCATAATATTAAATATTCATAACTAGAAGATTATATAATGAACTCCACTATAACTCTTCTTAAAATATAAATAAATCACATTTATATATTTATTAATTCCCCACTTGCATTAATAAATATAAAATCATTTATATGCAACTAATAGTTTAAGTAAACTTAAAGATTCTTTAATATTAAACTTAAAGATTCTTTAATATTAACATCCACTTTATATTTGGGGGCCTAGGAATCAAAAATCTAGAATGGCAAAATGAAGCATTAGGAGCTAAACAAGTGTGGAGAATGTACCAAGAAAGGGATAGGAAATGGGCCAGAATTCTCTTTAACAAATATCTTAACCTGTTGGATAGTACCTCTTTATTTAGAATTAGAGAACCCCCTAAAGGTTTTGCAGGATGGAATTTCATTATTAATTGTTGAGACCTAATATCCAAATACCTCACTTGGGATATAGGGAAAGGCGAAAAAGCTTTGTTTTGGGAGGACTCATGGAATGGACTGTTGAAAATATTCAATATATGATAGGTTACTAAGAGGGGAGGGGTGAATCAGTAACCTTAAATTCTTCTTTTGAATTGGTCACAAACCAATCTATGCTACTGTATGCATTAATATTGGAAGTTAAAACATTCATCATAGAAAAGAACACAATATTTTGGTGACCCAGAAACCTTCCAAATAGAAAGTAAAACTAGGGTGGGGATGATACCCACAAAACTTCAATACTAAAGCATAAAGTTGGCTTGTTAAGGCTTACATTGACCACTTCTAGTGATCTACCCTATTAGGAGCACAAAGAACTGCTAGGTCCACCTTGTTAGAGGATGTGCAAACATACAATGAAGTATGCACTCAATTAAGAGATTTGTACAAAGACTGAGAAGTCTACCTTGTTAGAGGATTTAGAAAACTAATTCACCTATTAAGATGAAGCAGTGGATCTACTTACAACTGATTACTGATAAGATCATTTTTGCACTGATCACCTCTTATGATAGATATAACTTTTCTATGTCAATATTGACCTTGTTGTGTTCCTTGAACTGTTGTTGATAATCTTTTGCATATACTTCTCATTACTTCGCTATCTCTTCATACATCTGATATCTTACAATACACCTTACATATATACCTTTCAAATTTACAAATCTGCAAGGTCAGCCAAAACATAAGTGAACAAATACATTACAAAGTCGGCCCAATAGTAAATAACTCGGGTTCACTGAACTAACTCGGTGACCTTTTGATACATGGCGTTCACTGCATTACTCGGCATCATCATGCACTCGATAGAAGTGAAGGCTCGATCCATACTAATCACTCGATGTAGTTCTAAACTCGGTGACCACTGGTGACTCAGTAGATGTAGTATCACTTGGTAGATACTGAGTTTGCCTTGCTTCACTCAGTAAACACTAATTCTTCCAATGCTCGGTTTACACAGAATCTACATGACACAAGCTTATTGCTCGGTAGACATTGTGAAGCTTGGTAGACACTACTGATCTTCATATTTCCTGTATTCACTCAGTAGCCACTGTTTGCTCGGTGTAAACTACTAAACTCTTCAAAGCTTGGAATGCTCAGTGAGAGTAGAGAATTAAGTGTTGAGCTCGGTAGCTATACTGATATGGATAAATGTTATCACTAATGATAGTAATAACTTAATGCCAACAATGGACATCCACCCTTAAACTACTCAGACATCACCCCAGAAGCTTCAACTCACCTTAAGGCAATATGGGGGTCAAAAGTGAAAGATTATATAGAGGAAAATTACTCTGAATTAGGAAAGACATGGAAATGAAAAATCCTCTCTAATTGTGGACTCGACCAAGTGGATCAAGAGGGACTTGAAAACATTCTAAAAAACCACCCAATTTCAATCAAAGATAGAGATGACAAACTTACTTGGGTAGCCTCTAAGGATGGGACTTATAAAGTCAAAGAAGGGTACAGATTAATCACAAATTCCCAAAGATGGGAAGCTAGTACCCTCCCAATAAATTTATGTTGGGATCCAACAGGACTCCCCAAAGCAAGTATGCTTCTTTAGGCAGCCATGCCAATGAGAATACTTACAACAAATAGAAATAAAAAAATGGGTCTTGAGTGACCATCAAGATGCATATTATGCAAAGAAAGTGAAGAAACTACAGAACACCCTCCTATACTATTTTAAATACACTCAAGAATGTTGGAGGTGGCTCCAATACAAACTCAATTGGACTGCCCCTCTTGCAAGTAAATGGATAGATCATCTAATGGGTTGGCCTAAAGACCCTCTTAATAAAGTATATGGGAAACTTTGGAATATAGCCCTAGCAATTCTAACCTGGGAGCTCTGGAAAGAAATAAATCGATGTATTTTTCAAAATTAAGATATTAGCGTGCAAGCTCTCCTTACAAAGATTGAAGTAGCTATTATGAAAGTTATGAACAATGATCTTAGGAAGAGACCAAGAGAAGAAGGATCATTTACAGAATGGGATGCAGAGATTAAAAAATTATGGCCTCTTCTCATTAATCCTACTCTCTACTGTAAAAAGAAAAATAATCTAGCTAGACAAGCCTGTAAATAGGAACCCCCACCGCCAGGATGGAAGAAACTGAATTTCGATGGGGCATCCAGAGGTAATCCAGGTAAGGCAGGTATAGGATGTATTATTATGCATGAATCAAGAAACTGGTTAGCAAAACGATCTAAATCACTAGAAATAATGACCAATAATGTAGCAGAACTTGAAGTAGTAGAAGAAGGTATAAAAATATGCAATAGCCTTAGCATTAAAAAGATCATGATTGAAGGGGATTCTCATATCATATTAAATGCTCTCAGAAAAGGGGGAACGCCAAATTGGATCTTAAATTCCAGATTAGAAACAACCCTCAAACTATTAGGAAAATTTGAAGAAGTAAGATTCTCACATATCTACAGAGAAGGTAACAAGGAAGTCGATAGCTTAGCTAATAAAGGTACCAATGGAGAAAACTTATTAATACATAACCAAAACATAATAGGATAATTTTTCACCTTAGTTGTTTATTCTCTTGCCCAACTTATTGCCATTTTGAGATTTTAATGATCATTAAATCAGGCCTTGTACCAGATTATGATGCATATCTTTCTTCGTATATGAAAATCCGCTTAGTTATGATTTTGAGTGACATTTCCAAACCCATTAGAGCATCATTGTCATCATTTCGGTTCTAGATTTTTCCTCCTAAAATCTATAACTAGCGGTTATGGCTGGAAACCATTAATTCTCAATGTAGCGCTTGGTTTGTAACTTTGTTTCTCCATGGATCCAAATATCTGCCTGTATCATGCTTTCGAAAATCGCACTATGGCCTTCTGTGACCCTATTAAGCAAGAAAGATGGAATACGTTATTTCGGCTAATAGATGATATGAGTTGAATTGTAGTTAGCAAAGCGCTAGGTGAGGGGGTTTTCAATTATAAGTATTCATAGAGGACAAATAGTGATATTATAGGGCTTTGGGTAGGTTGCCTTGCTAGGGTAGGGGTGGAGAAATGGGACATTGTTAGGTTGAGCTATAACCTTTTCAACCCCTGTTGGTTGCTAGGGCTTGAGATAGTGGTAGCTAACATTGATGAAAGGCTACGGATCCCCCTTCTTGAAGCATACATGGAATATGAATTGGATAGTTCAGAGCTAGCTAGAAGCCCAAGGCGACTGTGTCTAGTAATCAGGGACAACACTCAATTCTTCAAAGAGTGGCCGAAGATGGAAGCAAGCATTAACTTCCTGCTAAGATGGAGAGGAATAATTGAGGATCCTAGTAGAGACTGGTTCCTAAATTATTTGAGGGCCTTTGATGCATACATTCACCTAGATGCAAATCTCTCTGATTTGGACAATGTGGAATTTTGCATTCCAAATTATGATAAATCAAGTAGAGGCAGGAGGGCCTACGAGTTTCCTCTGGGTTTAAAGGCCACAAATCTGCACGAGGCTTCAGAGATTATCATGGTTTTTAAGAAACAATTTTTACATACTTAGCTGTAATTTCAGGTCATTTTAGTAGTATTATTTTGACCCAGTTAAATATAGGGCATAGTACTTACATATAGGTATTGGTTATTTACTTCTCGCCGACTGGTTTCCAGTTATAGTTTCTTATTCGACAAGTTTGTAGTAAGGCTGCATTTTATAAGCAGTCCTCTTATCTACCTGGAACTATCCAATATACAATTTTGATATGTAAATATTGTTATCATAATAGATAAAGATAAGTGACTTGTTACATCTCTTCCAACTTCATGATCTAACTTATGGTCTCTATGATTTTGGCATGTGGATATCATCTCAGTTTGTTAGTTTGGGTTTTCCTTCAATTACATGTGTGTCACTTTCCAGATCTTTTTTTTGCCACATTAAGTTTTTGACATCTTTCTTTTGTTTATTTGTATTGACTTTGTAGAGTGGAATGCACTTATAATTATGGATTATTCATGTTTGTTCCCTTGATCATTTGATAATTTAGTTATAATTTACTCTCTAAATCTCGTGATCTTAAGATTATTAGCTATATGATGGATTTTGCTCCCTTCGGATTCCGTGAAACACTAACACAAATTATTATATTTAATAATGGTTTACTAACATTTAATGCCACCTGTTGTTTACTTTAGAATGTCTTATAAGAGATCAATACTTTCTTTATGCAGCATTGAGAGCCCTGATGCTTTAAAGATCAATTTTTAGCATACTATGATGTAATCACCTTGACATAATGTCTAACTTTTATAAACTGGGATAAGACTTCGGTCCCGGGCTAGACTAGAGGATTTCTTACTCCGTTCTTTCCTACCAGTGCCCGCCAGAATGGAGAAACCCTTGTATTTCTTTAAATTTATTAATATAATACATTAGAAGGCTACGACCGTTTACCGATCAAAAAAAAAAAAGAGTAGTATAAATTTAATTTTCAAAATTAATAAATAGTAATAATTTTTATTTTTAATTAATATTTTTTTACTTTTAGAATTAATAAATCATTCTAAAAAATATTTATTTATTTTCTTTAAATAATAAATCTGAAAATTAGATTTTTGAAATTAATAAATAATGATAAAAAAAAGTTTTTTTTTTATATAATATTAAAATAAATCTAAAAATTGATTTTTTCTTAAAAAGAATATAATTATGTAATTTTTTATTTTTATGTGGCTAAGATCTTTTAAAATATGCAATCATAATTTATTTATTTATTTTCTATCTTGAATGCATGTGTTTTCTAGAATGATTCTCAACCAACAATTTTGTTTAAATCGAAGGCAATTATATGTTTTGTCTGATGAATCTTTACGAAGGTTTCTATTGAAGCTTTTAGATAATTCTCTTTCAAAGTCTGATTGGTAATAATCATTGTTCTTTAAAATTAATGTTCAATTTTCTTTGGTCGCTCAGATCTTGAGTTTTTAAAATTAATTTTCAATAGCATGATTCTATAGTTTACATCTGATTGTGTTTTTCAAACAATGCATGAATCAGTTCTATTTCTTGATTGCAAATCAAAATTATCTTCCATATTTTATCCTATAAATTTCAATAGTATGGCAAACACGAGGTAGACAAATCTTCCAAAATAATTTCAATAAATGAGTTCTCATTCCTTGCCTCAATCCGAGAGCTTAAATTATGGGCAATTTGGTAAATGCATTCAAACCTAAACCTTCTGGAACTTTCAACAATTGGTTTGCTTCAATTCCTAAATTTCCTCCACAAAGCCTGTGTGTAGAAATGGGCTTGAACCTCTTAATAAAGAGTTTAACTCTACCTAAGGCTTATGATTTCAAACATGCAAAGGCCTCTCCTTAAAATATTTTTTTGTTATTTAATCCTTTCATACGCACTTAAAGAACTTTTTTATTAAAATATACTTTTTTCTTTTCCTCCACTTTATTAATTAGTACAAGCGCTATTTAAAGCGTAGTTTATTATTTAAATAAATAATAATAATTAAAGTTCATCATTTAAATGCAACTCTAATTTAATTATTATTAATTAAATAATTATAATAAAACAATATTAAATCTTTAATATTTTAAAATTCTAATTCTCATTTTATCCAACTTCTTAAATTGGACTTATAAATTAAATCTTTTAAACTGAAGTACATATTTAATTAATTTCTAATTAATTAAATATCATCATATTCTAATTTCTCTTTAACCAATTTTCCAAATTGGACTTCCAAATTAGGTCTTTTAAATTAAAGCATATATTTAATTAATTAAATATTCATATATTTTAATATTTTCTTTCTAATCAAATAATGTTTAATAATTCTCAATATTATATAATTAACCCAAATATTATGATTAAATTATTTACCAAATAAATCACATAGTCAAATCCACATAAAAGCAACATTACCAAAATTTGACCAAAACTTACCAAAACTTAAAAGTAAACAACACAGACAAAGATAAACTCATGGGTTTAAAAAGGGTGGAAAGTTAAATACATGTCCTTCTCAAGATAAGTAATTAGGTTATGGCTAGGATTAGAACTGAACATTATCTCCTCATTCTTATCATTGAGTTATTGCATTAGGGCACGCTCATCCTAGCAATTCAGGGAAGTCAATGTCCGGTACTTGCAATCTACATAAAAGATGAGCATGTACATATACATATATTTCTAAGCTAAATAAGCAATGGTAGGGAGTGGTACATCATGTAGATCTCAACTAATAGGTAACTATGACTCTCTCCCTTAACCACATAAGACATGTCATAAATAAAAGTAAAAAATAAACACACACACCATACA
This sequence comes from Cupressus sempervirens, assembly GCA_028749045.1. Classification (NCBI taxonomy): domain Eukaryota; kingdom Viridiplantae; phylum Streptophyta; class Pinopsida; order Cupressales; family Cupressaceae; genus Cupressus; species Cupressus sempervirens. The sequence goes on from CM053785.1 coordinate 274,321,424, forward strand.
CGTGCAAGTATGGGATAAGCAGTATAATAAGTTTTGAGTAAAAATCATCACATATTCAAACATGGAAACTCATAATTGTGAATACAAAATACTCATCATTTGATGTCATCGTGAAAGCAACCACATTTACTAACTAAGAGCCATTAAAGCATCATTAATGCACTAGTAATAATAATCATCAATCAACATGTGCAATATAATCAACTAAGTAATTATTTATTGATATACATGTAATCCAAGTCACGAAATAATGTCATAATTATAAATCCAATATCCTTGAAACTAACACATGCATCAAATAGGCATAAAAGAGTTTGGTAAATATAATGAAAAAGCAAACTATGGGTGGGCATTACAAATGCCTTCATACATTTAATCTAAGTAATTTCCATTTTCTACTCACAACCTTTCTTGTGAAGTGTGTTGGCGATGTTGTTTGCTACTATAGCTGGTTTTTGGCATCCATGGATAAAGATATCCCTAATACTTAAATTTTCTTTTTTGTTAACAATAAATGATTGTTGGAGTTTAGTCTTCACCCAACCATGGTTGACTCATAGACGCAAAAAGCATGAGTTTTTGACTAGGACTATATGCTTGCAAACCAATTAAAGGTTTATAATAAGTTTAAATAGGTTAAATATTTTTTTAATTTCCAATTACACTTAAACTTGAATATGAATATGCATGTCAAGAAATTCACTATGTCCAAATAATCTAATGCAATTATAAATTTTTGAGCTAAATATATCTACTCCAATTATAAAATGCATATTTGTAACATTGTTAATATGTTTTTGAGTTGTATATAATTTGAAGCCTTGGAAGATTTTGGGCTAATCCACTGCAGTCATATTTAGTTAAATTCAAGTCAATTAATCATTTTTGAGAGGTCAGGTTTCAAGTTGCCCACTGACCTCTCTACTTACCAAAGTAATTTAGGATTTCATTTACCACCTACCAACTTTGTTTTCTTGAAAGTTTATAAATCCTTTTTAACAAATTCATTCTCCATCCCATGGAATCACATATGTTTAAGGAATGATGAGCACGAGGTGACCAGAAATCAAAAGTTCCAAAATGTAATTGCTTACATGTTCAATTTGTTCAAATTGGTCCATCATATCTTACAGTATTGACCAATCAAACATATCTAAGTTAGAATGTATTCTTTCCTCACTAGTGCTCTTGGGTAGCATGATGTAGCCTCGTTGTGTGCCCCTACACAATGCAATTTGTGCAAGTGTGTTTTCCAATTTCTCTTCCTGAAGAACCTAGGGGCCACAACGCTTAGACAAACCAATGTTTTAATTTCATTCCTAGAATAAAAATACTTCTTTGTGATCAATGTTGCAATTTAAGGGTTAAATATATTGATTTCAAGTCCTCTGCTAGATCTTTGTACTTTTCTATTAATCCCCTAAAAATATTTCAAATTTGTTTTCTTTCCTTGGTTTGGGCTAAACAATATTGTTTCACTTTCTTATTTCCTTTGTAGCAAGAGCAAAAGAAACATAGCACATTGATAATAGTATAAAATCTTAGCTTAACTTATCACAGAGAAGAGTTGTATAACATGATAGCATAATAATAGTAGCATAAAATAATAGTATTATAGCAGGAGTGATAAATATATTGTGGTAGCAACAAAATAACACCTAAATTAATCATGGAACCATTAGTAGTGACAATAGTTATATTGCTAGTAGAATAAAGCAAAATTTCCCTTGATTGTCTAAGGGACTTGCCTTCATTTGTCAGTGTTGGCTTTCCTTTTGCCTTACCCAATTGTCCATCCACGTTACCTTACCTTCGGCCCTAGCTTGTGCTTGCAGGGTCAAATTGTTTTGGATTTGGAGTATAGCCACTAAATGGATTAGAAGATCTTGTTTTCTTTTCTGAAGGAAAGAAAACAAATTATTAAGATTGTTGATACAGCACTAGGTAAAGATCAAGATAACTAAGTTGCAGATCATCCAAAGTCCTATTCAAAGCTTCAAGCACATCTTACGGGGCATGATGGGTGCACCTACAATACATGAATGGAATACAATAATTCCTCTATACAACTTCTTAATCTCTTAGATATAAGAGCAAAAAAACATAAAAATGACCAAAATTGCAAATATTAATTGTTGGAAAAGGCACCATGTCTTCAACTTATTTGTAAGGGAGTTCCTACAAGTTATTTTCTACAGATTTTATAGGAATCCCCCATGAGCACTAACTGAATTGCATTGCATACATGTCTACTAGAGCATTTCAAGTACAACTATAAAAAATATATACTTTGCATATTATTTTAATAGATATCCTTACCTGTCCAAAAGATCCCATTATGTTTGGAAATTTCCATTTAATTTTTGTAACCAGATCACATTTTTGCTATGTAAATATTGTCAAATTGTATGTCATGCATGAAAATGACACAAATTTATGGTCATCATGTACACTCTAACTTGTTTGAAAATTGCAATTCCACATCAATATATCATAAATATTTAGAAAAAGATAGTGAGGTAGTGCTCCAAAGGCCAACATAGACGCATCCTACTAAACAAGCTTTCCTTATGATTTTTTTTAATATCTCATTCATACCACTAAGTGCATCTTCCATGGAAGCTTTTGAGCTACCTAAGACTCTTCTATCTAGGAATTAACAATGACTTGTATAAAAGGTTTGATACCACATTTAGAGGAGAGTCCAAGATTTCCAAGGACAAACAAGACAAATTCATTGTGAAAAGTGTCATGCATTCTATTTGTAAACTAATCTATAGCTACATGGTGACAAAGTGGAACAAAATTTTATGATTCTTGGAGTTTTTTTTATTCAACAGTTTCCTATCTCAGGTTTATTTTTCATGTAAATTGTCCTATCACTATTTTGTGACCTTCATTTTAATTTACTCAATAGAATTTTATTTTTTATCTATTACTATGTTATTAACCATTTGTAAAAAATTGAAATAGATCCAAAAATACTATTGGGAGATCTGGCATATCACTATGGTTTGCAACAGCTAAGGATTTCATGTTCTCGCGCATTTTCAATGAGATCGTCCAAAGATTGGGTTTTGGCATCACTAACAGAAGGGCTTCCTGACCTATGGTGGCTACTCTCTGGGTTTTTCTCTACTAGTTGGATAATTTTACTGGTAGCTTACGTTGTGTTGTTTTCCTTTGTGAATTCTAGGAAAATGAGAGAGCCTCGAGCTATTGCCCAACTACAAACATAGTTTTCACATGGATTGTATTGATATGTGAATTTATTCTCATGTCCTCTTTACAGATCCAGACTTGAAGCTCAACCAATCAATGTGAAAATGAGAGTTACTAAAGAAGATTGATAAAGTGTTTATGAAAAAATTATCAACTATTTGGCTTTGATTAAATAAATTTTCATATATTTATAAGGTAAATTAATCTAATTAATTTTAAAGAATTATTAATGTAATATTTTATAAGAAATTATCATCAAAAATTTAGTCTTGCATTCAATCACTATGTAAGATTTAATTTAGAAAGTTTAAATAATTGATAGCGATATTATTTTAGATTTACATGTTATTGTAGTAGATTTATATTTGTTTTTTTTATTTAAAAAAAAATTATTTGTAAATCACATGTATTATTTCCAATATGTTGTTTCATTCAAAGTCATTTGTTTGTGTTTGGAAAATTGAACCACATATTAATAATAGATATCATGTATCATTGATTAATGTCATATAAATCAAAATATGTAAGTTTATTTGAAAAAAAGGGGGTAAAAAAAAATTAAAATAAAAAGGATTACAACAAGGAGAGCTCAACAAGGAGCTATGTCCTAAGCAACAAATTCATCAAATTCTTGTAACAACTCAAGGGGAAGTTGCCCCCGATCCATAATATTCTAGCTTAGAGCATGACCAAAAGCCCATTTGGCCAAACAATGAGCAACTCTATTCCATTCACAAGGAATGTAAGTAAACCTAATGAACTCAAGAGAGGTACGAAAGAGAAGAGTGTGATTAACAACAGTGGTTAGCTACCAACTAACATCCTCAAGCAAGTTTACCACCACTTGGGAGTCAGATTCACAAATAATCTTGTGCCATCCCTGTAAACATCTCTATTCTACATATAAAATGGCCTAAGTGTTAGAAATAATAGTCCACCAAGATAACTGAGGTGGGTGGGGGGGGAGGGGTGAATCAATTATCCAATAATTAAAATATTTATCAACCTTAAACCATCTTGTTCATTCAACCAAAGTAAATAGCAACCATAACAAAATGCACATAGACAATTACACCATATATATTAGCTAGGGAAACCCTTGATCAGAGGGAAAACCCTAGTGGAAATGATGCACACAAATGATGTACTATATAAATATTTCTTGTTAGAGGATGAGACCCTGTTAGGAGTCTACTACAACATTCTGTACATATGAGTCCCTATTAGGAGACTTTGAATCATTGTTAGAAGATTTCAACCCTATTAGGAGTTGTGCCAACCTTGTTTTGGAGTTGTAGAAGACAGAAGGATCCACTATCAAAACAACTTTTGGGGCAAGATCACCAAACTCACTATCCAACTGATCTCTCAACTATTCCTTGCAAAATAATTGCATGTACTATACTTTAACTTCTTTCCTCTATCCTATCAATTAGACCAATCACTGTCAGACCTTGTAGACCAGGTCACAAACCTCAGATACAAGTATCCAATTTTGGATCACACAATAAAACCTTGGTAATGAAGTTTCCTTCACTTTCGCTCTGCACTGCTCAACTTCGCATTCCACTCTTCATGTTGCTTACAATCACCTTTCTATCTCATAAATGATAAAGGAAAATATCCTTTCTTTATACTAAATCCATAAAACAATTTCTTGAGTTGGTTGTTACACCTTGTCAATTAATTATTATAGGACCACATTAAGAACATGTTACACTTAGCGATAACATTAATCTTCTGCCTTGCAACTTGAATATCTTTTTGTACACATATCATTATGACGAGTAAGCTTAGGCACATCATCACCAACATGTCTTCTTCACATCTTTAACTTCGAATTCTCAGAATAATGATCCTACTAAGAGATATAACAAGTTTACAAGAACATGCCTCTGTAAACTCTATCTCAAAACAATTTTCATCAAATCTTGCATAACTTCTTCCAGACTTAATATCTTATGCTTTCGAGGTTAGCTACATATACTAGATACTTAGTAGTATCTCCCTTTAACCTTAGTTAGTGAAAATGCTCAACTGCCTATCATTACCAACTTGATCTTTTCGTTATTCTTCAGTCAGATACCACAAAAAACTACTTTGTTAACATCAATGACAAACACAATCATGAATGCAACATATCATCATGATAACAATCTAATCATGTTTCTACAATACTCCCCCATAGAAATATCATCAACTTTCATGCTTCCAACAATCTCCCCCTTTGGCATTGATGGCAACATAGATGAAAAACATCTAGTTCCAGAAATACCAACTGCAAAAGACTGTTAATCTTTCTTTTCAAATCATCTTCATCAATCATTCTCCCCCATTGATATACCTCAATGTGATTTACATCAAACTATTTTTCCATGTTGTACTTCTCCAACCTGTCTTTCATGCTAAACTTCTCCCCTATTGACATCAATGTCAAAGGTTTCAACAACCATCAAACTCTGCAACAATTGTTTTTGACTAGCTCAAGTGTCCAAAGGCACTATTCAAAAATAACATCCAACAAGAGTCCTAGATGACTCTGTCCATCACAGATACTCCCCCATATAGGAAGCATCAATATTAAGTCCAGACAAATAATAGTTCTCTTTTACACTGGACTGATGCACTCTTGCATCATCTACTCTGATGTAGGAAGGGGCATAACCCCTAACATACCATGCAAATACTCAAAAATCTCTTTGGGAAGAGGCTTAGTGAAGATATCTATAATCTACTCTTTAGTGCTCACATACTCCAATCTAATTTCCTTTTCTGCAACTTTCTCTCTCAACATGTGATACTTGACAGAAATATGCTTAGTCTCAAAATGCAACACTAGATTCTTAGACATATTTACTGTACTTGTGTTGTCACAATGTATGACAACAAGTTTACTAAATTCTATCCTTATATCCTTCAGCATTTGTTTCATCCAAATAACTTAATTATAATTATTTGTTGTTGCAACATATTATACTTCTGTTGTATTTTGTGAGGTATAATCCTACTTCTTTCTTAACCAAGAAACCAATCTTCCTCCAAGAAGGAAAGCTCTACCACTGGTGCTCTTTTTTTCATTCATACTACCTGCCCAAACAACATCAATATAAGCACATAAAGTAAAATATTAGATCTATCATACCACAATCTGAACTCTAATGTTCCTTTCACGTATCTAAATATACTTTTGATTGCTACATAATGTGCTTCTCTGGGATCAACTTGGAATCTTGCAACAATTCCAATTTCATTTTCTATATCCGGCCTTATGTGAGTCAAATATCGCAATCCTCTGATCATAGATTTGTACTTCTTCTGCTCAACAGTAGGTGTCTCATCCTTTGTAGATAACTTGTGTCTAGTTACCGTAGGTGTTCCAACAGGTTTACATGTTTCCAAACCAAACCTTTTCAGTAAATCTTTCAAATACTTAGTCTGAGAAATAAAGATTCCTTCTTTATCCTGTACAATTTGTAATCTTAGAAAATATTTCATTTCTTCTATCATGCTCATTTCAAATTCCTTTTTCATTTCTTCTGCAAACTTCTCACTTTCATCATCATTTCCTCCAAATATGATATCATCAACAAATATTACCAAGATCATCAATTTCTTTCCAATAAAGATTGTTATCTGTCATACCTTTGTTATATCCAAGCTTTTTCAAATGCTTGTCCAACCTTGCATACTAGGTTTTGGGTGTTTGCTTCAATTCATACGATACTTTCTTCAATCTGCATACTATGTCCTTGTCATTTGTCAGAGGACAACGTTCAAGTTTTTCTATGTATACCTCTTCTTCAAGTTCTCCATTTAGAAATGTTTACTTGACATCCATCTGATACACTTTGAATTTCTTATATGTTGCATATGATAAGAATAACCTTATTGCTTCTATTCTAGCCACATGAGCATAGGTCTCATCATAGTCTATTCCTTCTTGCTATGAGTAACCTTTACATACCAATCTTGCTTTGTTCCTTACAACTTCACCTTGTTCATTCATCTTGTTTATGGATACCCATTTAGTTCCTATCATATTCTTGTTTACTGGTCTAGGGACCAATTCCCATGTCTCATTCTTTACCATCTAATCCAATTCCTCTTTCATAGCTTGCTTCCAATAGTCATGTTTACATGCTTCATCCACATTCTTAGGTTTAACTTGAGATATCAAACATAGTTCTTCATTGATTCTGCTTCTTTTCGTCACTCCTTTCTCTTTGCTTCTGATGATCTGCTTGAGTGGATGATTCATAGTCATATTCTTACCCAAAGTAGGATTTGTTATCTCAACTCTTGGCTCTGCTGAATGTTTTGAGCTTTGTTCTTACCATGGCTCTCCTTCATTCCACAAATCATTGTTAGTCTCAAGGAATATTTCATCATTCCTTGGTTTAGTAACAACATCATCATCTAAATTGTAATCAACTACTTTTTCTTTTATCCTGAATTTCTCACCAACTCTTACATTTTCACTCTCCATAATAGTCTTAGTTCCTAGATTATAACATCTATAAGCCTTTCTTTTCAATGCATAACCAAAAAACATACCTCCAGCACTTCTAGGATCAAACTTACCAATATCATCATCTCTTTTGATATAACACTTACTACCAAAAATTCTATAATACTTAATTGTAGGTGAGTGACCAAATCATAGTTCATAAGGGGTCTTGTTTGTATCTTTCCTAACTTCCACTCTGTTCATAGTGTAGACAATAGTATTCACAACTTCTCTCCATAACATCTTGGATACATCATTCTCAGCTAACATAACTCTTTTTGCTTCTGTTGCTGACATGTTTCTTCTTTCTATTATACCATTTTGTTAAAGGGTTCTTGGAGTTGATAACTATCTTTTGATTCCATTAGCTTCACAAAAGATGTTAAATTCATTTGAAGTAAACTCTCCTCTATCTAATCTTCATGCCCGATTCATTCTCAACTCTATTCTTGAATATCTTGAACTTATCAAATGCCTTAGATTTTTCTTTAAGAAATGCAACCCACATCATTTTAGAAAAGTCATCAACTAAAATCATGAAATACCTTTCAACATAGAATCCTTTAGTCTTCATAGGACTATTGAGATCTATATGTACAATCTCTAATTTTTCTATAGTATTAAACTTCTTGTTGGGAAAAGAAGTTTTGTCATGCTTTGCCAAAACACATTCCTTGCAAATTGTGTTGGTAGCTTTTATAATCTTTGGCAAATCTCTAACTGCAAACATACTACCGGTCTTTACAATACTATCAAAGTTTATATGACAAAATCTCTTATGCCATAACCAACTGTCATCTACCTTTGTAACTAAACATGTCATTTTAGTAGGATTCAATTGAAATATACTAACTCTTGATTTAGTTCCTATTCCAATTACCTTTCCATCTTTGTCTATGATCATGCATGTCTTTTCTATGAACTGCAATTGGTAACCTTTATCCACTAGTTGTCCAACACTCAAAAGGTTGTGCTTCAAACCATCAACAAAATATACATCCTTAGTGTTAGTTTTACCATTAAGAGTTATAGATCCAATACCTTTAACTTGGCATGTTGCATTGTTTCTAACTTTGACAATGCCTCTATCTTGACTTTTGAAGTCAACAAACTTGTTTATATCACTAGTCATATGATGTGAACAACCACTGTCAATTATCCAATCAGATACACCAAACCTACTTCCTCTAGACTTTCTTCTTCAATAGCTACAAATCCAATTTCATCATCACTAGCACTTACTGTTTGTTCATTAGAATCATTTTCTTCATTTGCATACAAACATTCTCTATCTCTTATAGGTTTGAAATTTCCTCTATACTTTTTCTCTCTTTTAGGACACTTAGATGCATAATGACCGAATTCATTACAAGTCCAATATTTAAGGATTTTCTTATCATCTTTTTCTCTTATTATAAGGGCTATTCCTTCTTCAATCTTTTTGTCTTCATCAGATCTGTTGCTACTAGCAAAGTCTCCTCTAGCATTTGTGCTCCTTGATAAACTAGGTTGAATATTCAAGATACTAAAAGTTGTTTTAGTTTTGATCAATTCTTTGGATTGTCTAAGCTCATTCTCAACTACTTCAAGTCTTCCAAGCAATGTCTCCTTTGTGAAATCTTTGGTACAAGAGATCAACAATTGTATCATTTGAACTACTGACTTAAATGGTGGTGTTAAGCTCTTTAATATCTTCCATATAACATCATCATCTTCTTTGGTTCCTCCTCGAGATCTAATACTTGCAGTAATTTCTGTTATTTTTCCTACATATGTTCCTATAGATTCATCTTCCATCATTTTAGCATCTTGAAATGCACAAATCCAACTCTATTGCGTAAATTTCTTAGAATGTTCATCACCTTCAAAACTATTTTACAAAGATTTCCAAATCAAATGAGAAGTAACAAGTGACTTTACCTGATTATATTCAATTTCAAGAAGTGCAAACAATAGTACTTCTCTAGCTCTCATGTCGCACATAAAAAGATCTCTCTCTTCCTCGGTACAAGTCTCCAAATATTTTTCAGCAATGATTGTCTTTGATGATTTTGTCAAGATCCAATATCTTGGACCCATACACAATAGATGTGTCTTCATCTTTTCCTTCCAACTATCATAATTTGTTTCATCAAACTTCAGACTATCTTTCCTGAACATGCTTTCCATGAATCTCCCAAAGTTGTTAAACTTTATCTTCAAGGACCTGATTCTCTAATACCAATTGTTAGAAACAATAGTCCACCAAGATAACTTAGAGGGGGTGGGGGGTGAATCAGTTATTCAATAATTGAAATATTTATCAATCTTAAATAATCTTATCCATTCAACCAAAGTAAATAGTAGCCATAACAAGATGCACATAGACAATTACACTAGATATGTTAACTAGGGAAACCCTTGATCAAAGGGAAAACCCTGGTGGGAATGATACCCACAAAATGATGTACTAATATAAATATTCCTTATTAGAGGATGGACCCTATTAGGAGTCTATTACAATATTTAGTATAGATGAGTCCCTGTTAGGAGACTTTGAATCATTATTAGAAGATTCTAAATCTGCTAGGAGTTGTGCCAACCTTGTTAGGAGTTGTAGAAGACATAAGGACCCCACAGTCCAAACAAATTTTGTGGTAAGATCACCAAACTCATTGTCCAACTAATCTCTCAACTATTCCTTGTAGAAGAATCATATGCACTATACTTTAACTTCTTTCCTCTATCCTGTCAACCAGACCAATCACTGTTAGACCTTGTAGACTAGGTCATGAACCTTGGATCCAAGTATCAAACTTTGGACCACATAATAAACCTTGACAATGAAGTTTCCTTAACTTCCACTCTATACTACCTCAACTTCACATTCCACTCTTCATGCTTGTTACAATTACTTTTCTATCTCATATATGATAAAGGAAACTATCCTTCCTTTATACCAAATCCATAAAATAATTTCCTAAGTCGATTGTTACACCTACTCAATTATTTTTTATAGGACCACATTAAGAACACATTACACTTAGCGATAACATTAATCTTCCACCTTGCAACTTGAATATCTTTTCGTACATGTATCATTATGACAAGAAAGCTTAGCCATGCCATCACCAACATGTATTTTTCACATGTTTAACTTTGGCTTCTCAGAATAACAAATCCCCTAAGAGATATAACAAGTTTTTCAGAACATGCCTTTATAAACTCTATCTCATAACAATCTTCACAAAAACTTGTATAACTTCTTCTAGACTTAATATCTTATGCTTCCGAGATTAGTTGCATATAGTAGACACTTAGTAGTATCTCCTTTTAACCTCAATTAGTGAAAATGCTCAACTGTCTATCTATACTAACTTGTTCTTTCCATTGTTCTTCTATCAGTTACCACAAAAAATTGCTATGTTGACATCAATGACAAACATAGTCATGAATGTAACATATCATCATGATAACGATCTAATCATGTTTCTACAATACTCCCCCATAGGAATATCATCAACATTCATGCTTCCAACACTGAGCCTCCAACCCTTATGCACTGAGAAAAAGAATTTAACTTCACCAGAACTGCAACAAGCCACTCCCCCAATACCAGTAGGGCATAGATTGCCTTGGGAAGAACCATCAATGTTAATTTTTAGAACTCCACGAGGAGGAGTCCAATGCTCCTCCCAATTCACCTGTCCTTTCCCTTGTTGAAGAGGTTGTTTGGGCACTCTTTGATACAATTGAGTTGTAACCCCATCCTAAAGATGAAAAATGAGGTGATTGCATATAACAAGATCAGCTAGATCCATACCCCCATAAAGCACACACTTCACTTGAATAGTTTCTAGAAGAGAATGTGAGATCTTCCACCAAAGATGCATAACACCAATCCGAACATCTCAAAAGATTCGGCGATTCCTCTCCACCTAGATATGCCAAAGAATGAATGATGGGTCAAAAATGCAAGCAACATGTAGAGGAGAAGATTTGGAGGGAGCACCACCCAAGCGGGCCTAGAACTCAAGGAAAGAGAAAGCATGCCTACAAGAGCAACCCCAAGCACTCCACTAAAGGTGTCATAACTAAGTAGAAAAGGAGCAATGGAAGAACATATGGGAGAGAAACTCCTCCCCATTACCACACAAAACACAATAAGAGGGGCCTTGAAATCCATGTTTACAAAGATTATCCCACGTAAGACAACAACCGTGAGCCACTAGCCACATGAAAAAATTGCACTTGGACCAAGAAAATTTATTCCAAACTTGCTTCCACCAAGGGACCTCAGCATTCCTGAATAATTGTCTAGTTGTCTTGTGACACCCAATAGAGACATGATATTCACCAGACAAGGTGCCTCCCCAAGCCAAAACATATGGTCTTAGCAGAGAGGAACACTCCCTAGAGGCCAAAATCTAAGAAATCTCCTGACGATCCACCTCCATGCCTCCAAGACGCCAATAAGAAGAGTGCTTCCATATTTAACCAACAACAGGTCCCAATTGATAAGGAGTCTTGTAATGAGCCACTTTATCCCATCTAGTAGTATGAAAAGAATCACAGAGAGTCTGAAGATGAGGGTACACAGACAATATGGATGGGAATCCATCCCAAGCATCATACCAAAACAAAGCCTCAGAGCCTCCCTTACATGTTGAAGTTGATGAAAGATCAATCCAACTCCCAAGAGTCACTTGAATGCAAACACTTGTTACAGAAGAGAGAAGCAAAACACTATGGAGGCAGAAATTGCCAGATCTATTGACGAGACATTCTTAATGAGCAAAAAAAGTAGATTTCTATAATGAATTATCTCAATTCTCAATGAATGTTTACAATGAGAGATCATCCTTATAAAGGAGATTGAAACCCTAAAAAGGTCTAACCTAGGTTGCATCATAATAATTAATAAAGTAATTAATTATTAGATGCCTAAAGTTTAGCTTAAGTAGACTAGAGTTAATTATGAAATATCTAATTACTCTAACACCACCCTTAAGATAAACTTAAGAAGTAGCTAAAAACCTAGAAACTACTACTAAGAGTAGATTTGGGTCCTGACAAACAAGGCCTGATGTGGTACCCAAGCACAACCAAATCTCTATAAAGAGGATAAATAGAGAAAACCACTTGGGAAAAATCCTAGTCCAAAAAAGAGATGGAAAACATGTTGAAAAGACTAGTGAAGGACTGAAGAAGCCTCCAAACTAGGGAATGTCCCCGAAGATAGGAACAAAAGATGATCATGAAGAACACCAATAAAGCATCTAGAAGTTGCGAAGCTCTATTAGAAGTAACTGCTCATCTGAAGAACCTCAACTAAAATAGAACCTAACCAGGTAAAGAAGACTATAATTTGCATTGAATCAGGAGGCTCACGAAGGCAAACAACTAAATTTGAAGATACAGATGGCATGAAATACCAAAGCCTAAAGAGTTGATCAATTGAACCAAGGAAGCACGAGAAACAATAGAAGGACCTCCCTAATGCAGACAAGGGTGAGGTGACATGAAACTAGACAAGTGGGCCAAAATAACTACATGTCAAGGAACTACGATCAAGAAACCCAAAAAAGTACATATGTGTGTATTGAGGTGATCAATCTTAGACATGTCATGGAAGGGACACTCATTGGACCAAGGTAGATGACAAACAAAGGCAAAAAATCAACCCTCCGTGACACTTTATCAAAGTAGTGCATGTATAATAAGGCACATGACATAATGAATCCCAAGAATACAATAATTTGCATGAGTGTGCTCAGATGGCACTGCTTGAATCAAAAGGAAAAACAAGGCAAACAACTAAAACAAAAATACATATGCAATATGGCACTTTATCTTAGTGCGTTTTCAAGAATGCATATAAATGATGTCTAAATAGACTAGAAGAGACACAAGACTAATACAATAGATAGTAGAAGTCATGACGAATCATCTAAAGTAAAGAAATCGATCCCTGAACTTGAAACAACCAAGTTTTCCACTAGAATGCAAAAAATGAAGAAGACTAAATAGAATTTGCTTGGTGTAGAATCTAGAAAAATAATCAATATCACTGGAAAGACCTTGAAAAGACCTTTCCAACGCTATAAATAATTCCCATATTGGAGATGAGATGCTCGAGATGTGTCTCTAGGAGTGCAAAATGGAACTCCTAAATTTGACAGAAGAAAAAATTATCAAAAAAGCATCAAAACTAAAAATTACCTATACCATTGTGATGGGCTCAGAACCAGCTTTTCGATGATATCTTGTTTTTAGAAAACACATTCTGTATGCCTAAGATATGAGCAAAAATGCAAACGCAAGTCCAAATAGAGGCCAAGGAGGTGACATGAAAGTTGATGCAATGTTGATGTGGCTCTAATATCAGCAAGTGACAAGCCCAAATTTGACAGTCAAACGACCGGCGAGGCAAAAAAAGCCTAAAAAATGACACCTGTCAAAAAATATCTGACTGTTGGAAACAAGACAAAGTTGAAAAATTTGTCTTCGGTAAAAGAGCCGATGTCAGAAAATTTTTTTGGTGGCCAATAAAATGGTGCACAATGTTTAAAAGAAACACCAAATGCCAAAGAATCAAGGTGTGTGAGCATGCACATGTCAAACATGAGTTTGAAAAAAACTTGGAGATAAAAAATCATCCAAGGTAGGGTGCACAATCCATAAAATCCTGCTCAATATACAAGAGCTTGGGAGTCCACCAAATAATGGCAAAAAAAACCATATATTTAAAAAGAGGAAGTGTGCCTGTCAAAGCATGTGTATGCAGTTCATTATAAGAACATGGAATCAGTTGGATGGATTGCCAAAGCCATCTGGTAAACTATGCAAACCAAGGCGTGAGAGCATGTATGCGTTAGACGTGAGAGAACTCCATGTAATTTCTCCCAAAAAAATAATGTCAAATCTCTCACAAATAGAACAAGGGCATGAAGATCTGGTGCTTTGATACCATGAAGGATTTGAGCAAATACGCAAATCAAATCCATGAAGCCCTTGAATACCTGCATGTAGAAAACCTGTAACAGAGAAGAAAAAGACAAGAGGAGGTAAGGGTTTGCTTTGATACCATGTTGAAGTTGATGAAAGATCAACCCCACAACTCCCAAGAGTCACCTGCATGCAAACACCTATTAGAGAAGAGAGAAGTAAAATGCTATGGAGGCAGAAAATGCTAGATCCATAGATGAGACATTCTTGATGAGCAAAAAAGTAGATTGCTATGATCAACAATAAATTATGTCAAGTCTCAATGCATGTTTACAATGAGAGATCATCCTTATAAAGGAGATCGAAACCCTAAAAAGGTCTAACCTAGGTTGCATCATAATAATTAATAAAAGAATTAATTATTAGATGCCTATAGTTTAGCTTAAGTAGACTAGAGTTAATTAGGAAATATATAATTACTCTAACATTACATATCCAGAAAAGACCTCTCTTGACTAATAGAGCACCAATCTTCAGACCATAGAGCCACGACCTTCAAGAGGAAGTGTAGAAATAGAGCAAGGATTGACGCCTCTAAAATATTTATGTGTGATAATATGAGCCCAAAGTTAATGTTGTCCAAGGCACCATCACCAATAAAGCTTAGCAGCCAACGCTTGACTACTTGTTAGTGAACAGTTTTTCCCATGCATGTTCATATATCAAAATTGAGAAAAGAATGTAAACTAGCAAATGAATTCCTACTCGAAGAACTTAGGAATTCTCTGCTTAAAATTTCTTCAAATGAAACAGGTGCAACTACCTTTATTACATTGAAAGTTTTAACTAAATAAACTCAACAGAATAACTTTCTAAGAATGTAATCTGTTGGAGATGTTGAAACAACTTATTTTATCTCATCAATATGAAACAAACCTTAATGCAGAAGAACCACTCGACTTTAATTATCAAAATGATCCACATAGCTGAATAATTAAATTATCAAGCAGGCAAATTTCATGAACTAATTTCCCACGTAATTTCCAAATTCAGAGTTCACAGTTTCAAAATCAATAACAGGTGCAGCTAAAAGCTTAAATAATATCTATAGAAATACCAAAAATAAGTAGACAATAGTACCCACTTACAAAGCTTTCAACCCAAAATCAAACTATAGAGTTTCAAGTATTTGCTGAAGTTCTGAAATGTTACTTCTAAACTAGAAATAAAATCGTAAACAAAAGTAGTTCTGTCTACCAGTCTACTGGAGAAATTCGAACCCCCTAAAATAATACTAATTATTACATTTATAGGCATGGGACTGGACTTAAGCCAAAATTACCTCGCTAGGAGTTAATTGTCTTTTGGAATAACTGATAACTAAAATTACAAGAAAACCAAACGGTAAAGAAACTATAGCTAAGTAGTTCTTGATCAGTTTGTACTATCACCAGCAACCGCTCCTCTTGCCAACTTCCACATTTCGTAGGTAGCTGAAAAGGCAGAAATAAAGGATTGATGTGGAAGACCAATGTAGGCGAGCCGTTGTTTCCAAATTTCCTTCATCTTCTTCAATTCAACAGCCTTTTCCTCGTGCATCTCCAAGTGCTTCAGGTTGATACTCAACATAGCTTTAGTGTGAGCCACATTGGAGAAATCCTGCTTGGCTAGTGTCCTCTTGTCCTGCCATTCCTGAAATTTCTTTTGGACTTCTTTGATTATTTCGTCTGATTGGGCAACGGAGTCATCTTCTCTTTCCATGAACTGTTTTACAAACCACTTAAGGTCATTCTGAATAATCTGATGTATAACCTTAAGTTCTTGCAATGCTTCTTTGATTTTAGATACCCCTTGTGCCAGTGCTTCATTTCGCCATTCAATGCAATCTTTTTATGACATTCAAAGTTTTTTCATCAAGACCCGCTACAGGACATTCAGCTTGAAATTTCTGCAACCCGAATTCTTGCACATCTTCTAGCGATATTACCACTTTTGCCCAGTTATTCTTCTCTTTTTCATATCCATCATTACTCGCCTCCACCTTTTTAGTAATATTTGATATCTCCTTTGAGGCATGATCTAAATGTCCAATGTGTTTTACAGTATTAAGCAGAACATCTTGTACCCATTCACCTGCTACTTTGGCTACTACTTTGCACTTGTGTAGATTCTCCAGTGATTGATGATTGGTTGCAGAGGATACGTCAACAATGGCTGACATCTCACGGATCGGCTTTGCTTCAGGATGCAAGATAGCATTAATATACTGTGCCATGTTCTTTATTGTCTCCTTTATTTCTTATTTGTCTTGCCCATCTTTCCACACTCTCTCCGCGATCTTCTTATTGGATACCTCAAAGAATCTCATATCAACCTCATGGTTTCCTTTTCCCAAATCGACTTTTGTTATTTGGAAATCTTGAGGCACTACAGAATTGCGAGAAATCCCATCAGGTGGTGTAGCTATCTCTGCTGCCCATCAACCTGAACTTTTGTCAAAATTGATTCTTGCTTTGGTCCTTGCTTTTTTTACTTTGGGCGCTTTACCAAGGCATTTGCTAACCAGGTTATCAATAGGCATGGATATTGGGACCATACTTCTCTTCTTCTCCATTGAATTCTAGAGCCATTTAGGAGTAGTTTGATCCTTTGCAGTAGCAGGGGAACATTTAACTAAGGGGAGATTACTTTCCTGATTTCTTGTATCCATTGGAGAATTCTGGGATTCAGGTATATTATCCGCCATAGGTAGGTCCTCTGCTGTCTCCAAGTCCACCGTTATGGTGCTTTTACTTTTGATGGCTAATGCCTTCATGCTTGAGCGGGTTACTCTCCTTCCTTTTGGAGTTTCTTCTTGAACTTGAAGTTGAAGTGTTTCTGGAACAGCTTCAAGTTCAACTTCAAGTGGACCTGCAACAGAATCAAGGACACTTCGATTAGTTTTCTTATGAGTAGTCCTTTTACCCTTGCTTTTTGAAGACTTCTCAGAAAATTTTGGAGTAGTCGCTGCTTTTGATTTTATCCATTTGGCAATTCTTACTATTACATCCTTGGTACGAGCATATACATCATTTTCCTCCCTTTTCTCCCAATCAATTTTAGGGATAGGCATGCATTCAATCTGATCCATGTAAAATTGATCAAGCACACCTTCAAAATCATCATCTTTCAGCCCATAGGTGTCTAATTCCACATTGAACATGGTGACTTGTTTAATGGTCAAGCACGACCATAGTCTCTTCCTTACTTCAAATTCATCATGACAATTTGCCCAAAAATCCTCTAGTTGCGGGGAATGAAAGAGAGAAGCTGCATTTTTGACATTATTTCTAATATAGTCGGTGTAGTCAAAATCTAACCGAGAGGTGAAAGATTTAAGACACAAGTGGGTTAAAGATTTAGCTGACAATATGGCTTCTTTCAAACTGGGGCATCTATAATGTCCAATTTCAATTGGGAAGAATACTGAAGAGGATTTTTTGGAAATTTGAAAGGACTCAACAAGGGAAGCAAATTGCCAACACATTTCTGACAACACTAGAGAATCTGAGCAATAGCGTGGTAATTTCAAAGGGTCACCAAGAAAACCACCCACTCTGATATAGGTAAATCTGGGAAATTGGATGAAATAACAACCATAAATTTGCACAACCTGCATGGCCTCCTCTGACATCCTATCATTTTTTCGACCTTGTAGTTCAAAAACCAGTTTCCTTAGAAAAACATCATTGACCTTCTTGAACTCTTTGCATGATATATCTTCTTGAAGATCTCTGTAATACTGGTAGATAGGCATGTCATCTACCCAAGGTATATGTGGAAGATAATCCCAATCTTTGGACGCAGCTAGGGTGTAAATCAAGTAAGAGGACAAGAAAAATGGGCCGCAATTGGTAACATCTATCAAGCCCTTATGTAGGTTTTCTGCCATTAGGTCTGACCAATCGATGAATTTGACACCTTCAACTATCTTCTGTATGAAGAAGTACATCCAAGACTCCCAATGGAAAGCATGTTCATTTTCCTTAATCCTATTCAGCAAGAATACAATATCTGCAATCTCCTTGATGAAGTGCTTGATGGTCAATGGTTTAGGCAACCTAGAACCTCCTTCTGCAGGCTTCAAGAGCTAGGACTGAGCAATCTTGGTGTCATAGCTATTTTTGTTTGCAGCATACAGGTGTTCAGCTTCTTCGAACGTCCATGGCTCATAGGGTTCTTTATGAGGAATCCTGAGGGCAGAATTGACACTGGTCCTATTAATTTTGACAACTATTTCCCCTGAGGCTTTCTTAATGCATCTTGAAACAGGGTCATAGTGGTTTGCACATTCGAGGATGAGCTCTGGGCATGAGATTGCAGCGGGAAAAGTGATGGCTTCTAATAAACCACTATCAACTAGACTCTGGTAAATGGGACTTGACAGAGAAGCTTTGGCTCTTTCAACAACTTCAGACAAATTTCTATTAACCAAAAATGTATCACGAATTTCAGGCAAGGAACTGAGTAATGGTGGTTTCTCTAATTTGGGCATTTTTGGCCAAAAAAGCGTCATGATTATTTTGACAGAAAATCTACAGGACTAGGTCTTAAAATACTTTCAAAATGAAGCAAAGCACAACCAAAATGCAAAGGGGAAATGGAGATGCACTTATAGTTTGACAATGACATAGCCCGAAATTTGCCTTTCTTACCCAGAAGCACCGAGATTTTTCTGGAGAAAATGAGATGAGTGGGAAAGGGTAATTGCATGCATTTAAGGAATGACATGGATAGAGAAATGCGGGATGGATTTAGCAAGTAAAAATCATGATTTCTCATTCATGTGACATTCATCAGAAAATGTGTTGCGGGTGTTCTTGTTTTAAATACCCTGTCAAATCCACACGCATCTTCCCATAACAAGTAATCATGAAATGACACCATTAATACTCCATTAAGTATTGCTCAAACTGAATACGTGCTACCTTAAATTTCTTTGCATATGACTTCAGGTGCTTTGGGAAAATATTATGCTGGGACCCACCTTGGAATGGCTCGACAATCTTTAATCTGCACACAAAAATTGTTAGCGGACAAAATCAACACTGAAATTGAAGTTGAAGTTTTGAGTGATCGGCTTCAACATCAACTTGGACTTCAAGCTTACAAAGGTTGACTCGATAAAACTAGTGCGCTTATCACATGGCAGACCAACAAGACTTTGAACTTGAAGTTGAAGTAAATTATGACTTCAAGTTCAACTTCAAAGGGATGACTTGGGACCAAAATTTGTTAGGTGACGACCAAGATTACAAGCTCTCACAATCGGCTCCTGTTGGGGAATGAGACTGAAAGGATCATGAATGAACCCAGTGACTAGGGACCGTAGACAGACTCAAAAGATGACGACACAACACATAGAACAAAACAAGGAAGGAAAGGAAAGCCAAAAAGGGGGGATATTTACAATGAGACGGGGAAAAGGCTAAAAAATGGTACAACTTGAGATTCTGTCCATTAAAGGACAGGGGAAGTTCATCTCCAATAAGATACTATAGTTTGAAGGCATTGGGACCTAGTTCTTCAGATATTACAAACAGACCCTTCCATAAACTTTCAAATTTAGAGTGAGCTCCTTTGGGTTCCCTCCTCTTATCCATAACAGTACTTGATCTCCTTTCATGAATTTCTAAGGCCTTGCCTTTTGATTGAAGATCCTTTTAACTCTTGCCTGACGGTGTGCGATGTGGTCAACTAACTCCCTTCTTTCTTCCTCAATTCTTTGAAGATACAATATTCTCTTTTCGATGGAAGATTGAAACACTTCATCTTCAATTGCCTTTTGCAAATTCAATGTCGCTAACTCTAAGCATAAAGACAATTGTGCCTCAACTCCATATACCAACTTGAAAGGTGTCATACCTATGGCTCTTTTGGAAGAAGTTCTGTCGGCCCACACAGCTTCATACAATCTCTTGTGCCAATCTCTTCCTTTTTCATCCACCAATTTCTTCATAATATTAACCAAGTTTTTATTTGTGGATTCTGCCTACCCATTGCCTTGAGGGAAGTAGTTTGAAGAGTGAGACAAATGTACACCATGATCGTAACAATACAATTGAATTTCCCTGGATGAAAAATTCTATGCATTATCTGTCACTATTTTACTTGGAGTACCAAAACGGGTCAAAATGTTTTCTGTTAAGAATCTGCATACTTCTTGCGAGGTTGTCACTTTAACAGGAACTACTTCTACCCATTTAGCAAAATAATCGGTAGCAATGAGTATGTGTGTATGTCCCGCACTTGAAGCTGGATTAAAGGGTCCTATAAAATCCAACCCCCATTGTTGAAATGGTTCTTCTATGATTACTGGTTTCAAAGGCAAGGCAGCTAACTGTTGTTTCCCAGTAAACAATTGACACTTTTCACAATTTCTAACCCAATGGTAAGCAACCTTAAACATACCTGGCCAATAGTAACCACTTCTCAGGATTTTAAATGTTGTTACTGTTGATGAAAAGGGACCCCCACAAGCTTCATCATGAAAGGTTCTCAATAACTTATCTTGCTGATTAGTATCAACGCATCTCAAAAACATACCATCTGTTGGTGTTTTATTATGATGTTAAAACAGTGCTAAAACTACTAAGCGACAAAAGGCTTAATACCTAGATATCAGTACATACACAACCTAAAGAATAGCCAATTCTCATTATCACTTGCATATGCAAAGTACTAGGACCCAACTCCAACAAAACCTTAGACGATTTTCTACTCTTTTGGCTCTGTAAAAACCAGGGCGGGTGTACCCGGGGATGGTTCAAAGATGGAACAATTGTATGAGAATTATTCTTAGTTTCATTTTGATTCTCATCTCTAAATCCTCAAACATATACGTAAATCTTACCGAATTGATAAACACATCCCTTGAACAGATATGGCCAAGAAATCTTCTATAGCTCTGCAGATGTTTCCAACAGCAATGGCTAAATGAAGCTAAAACAATCCATGCAGGCAAGTGCTGGCCAACTTTGAATATCTTACAGGAAATATAAGTAAAAATTGATTTTATGATGTACTTTGAAAAAACCAGTCATAATATACTTCTCTTTTGGCTGAAATACTTTCGATCAGTGCCTAATCCATTGGGGATTCAGAGTCAAGTAAATTCTTAGATCTAATTTGTTGCTTTGCAACAAATTCTTATCAGCAATTCTTACCAGAATTTATCATTCAAAAATCCTTTTTAACACCTAAGCAACCTCATCACATTCATCAGAGCCTTTATTTAATCCATTGAATTAACAACAATAACAAATGGATGTACAACCTTACTATATTGCAATCAATTGCATAAGCTTTTGCTCACACAACATCAAGGTAGCTAAGTATTTAAAAGGAGACAAAATTCAGAAAGAACAGATATGGGGACAGTTCATAATTTGTATTCATTTCCTTTGAAAATGGTATATCCTTTACAATAGACCCAGAAAGACCTTCAGAAAAGAAGCACAGTTCTTTCTACATTCATCTATATCTCAGAAATTTTGACAGAAAAGTATACTACAAAATTCCTTTCCAAAATGCTTGGACCAAAAACAGAACTAAGCACAATACTTAGTAAAAAACAGAATTCGGACCATTCTTTAGCCTTGGGATCTCACTTAAATAATGTGAGATGCAATAAGCTTCAGGCTAAAGAAGGTGACAGGTGTCCTTCTTTAGAAAGACAAAAACAAAAATAACAGAAAGGTTAATTACAACAACATTTCTTGGCGGGTCCCTTTCTGTTATGCTTCTTGGTTGCTGTGATCTGATCTTACAATCATTCTTCATCTTCAGAGTACATACCCATGAGGTCTGTAAGTGATGTATCATCTTCTGTTACCTGCAAACTCACTTTAACCTAGGGATTTTCTATGTCATCATTGCCGATTACAAAAGTAACTATTACTCTTACATCTTCTTCCTCATCGTCTCCTGACATCTGCTCACTAAACTGATTTTTCCATCTATTAAAAGTATCATCATCTGGCCAATCAAAACTTAGGGTTTCTCTTTGTATCTTTATTAAAGAATTGGCATTTTCCTCTAAATCATCGAATTCTTTTCTCATAGCAGCATAATATAATTGTACTTTTACCAGCTCCTCGTTTGTCTTTGCCCAAAACCAATGGCTAGTTTCACTAATGATGTTTATTATTCTGTTATCGAATAATTCATCCAATTCCTTTTTCCATTTTTCTTTTTCCTTTACTATATCAACAGATTCTAAAGCACAAGGAAATAGGGTGAATTTTTCAGCAAGATATTTTGAAAAACAGAGTATCAATTTTCTCTGTAAAGAATCTCTTTTATTCTCAAAATTATCTAATTGATTCAATAAATAAAAAATCCTTTCAACCTGATGATAAGGCATTTGGACTGTAGATATACATATAATTGTAACATCATTATTTCTCTATCTCCATTTCTGCGCAAGAGAATCTAGTCCATCCTTTTCTTTATTCAACTCATCCATGAGGGTTACAATCCTTGTCAACTGATCATAAAAAGTTGACCATTGTATTTTATCCCTCAAATATGTCACACCCTGCTTCCATTTCTCTTCTTGCTGATTTCTAAATTCTATCTGCCACTCATGTAATTTGGTTTTTTCTGCTTCAAATTCTTCTGCAGTATAGAATTGGGGTCTTTCAGGGGTGTCAGGTATCTCAATAATAGGGGTTAATCCCACAGATGACTGTGGAGGATATGCAATTCTCAGTGTACTGGATTCTCCCACTTTCCTCTTTCCAAGTACCTTCTCTAATTGAGATACCCTGTTTTCCAGCTCAATTCTCCTTTTTACTTCTTGATTATAAGCATCTACCACTATTTCATATTTATTGTGCATATCAATCATTTCCTTCTCTTCTCTTTCTGCAGTAGCCAAGGCAAATTTAGAATAATCCACATTCATGTGGGCTGCCTGTACATTTGAAGTATCAGCAACTCTCCTTACAATGATACTCCCTGTTAGTCTTGAATCATCAGGCTGTGGTGAAGTAGTCCTGGATCCTCTTCTCAGGGACCACATAACAAGGGCAGCTTGATCATTGCTGAATGCTGTACCCAAGAATTCCTCTTTATTTGGATCTTGGAGTCTTAAATTATTTGATACAGAATTAAAAATTAACGCATCAGCAATATCCCAATTGGGCAATAATAAAAACATTAGCATTTTTTACCATCTGTCTACCCTCATCAGGGGTTATATTTTGGAACTCTTGCACCATTTGTTCCTTTATTTGATTTTGAATGGAGGTCTCATCCATTTTTGGATGTTCTGTTTTCATATTCTTACACCTTTGCTAAAAAATGTGCATGTTTACCCTCCACGCAAACTAATGGAAAGCCCTAGATCTTACAAAACTGTTATCAGACAAAAAATGCTGACTGGCTTGTTCCAAAATAGGGTCCAATTCCCTTCCTCTGAAATCTGCTATAGTTAATTCAAAACTTGGCACAGGAGGTTCCTGGGGGTTCCCTTCATCAATTTCTGCTTGTGTAACAAAAATTTCTCCTTGTGACCCCATTTGTTCGAATTGCTCATTGGTGAGCTGTTCTTCCTCAATTCTCATTGGGGTTTGAGAAGGTGAGTAACTTTCATCAGGGGATTCTTCCTCCCTTATTATTCTTCTTCTTTTGGGAGAAGGTTCAGGGGGTCTTTCTTCCAGGACAGTACTGGTGGATTCAACTATCTGTTTTTCTTTGTGTACAATGGGCACCTGCTGTCGAACAATAGTATATCCTGTCTTCTTTCGTACCACCAGTGGACCCATTCCAATGTTGGGGGTGAAACCCAATTTTCTCATAACCTCTCTGGCTTTATCTGGAAAAGAATCAATAAAATGCTGTTTCTTCTCATTCATTACTTCCATTATCTCAGAGAAAGTACTCATGAGCTTATTTATCTTATCTGCATTGGTTGCAACATTACTAAGAGGATTGTAATCTTTGTCAAAACAATTAATGAATTCCAAAACTTTTGAATAGACTCTCCATTTTTCTTTCTTTATTTCTTGCTCATGGAGAGAATATTCATTTCTATTATATCTTCAGGAAAATAGAATTCATGCTGAACTGGACGAAGCTTGATTCTAAATCTAAGAGCAGAGTTAAAGAAACCTTTTGTATCACAAAAACGAGAGTGAGACACTGCCATCTTATATTGATCCAAAATTTTGTGGAGAAAGATCCACCCTTCTTTAGTTATCACAAACTGGTGGGCTATAGTACAAGTAAGAAAAATTGATCCTGTCCCCCTTTTGTGCAAAAAGGCCTCCTCCACTCCTCCCAACTGCCACAAAAATTCAGCTATCCCTACCTTTAAAGGTACCTGATAGGGTAGCACATGGGGTGTTTCTTTGAATCCATAGACCCTGATGATAGTTGAGACTGAATATGGGATAATATCTCCCCAATTATGTGAAACTTGTAGATTATGGGGTTTTTCCATAGGCCTAACAAGGTGCATTAACGCCTTAGGGATTCTGGGATTATCACTCAATATGAGGCATCTTAGTTTGGAGGCAAAGTGCCTATCAAATCTAACAAAGCTAGCATTTTCTGCTTCCCAGGTCATGTCTGCACTCCATAATTGGACTGGCAGTGCCTCCCCCTCTTGTTCTCTATTTAAAACCATTTCTTTACCAAAATAAGTGGCCCCTTTAAAAAGAAACATATGCATCAATAAGGAGTACTGACCCCAAACCTTTTCCACCTTGCCCTTTGCAATCCCCACCAATCCCTGGTGAATCTCATTTGCCAAGTAAGATGCAAAATCAAAAATTATTTCCACACCAAAAGAGGAGATTTGGGTGATCATATACATGAAGCTCACCGGAATAAAATCTTTTTCGCCCTCTCCGAAGACTTTGCACAGGGTCCTATATATCTCTACTGCCCTGGCATTAAAGCATGATTTCTTGAATGGTTCTTTAGAAGATGATGTTATGGTTGGGAGGCCTCCAATCCGGCCTATGTGAGCTTTCAGTGCACCCTGTCTAACTACATCCCTTTTGGATATATATTCTTTTTCTAACTCTATCAAATTAATGGGCACATGATACATGGTGAGAGGTCCCAGACTGAAAACCTTCCTAATCTCCTCGGGACTGATGGTAACTAAAGCCTCACCATCCATTCTTCTCACTACCTTAGTGGCTTGGTCATAGTTTTTTGCTATAGCTTCAAGCAGGTCAAAATCCATAAACACGCTGGGGACAACAAGCTTTCCAAGATCAAAATTCCATATATTGGCATGAGGGGCATATAACTTCCTTTCCGCAAACCATTTTTTGAATAAACTCAAACCAATTTGAGAAGTTTGAGCATCCCGGACCCAATTACCTTTATCATACAATCCATCAGCTATCCTTAGCCTAGGGTTCAGTGAGGTTAACCTCTTAACTTGCACCGTTTCTACAGTAGACTCAGGAAGTAACTCAAGCAAATCATCATGCACATTTCTATCCAAGTAGTTTATTGCACCTGTAAATCCCTTCTTCGGAGGCATCTTGGGCTATCTTTTTAGAACTTAAAAGCTCACGAAGATGATGGTAGTTTTACTTACTTGAATTCTGTCTCAATTCTCCTCTATATTCCTGCAAATTTTCCGCGAACAGACAACTTGATAATTTTTTATCAAACCTTGGCACGCTTTTCTTTCAGTAATGGCTTCTGCACAAGAATGGCTCCAAATCTTTTCTCGCGTGAAATGAAACTGATGAAATCTCTCTGTATTATACTCTGTTTTTCCTCACGGACGAAGCTTTCTTGTCTAATTAATACAGAGAGTGGCACTACATTTCTCATTTAAAACTGCGCCGTCGATCTTCGAAGATCCTACGATCATGCGGTACAGAGAGAACAACTAGGAGTTATATTTTCCATGTCAGTTATTTTACCCAATGAGAACTTGCCACATACAGAATTCTTTCTTTTGATGGCGCTTATATTTGGACCCACTGACGACGGAGAACACGTGTTAGCATGTCGCTACTTCGTTATGCATAAAGAACAAGCACCTTGCCATGGCGAAGCGGCAACAATCGTTGATCAGATCAAGAAATGATCGAAAGATACGCTACAGGGCTTCTTAAGAAAGAAGGCGGCGGGCCCAACTCGCTATGTCGCTATAATTATCTCCCTTGCAACTCTTCATAGCGAGGAGATGATAGCCGTTGATCACTTACCAAATCAAAGGTGAAGAAGAAACCCAAGATCTCCTGATTTATATTTGCTATGTCGCATGGCTTAACAAGCATGCAACTTGTCATAGCGAGGTAGCGAGCTCCATTGATCCACTTCAAGCTGACGTTCAAGATTTTTTGTACATTCAGTCAGATAGGTATTAATGAGAATCGGATCTCTGCATAGTTGGCACATGTCAAAATTTAGCATAGTCATCTGTCATTCCACGTCATCAAAGATCTTGCCGATCTTTTACCACTTTATGGGGCCTCGCTAACTCGCTAACGGTGAAGCACCTAAATTTTTCGATAGCGAGGTAGCGAGCTCTGGCACTTAAAAGGATTCCGTGCCGGAAAATGCAAGGGTTACCCAGTAATTACTTCTGTTAATTAAAACTGATTCTGACAACGGTATTTATGACTGGTCATGCCACCTGGTGTAATTATGATACAAGCAAGATGCAATGTCATCATTTTCAGATTTTCACGTGGCCTCGCTAACTCGCTAACGGTGAAGCACCTGAATTTTCTGATAGCGAGGTGGCGAAACGTCCGAAAAAACCATCATTCCGGCTCTGATGTCAGATATTCTAGTGGGTCCCTATCCTTTTTTGGATAGTGACTTGCAAAGTGTACCTACACAATAAATCATTTAATAAGCAAATCTCCGATCGCCGCATCTTCACTTTACGGTCCCACCGCTTAAAATACTCAATACTCATTATCTCGCTATACTTAATAAGCATGCAACTTGTCATAGCGAGGTAATGCCAACGGTAGATCTAATCGGATCTGACGGTTGGGACAAATAGGTAGAAAGGTAACCCGGGAGAAAGGAAAAGGAATATGACATCATATTCGTCTCTTTTGAAAATTCAAAATTTCGCGCTCGACAATTTATAAATAGAGATGATATAGGGTTTATATGATGATTATTTCTTATGGATGATTTATCCAAAACCCTATGCTTCACTTAGGCATAGAACATTTGACTTTTCTATGATTTAACTGAAAACTTTTACTACACAAAAAGTCATACCAACACCATCTAGGCCTCTTTTATACAAGATATAATCAATTATGAAAAAATTAGCTGCTCTAAGTTGGAGCGTCCGCCGGTCCTTTCCTTTCAGGTGATTAGGACATCTTCCGTAAGTTAGGAAATAAGTGATATCTGAATACCATTCATCTTGGAGACCTACAAACAAGCAAGAGGGATTTGACTCTTCTTTTTCACCTTCTGCAATAAGTTTACACAGGCCTTGCCCTCGAATCAATTTAGTCGATCAGATGTCTAAGTCAAATTCTTGAACTTTTGCCACCCACGTTGCTTGATTGTTGACTGCCACATCTTGCTACGTGAGAATACTCTTGACAGCCATGGATGGTACATACACTATAGAATGAGAGTGCACAATATAGTACCTAAAGTATTTTACTGCTTTTACAATAGTGAAATCTTGTTTTTCAGATAGAGAATAGTTGAGCTCATGTTTTTTTAGAGGTACACTCATGAAAGATATAGGCATCTCTTCTCCTTGGTCATTCTTTTGAAGCAGTATGCCTGACATGGTATGCTCAGATGCATAGCAATACATTATGAAGTCCTTTTTGAAATCAGGATGGGATAAGGATGGAGCTTTAGCAATAGCTTCTTTTACATCTTTGAATTCTTTTGATGCTGGTTCATCCCATTTGAAATTTTGCTTCTCACTGAGTAACTTAGCCATGGGTTTGACAACTTTTGCAAAATCTAGCACGAATTTTCTCATAAAATTGATCTGTCTGAAGAAGGATTTTACACCATTTCTATTGACAGGGAGGCATAATTTCTTAATGGCTTTCACTCTCTTTGGGTCGATTTTGATTCCTTCTTTTGAGACCATGTGTCCAAGTAACTTCCCTTCAGTCACAGCAAAAATTGATTTCTTGGGGTTTAATGAGATTCCATGATCTCTGCATTTCTGGAGCACTTTCCTCAAGTCTTTCAGGTGTTTCTTCCGTCTCCTAGAAAACACTGTCATATCATCTAGATATATTGTAATACATTTGTCCAACAAATTACCAAAGATTGAACTCATAGCTCGTTGGAAAGTGGCACCAACGTTTATTAAGTCGAAAGGCATTCTTTTGTAAGGTTCCCCATGGTGTTGTAAACGCCGTTTTGTGTTGATCTTCTTCAGCAACTTCTATCTAGTTATAAATTGAGAAGCCATCTAGGAAAGACATCATTTCTGAACTAGCAACTGTTTGAAGAACTTGATCCATTATTGGTAAGGTGAAGTTGTCTTTCAAACTAGCTTGATTAAGATTTTTGAAATCAACACAAATCCTTATTTCTGCGTTTTTCTTTCTGACTGGCACTATGTTTGCCACCCATGTGGAATGGTGGATTGGAAAAATAATTTGAGCTTTAAGCATCTTATCTATTTCCTTGAATATGGCATCAGAAACCTTTAGATTATATGTTCTCAATTTTTGCCTAAAAGGAGAAGTTCCTGGTTTCAGAGTAATATGGTGTTTGTATTTACCGTTTCTAAAAGTTTTCAAATCATCATAAGACCAGGCAAAAATGTCTATATATTTTGATAGGACCTTTATGAATCTAGCTTTCTCACCTTCATCACAATAGGTTCCCAGATTAATGATTTTGGGGTTATGCTTATCACCTAGATTCACCTTTTCATAATCAGCATTTGGATCTTCTCTAGGTGTTAAATCCTAAGCTAGGAAGGTATCTTTCCTATCGAAAAGCTTTTCAAGCTCAACTAAGCCTTTAGGTATAACATTCCCTTTTAATTGTACCACGTCACCTTCTTCAGGTGGATCAGGACAAAACTCTCTGCATCCCACATTTGAGCCTTCAAAATAGTTCATAGAGAACTTCTCAACATTCTGCAAGAAAGCATTAATATGAGCATCATCTTTAAGTACTTGCCAAGAATTGCTATTATCAGGGACACTTGGTCTGTGAATGATTTCCACTGAATACTTCTTGTTCATGAAATCAGGATGGGGAATCAACAAAGAAGTTGATACTGCTAAGGATTCTGCTCTATCATTTAACTCACGGGAAATTGCTTCAATTCCAAAAGCATCTAAATCTTCGATTTCGTTCCATACTCGATTTCTATAATGCTTGAGCCTTGGGTTTTTGACTGAAAATATGCCTTTAATTTGTTTCACTATTAACTCGGCATCTCCTCTCACCTTTAGTAGCTTGATGTTCATTCTTTTTGCTTCCTCTATGCCTAGAAGTAGGGCCTCATACTCAGCTGTATTGTTAGTATTTTCAAAGGCAAGCTTATAAGAAAAAGGGAATTTCTGATCATCAGGGATATGAGAACTATACCAGCTCTAGATCCATTCGAACAACAACTTCCATCAAACTCAAGAGTCCATAACAAATCTTCACCCAATGGCTTCTCACCTATTTTCTCATCTTCAGACAGAATTAAATAGTTAGCAAAATCTGTCTCCTGATAAAGGATTTGAGATTTGGGGTCATTAGATGGGAAGACTATGTATTTAGATTTTGCTTCAGGTAATAGGGTTACTTTCTCTTTCCCAATAGGTACCACAGCTTGAGACCAATCCATCTTAACTTCCCCTCCTAGGTCTCGACAGAATGTTCGACTAAGAAGCATGCCATAGCTTGTGGGGATATCCGCTACTAGGATGGTGAGTTTAACCCTTTTATCTAGGTAAGTAGCTAATGCCACTTGGGCATCTTTAATTTGACCCACCAATGGTACCTGTTTGGAATCCATGGAATAACATTTACCAAATGTTTTGGTTAAAGGAAGATCTAGAGCTTTTGCTACTGCTGTTGGCATTATATTATCAGAAGCCCCTGAATCTATGATGCAATTACTCAACTTAAAGCCATGTAGGAAGAGAGAAACATAAAACGAATTAGGCTTGTGATTATAAGAGGGTTCAGGACTAATTGGGTCTGGTTGGACTATCTCTTCCTGACTATAAGATTTTTGTATTTCTGTTTTCTATCCTTTTGAGGATTCCTTCTTTTGTTGAGCAACTATTTCGTGACTTTCTGATACTTTAACTTCATGGATCTGTTTGGTTGCCTTGTCAGGGGAAGGTTGATTGACATATTCGATCAGCTTATTAAGTTCACTTGGATTCATTCTTAGGTATTTTGCAGGAGAAATTTGTATCCTGGATGTCTTACAAAACTCAACAATGTCAAATGTGGAATCTGAATCAGCAACCTTCCTAAGGATTTGAGGAACAGTAGTTTCAATAGGTGATGACCTACTTTCAGTTTCTCTTTTCTCCCTTTGATCCTTGGCTAGTATTAGATTTGACTTGTTCTTATTCTGAGTCTCAGCTGCTCTAGTCTTTTGCCCTCAGGTTAAGATTGAACAGGAAGCTTCTTCTAAGGTTAATAAGATGTCATTACCTTTGTCAAAATTAGATTCATACTCAAGGTAATAATTTATGGAGTCGCCAGGTTCCTTAGAAGATTCTTCTTCTATTATCACACTGGTGGAAGCCACTTTTTCTGCTTCAAGCTGCTGATATCTAATATTTTCAGGACAAGAAGTTCCCTCGTGATCATTTGTAAGATGAAAAATACATGTGTTATTTTTGCTAGGTGGAGCTTCAATCTGTAATCTTTGTTGACTTGAGGGTAAAGTAAGTTGTTTTCCCTCAAAACTACTTTGGCCTGGATATTTTCTTGGGATATCTTGGTATGGGGTGTTCATTTTAGGAAGTTGTTTCTTGAGAGTCATCACATCATTGATTAACTTTTGAACTAATGGGTCTGACTTTTTTGAGGAAGGTGATTGAATTTTAGAACTTTGCATTTCTTTCTTCCTTTTTCCTGCAGCTAAAAGATCGTCTTCTAGTTCAACGACTAGTCTTTGAGCTGCCTCAACATCTGCTACTCTGCTTCTCCTCAAATTAAAACTAATGTCCGGAGGCATTGCATTAACAAAGAATCCTTTACGATTTTCATCATTGGGTCTCTTGGTAGCAAGAATCTTATGAATTATCTTATTGAATTTTGCTACAAAATCCCTCATGGGTTCCTGTACCTCCTTTTTCAATTGAGTCAGCTAAAGTAGCAAGGTATGTTCATCTTCAGAGGATTTGAATCTATCTTCGAAAGTAGTACGCATATGATTCCAGTCGGTAATAGAACCTTGAGGTAGATGATGAAACCAGTCTGCCGCATCATCGATTAGAGTCTGCACAAATAATCTCACAGCTACATCTTCATGAGCCACAACAAGGACAACACATGAGGTATTAAAGGCATTAAGGTGCTCATCAGTTGATTTCTTTCCATCACCATAAAATTTAGGCAATACATCTTTCACACCTTTAGGAAGTGGGTGTAGGTTACCTCCAAGAGCTAAGGGGCCCACTTGCGCGCCCCAAGGATTAGCAACCATCGTAGGGAAAATGAGGTTCAAAGGTTGGATGTTTAAATGAGAAGGTATTAATGTACCTGGTAGAATTAATGCTTGAAGGTTTACAACTATAGGAGTAGGTTCCTAGGAGAAGTTGGCCTACTTTTACTCTTGATGGACTTCTTTCGCTTCTGAGAGAGAGCAGGGGCAAAATTGAGACTTTTTACAAACTCATAAGACTCATCAATGAATCCCTTCCTTTCTTCGCTTTGAGTATACCTTTTGCTAGCCAACTTATCACTGTATAGGTTAATATGTAATACTCAGAATGGTCTTGGGACTAGTCTATCCACTATTGCTTCCTCATTAGCAATAGGTACACCCCTAATGAGTTCAGCCCTTTCTTCTTCCCTTTCAAGCACTTGATTAACTTGTGTGAATTACTCTACGCTTGTTCTGAGTTTCCACACTAGTGCACTTAAGTCAGAAATGATATCTTCTTGTGTGCTATCAAACCCTAAGCCTGGTTGAAGTACTGGGAAAACTTCATGATGGGGTAACACCATTTTATCATTCCCCAGCGGAGTCGCCAAAAACTATTAGTGAACAATTTTTTCCCATGCATGTTCATATATCAAAACTGAGAAAAGAATGTAAACTAACAAATGAATTCCTACTCGAAGAACTTAGGAATTCTCTGCTTAAAATTTCTTCAAATGAAACAGGTGCAGCTACCTTTATTGCATTGAAAGTTTTAACTAAATAAACTCAACAACATAACTTTCTAAGAATGTAATCTACTGGAGATGTTGAAACAACTTATTTTATCTCATCAATATGAAACAAACCTTAATGCAAAAGAACCACTCGACTTTAATTATCAAAATAATCCACATAGCTGAATAATTAAATTATCGAGCAGGCAAATTTCATGAACTAATTTCCCACAGAATTTCCAAATTCAGAGTTCACAGTTTCAAAATCAATAACAGGTGCAGTTAAAAGCTTAAATAGTATCTATAGAAATACCAAAAATAAGTAGATAATAGTACCCACTTACAAAGCTTTCAACCCAAATCAAACTATAGAGTTTCAAGTATCTGCTGAAGTTTTGAAATGTTACTTCTAAACTGGGAATAAAATCATAAACAAAAGTAGTTCTGTCTACCAGTCTACTGGAGAAATTTGAACCCCCTAAAAAAATACTAATTATTACATTTATAGGCATGGGGCTGGACTTAAGCCAAAATTACCCCGCCAGGAGTTAATTTTCTTTTGGAATAACTGATAACTGAAATTGCAAGAAAACCAAATGGTAAAGAAACTACAGCTAAGAAGTTCTTGATCAGTTTATACTGTCACCACCAACTGCTCCTCTTGCCAACTTCCACATTTTGTAGGCAGCTGAAAAGGCGAAAATAACAGATTGATGTGGAAGACCAATGTAGGCGAGCCGTTGTTTCCAAATTTCCTTCATCTTCTTCAATTCAACAGCCTTTTCCTCGTGCATCTCCAAGTGCTTCAGGTTGATAATCAACATAGCTTCAGTGTGAGCCATGTTAGAGAAATCCTGCTTGGCTAGTGTCCTCTTGTCCTGCCATTCTTGAAATTTCTTTTGGACTTCTTTGATTATTTCGTCTGATTGGGCAACAGAGTCATCTTCTCTTTCCATGAATTGTTTTACAAACCACTTAAGGTCATTCTGAATAATTTGATGTATAACCTTAAGTTCTTGCAATGCTTCTTTTATTTCAGATACCCCTTGTTCCAGTGCTTCATTTCGCCATTCAATGCAATCTTTTATAACATACAGATTTTTTTCATCAAGACCCGCTACAGGACATTCAGCTTGAAATTTCTGCAACTCGAATTCTTGCACATCTTCTAACGATATTACCACTTTTTCTCAGTTATTCTTCTCTTTTTCATATCCATTATTACTCGCCTCCACCTTTTTAGTAATATTTGATATCTCCTTTGAGGCGTGATCTAAATGTCCAATGTGTTTTACAGTATTAAGCAGAACATCTTGTACCCATTCACCTGCTACTTTGGCTACTACTTTGCACTTGTGTAGATTCTCCAGTGATTTTTGATTGGTTGTAGAGGATACGTCAACAATGGCTGACATCTCACGGATCGGCTTTGTTTCAGGATGCAAGATAGCATTAATATACTATGCCATGTTCTTTATTGTCTCCTTCATTTCTTGTTTGTCTTGCCCATCTTTCCACACTCTCTCTGCGATCTTCTTATTGGATACCTCAAAGAATCTCATATCAACCTCACGGTTTCCTTTTTCCAAATTGACTTTTGTTATTTGGAAATCTTGAGGTACTACAGAATCGCGAGAACTCCCATTAGGTGGTGTAGCTATCTCTGCTACCCATCGACCTAAAATTTTGTCAAAATTGATTCTTGCTTCGGTCCTTGCTTTTTTTTACTTTGGGTGCTTTACCAAGGCATTTGCTAACCAGGTTGTCAATAGGCATGGATATTGGGACCATACTTCTCTTCTTCTCCATTGAATTCTCGAGCCATTTAGGAGTAGTTTGATCCTTTGCAGCAGCAGGGGAACATTTAACTAAGTGGAGATTACTTTCCTGATTTCCTGTATCCATTAGAGAATTCTGGGATTCAGGTATATTATCCGCCATAGGTAGGTCTTCTGCTGTCTCCAAGTCCACCGTTATGGTGCTTTTATTTTTGACGGCTAATGCCTTCTTCGTGCTTGAGCAGGTTACTCTCCTTCCTTTTGGAGTTTCTTCTTGAACTTGAAGTTGAAGTGTTTCTGGAACGGCTTCAAGTTCAACTTCAAGTGGACCTGCAACAGAATCAAGGACACTTCGATTAGTTTGCTTATGAGTAGTCCTTTTACCCTTGCTTTTTGAAGACTTCTCAGAAAAGTTTGGAGTAGCCACTGCTTTTGATTTTATCCATTTGGCAGTTCTTACTATTACATCCTTGGTACGAGCATATACATCATTTTCCTCCCTTTTCTGCCAATTGATTTCAGGGATAGGCATGCATTCAATCTGATCCATGTAAAATTGATCAAGCACACCTTCAAAATCATCATCTTTCAGCCCATAGGTGTCTAATTCCACATTGAACATGGTGACTTGTTTAATGGTCAAGCACGACCATAGTCTCTTCCTTACTTCAAATTCATCATGAAAATTAGCCCAAAAATCCTCTAGTTGCGGGGAATGAAAGAGAGAAGCTGCATTTTTGACATTGTTTCTAATATAGCCGGTGTAGTCAAAATCTAACCGAGAGGTGAAAGATTTAAGACACAAGCAGGTTAAAGATTTAGTTGACAATATGACTTCTTTCAAACTGGGGCATCTATAATGTCCAATTTCAATTGGGAAGAATACCGAAGAGGATTTTTTGGAAATTTGAAAGGACTCAACAAGGGAAGCAAACTGCCAACACATTTCTGACAACACTAGAGAATCTGAGCAATAGCATGGTAATTTCAAAGGTTCACCAGGAAAACCACCCACTCTGATATAGGTAAATCTGGGAAATTGGATGAAATAACAACCATAAATTTGCACAACCTGCATGGCCTCCTCTGACATCCTATCATTTTCTCGACCTTGTAGTTCAAAAACCAGTTTCCCTAGAAAAACATCATTGACCTTCTTGAACTCTTTGCATGATATATCTTCTTGAAGATCTCTGTAATACTGGTAGATAGGCATGTCATCTACCCAAGGTATATGTGGAAGATAATCCCAATCTTTGGACGTAGCTAGGGTGTAAATCAAGTAAGAGGACAAGAAAAATGGGCCACAATTGGTAACATCTATCAAGCCCTTATGTAGGTTTTCTACCATTAGGTTTGACCAATCGATGAATTTGACACCTTCAACTATCTTTTGTATGAAGAAGTACATCCAAGACCCCTAATGGAAAGCATGTTCATTTCCCTTAATCCTATTCAACAAGAATACAATATCTGCAATCTCCTTGATGAAGTGCTCGATGGTCAATGGTTTAGGCAACCTAGAACCTCCGTCTGCAGGCTTCAAGAGCCAGGACTAAGCAATCTTGGTGTCATAGCTATTTTTGTTTGCAACATACAGGTGTTCAGCTTCTTCGAACGTCCATGGCTCATAGTGTAGAACAAGAATTAGTATGCAAAGAACATTAACAAATAAAGTAAACATTCACAAACCAAAAACTAAATTCACATATATGCTTAGACAAAGAAAGAAAACAAGAATTGCAAACCTCACAAGAAAAAGCACTCCATGCTTTCTTGATTCTGTAGATGTATCCTTTTGCTGTGGATGTATGCTCAAGATGCTCAAAAGATGCTTCAATGGAGATGGGTAATGGCAAATTGGTAGCTTTGTGAGCTCTCAATTTGGCATTATAAGGGTATGGTTGATGGCTTTGGTTCTCAAAATAGCATGGTAACTTTAGCTCAAAGATTGTTGATGAAATGGATTGAGATGGGATTCAATTTATAGGTTAAGGGGTAGAGGGATGGAGGGCTTAGATGCAGGGATGGATGAAGGCTTAAGGAGGGCTAGGATGCACTCAAAGGAGAGCACATGGATTGTGCTTGTTTAGCACCAATGGGAAGGTGACACTTGTCACGAGGAGGATGAGTGTGAGAGTGTAGGGTAAAGGGTTGGTTAAAGGCATGATGAGTGGGGTTGAGTACGTAAGAGGGATGTAAGAGGAATGAGTGTGGAAGAGGGAAGAGTGTGGAAGATGGGTGTAAGAGTCTTTATGTTTTGTAAGAGCACTCATGACTTAGTGGTTGGGTTTTTTGAGGGGAGACTTTGGTTTGGATTAGGAAAGTCTTAAACTTGTTTAAGGAATGTGACAACATTAGGGGGTGGATTAGGCTTGGGTTTAGGATTAGCTTAGGGATGTTAGAGATGCGCAAGTGGATGGCATTAATGAGGGTGGGTGAGTTAGTGGCTAAGCTTGGTTAGTATGGGTGGATGGGGTGGATTAGGCTAAATGGAGGATTAGAGATAGGTTAGGGGTTTTTGAAATTGAGGATTTCATTTATCAAATAGATTTATTTAATAAATGGGGATTTTTGGAATTAGATAGGAGAAAAGGATTTAATTGATAAATAATAGATTATTTGATTTATCAATTAGGACTATAGATGATTAATTAAATTAATCAACTAGGGATGGCAAAGGATTAATTAAATAAGAATTTAATTAATGATTCCTTTAGAGATGGCTAAATTAGATTACCAAAGCAGTGTAATCAAATTTAGGTGTCTACACATAGGGTTCTTTATGAGGAATCCTGAGGGCGGAATTGACACTGGTCCTATTAATTTTGACAACTATTTCCCTTGAGGCTTTCTTAATGCATCTTGAAATAGGGTCATAGTGGTTTGCACATTCGAGGATGAGCTCTGGGCATGAGATTGCAGCGGGAAAAGCGGCGGCTTCTAATAAACCACTATCAACTAGCCTCTAGTAAATGGGACTTGACAGAGAAGCTTTGGCTCTTTCAACGACTTCAGACAAATTTCTATTAACCAAAAATGTATCACGAATTTCAGGCAAGGAACTGAGTAATGGCGGTTTCTCTAATTTGGGCATTTTTGGCCGAAAAAATGTCATGATTATTATGACAGCAAATCTATAGGACCAAGTTTTAAAATACTTTCAAAATGAAGCAAAGCACAACCAAAATGCAAAGGGAAAATGGAGATGCACTTACAGTTTGACAATGACAGAGCCCAAAATTCATCTTTCTTACCCATAAGCGCTGAGATTTTTCTAGAGAAAATGAGATGAGTGGGAAAGGGTAATTGCATGCATTTAAGGAATGACATGGACAGAGAATCACGGGACAAATTTAGCAAGTAAAAATCATGATTTCTCATTCGTGTGACATTCATCGGAAAAGGTGCCGCGGTTGTTCTTGTTTTAAATACCCTGTCAAATCTGCATGCATCTTCCCATAACAAGTAATCATGAAATGACACCATTAATACTCCATTAAGTATTGCTCAAACTGAATACGTGCTGCCTTAATTTTCTTTTCATATGACTTCAGGTGCTTTGGGAAAATATTATGCTGGGACCCACCTTGGAATGGCTCGACAATCTTTAATCTGCACACAAAAATTGTTAGCAGACAAAATCAACACTGAAATTGAAGTTGAAGTTTTGAGTGATCGGCTTCAACATCAACTTGGACTTCAAGCTTACAAAGGTCAACTCGATAAAACTAGTGCACTTATCACATGGCAGACCAACAAGACTTTGAACCTGAAGTTGAAGTAAATTACGACTTCAAGTTCAACTTTAAAGGGATGACTTGGGACCAAATTTTTTAGGTGACGACCAAGATTACAAGCTCTAACACTACTCAAGAGAGCCGATCGAAGACCAATACCACTCTCCTTTTTAGGCCCACAAACAATATCCCAGCTAATCAAACTCCATTTAGTGCTACACAAATTACCACTCCAAAGGAATTGCCAAGAAAGAGCATCAAACTCCTTGAAAAAGTAAACAAGAGCAGCCTGAACAATGCTTCTATAA
Source organism: Cupressus sempervirens (assembly GCA_028749045.1). Classification (NCBI taxonomy): domain Eukaryota; kingdom Viridiplantae; phylum Streptophyta; class Pinopsida; order Cupressales; family Cupressaceae; genus Cupressus; species Cupressus sempervirens. The sequence continues at coordinate 274,360,224 of CM053785.1, forward strand.
GTAGGAAGAGCTTGAATAACATATTGAAGAAGAGTAACCCAAGTAGCAATAGAAAGCCATCTATGAGTCCAATGATTTACCTTTTGCTGAAGCTTGATAATCAAATTTTTCTATAAGAGTCATGGCTACCTAGAAATAATAATAGGGATGCCAAGATAAGTCAAAGGAAGTGACCCAATCTAAAACTGCAGGATATCAACAATCCTTTGCTGAATAGAATCAAGAGTGTATAAAAAGTAAATGGAAGATTTGTGTTCATTAACTTTTTGTCCTGAAGCTGCCAAATAAAGATCTAGAGTATGTTCAAAGGCTTTAGCTTCCTTGATCCTAGCAAGACCTGCAAGAGCAAAATCATCAACAAATTGAAGGTGAGAAAGAGTAGGTAAAGCATTACCCCATCGCCACCCCTTAATAGAATTCTAGGACACTTGATACTTAATGAATCTGCCAAATTCCTTAGTCATGATGATGAAAAGATAGGAGGAGAGAGGATCACCCTGGCAAAGACCTCCAGAGGCATCAAAAAGCTAGAAAATATACAAGTTTATATTTCTTACAATTTAGAATAATTTTTATGTATGTTTGAAAAATGTCTTTTTAATTATATATATACTTACGATTTGAAAGGTTCATAATACAATGTATTGTTTAGATAAAATGACTTATAGATATCAATTAATGTCCTTGTCTTGAATATTTTTATTTATGGCATTTTAATGAGTAAAACAAATTTTAGGGCTTCAAATTTTTAAAAATAATAAATGTATTTTAAAATGCAATTGATTAATATGCATTTTGGAAATGCATTCTGTTGCAAAAAATTCTTAGACTTATATATTTCTCTACAAACTCTTGGTGGTTGATAGCTAAAAATAACATTTCTATTATCATCTTCTTACATATTCATATTCAACCAATATGTTCTCTCATTGTGTGCATATTTGTCTCTTGAGCTTTCTTCAACACCAAGATTAAAGTTGTCTGCAGTCTATACTTGTATAATTAGTGCCTTTGTTTATAACTAGAGTATTCAATGTATGCACACACCATGTTGTTCAAGAAACCTATTTATTTTGTTGTATATACGTGTCTCTCCTTTGCCACTACTTGCAATTACTTTTTTTTGGCCAAAAAATTATTAATCTATTGCATTGGAAATGTTTTAGACGATGATAACATGTTTGACTGTGGATGTTGATAGGGAAAGTCATAAGATGTTGTTTTATAGTTTGTTACTAAGCTTTTGTAGACCTCTTCTCTTTTATCATCTTGATGCCTTCACTTTGACTTCTCAAACATTAATTTTCCCAATTAAAGAATGAAGCCAATTCATCAATATGATATAAAAAAATGAAAAAAATTCATTTATAGAGTTACAATCTTTGCAACTAAAAAGCTCAAGTAAATAATAGATGTTAACTGTTAAAGTGCATTGTATTTGAAAATTAGATTCAACACATTCAAATCACATGCCAATCATTTGTGCACGACAACATTACAAGTGTGCTAACTAAGTGTTGACTTAGTTTGAATTTGATTGAATTGCCAACCACATTGTATTTTCAACATATTTAATTGCACAACTATTACTCTATAGGCAGGAAAACACTTGTGTCCCTTTTTTGATTTCTAATCATATATTTTATGAATCTATTATTAAAAATGAGATCTTATAAGAAAAAAGAAGTCTATGAAAAATAATATCTCTTAGGAAAATATTAGTAAAAACATTAAAAGTTCGAAAAAAAATGGAAATGAATTTTTGTCCATCGTTTGGAAGAGGTGTTCAAAATAAAGTTAGTGTTATGTTTATGGTTACCATTTTAGTGAGGGTTTTGGTTATGAAGATGGATGAAATTAAAATAAGAGTTGGCTTAGGTTTCCAATACATTAATAATAATTTTTTTAAAAGCAATCATAAATGCAATAATTCATAATAAATTCATGTCAACTTTTTAAAAAGTAATCTTCAAAAATATACAAAATAAATGTATAGTATTCATAATAAACATACAATGCAGGTCAATCTTGTAAAGGTAGGTTATGCTCCATAATAGTTGAAGGTATCCTAATTGTAAGGAATCACAATTTTACTACATTTAATAAGATTATAATTTTTTCAAATTTTAAATTTAAGTTTGCTTATCAAAATAAGAAGAATGTTTGTAATTTTGTTTAATTTTTTAATTTTTTTTATCGGTAATAGGCCGAAGCCATATAAAAATATATTAATATAGAATTTTTTTACATCAGTCTCCATTCAAATGGGCACTGATTGGAAAGAAGGAGAAGAAAACCTTCAATCTTGCCCAGGACATTAGTCCTATACAAATTACAAAAAATAAAAGGGGCATACCTAGTATTACATTTAATGATATCTTGCCACATGAGATTTTGACTAGAAGGACATTTGTACAATTATCCCTTATGGTGTAGTTGGGTTTAGGAGGGCTTTCCTTCCTTAAAAAAACTTATAAAAAATCTTATCTTTCCATTTAACTCTTAATCTTTCTATAAGGTTCCATACACTCCCTTGTATCTTTGTATTCATTTTTGGTGATGCATTCATAGATGTTTCATGTTAATCTTCTCCTTCCCTTTACATTCGGCATGCTAATAAACATTCAAAACTCAAAGAAATATGTTAAGTAGATATTAGTATAATATTAACCCATGAAAATTTCCTGTGTATATCCCTATGAAATTTTGAGATACATTACTTACGTCTAATAGATAGAAAAGAAGAACCTTGATGTGTAAATAGATTTTAATTACATAATTATCAAGATTGAAGATTCTTTTAGAAATATAGGTGTTAGCTTTTTCTTAAATAAGAAAAGCTAAATAAATAAAATTATTCTACCTTATCAATCCAAAGGTAAAATATATCACAAAAGAAAAAGGGACGAGGAAGGGCAGAGAAAGTGGTTATATATCTAAGGAACAACGAACGAGCTGCATAAGATCAAAAGTCCAAGTCTAAAGAAAATCCTAGTGGAAGCAAACAATCATGGGGCCTTACACCTCCCTTGAACCCATGGAGACAACCCATGTTTTGATTGATTTTTATTTAAAGCAGTCATAGACCTGCTTATGTTCAGGGCTTGCTTTGTTCATGAAGGAGACTTGCTAAAACTAGTAAAGATAGTTGTAATCAAGAATCTGGCTCTACTTACTATAAGACTTCTAATGTGGACATTGTAATAAAAATAAAGGGATTAGTTCCCCAAATGGCCTTTGATGGCCCCATTTCTAGCCCACATCTCTCTATTTTTCTCCTAAATACCCATTTCTTGGTCTTGAGAGTTGTATACTGAGTTTTGGGAAAGGAATTCATTAATAATTATGAATGGTATGGTGTTCCTAGTGATATTCCTACAATTTTCTTAGCCATGTGTTGCCTAGACGAGCCCAACAAACCCAGGCTATACTCTATGCAAACATATATTTAAGGCTGAGTATCTAGGAAATATAGATAAGGTGTTTGCCAATATTTAGAATAATATATATATTTGTCAATCTTTTCATTATGATTTACCCTCAGATAGTAGACAGCTTGTGCCCCTCTATCCTTTAGTGTCAACATTTGACACTTCTCGACTAATAAGGTGGTTCCCAATAGTAAGGAGGAATGTAGCTTTCCTACTAGTCTATTTTCATGTTTGACCTACAACTAGACTCAATTGCATGGAAGAGTACATAAAGGAAGATCATTTGGATGTATGGGAGACTAATCAAATCTTGACCCTTGATTTACTAGAGCTACCTATTTTGGAATCTAAAGAGCCTACAGAAGATGGGGAGCCTTTATCTCCTCTCTTGATACTTGAAGATGAGGAGGCTCTATGAATATATATTGTTCAAAATAGACTTTGATAGATAACAAACCAACAAAAGTTTAAGATTGCTGGAAAAGTTAAAACTGTATTAGATGGTAAAATGTCATCAAGTTCTTTGAGATTTCCTGTGTAGTGAGTGACATGTAATTACTATCCTCGATGAAATTCTAGAAAATGATGGATACAATCTAGGTCATATATAATTAATAAGAATTAGTAATTAGTTACTAGTTTCAATACTCCTTTGCTTACTTCTTTTAATGTCAGTCTTATCTTAAATAATTATGTTAATGTAAGTTGCCAAATATAAAAGAGGAAATCATTAATCCTAAGAAAGGGAAGCTAAAAAAGCGACAAAATGAGCAGTGACAAATGCAAAAAATTAGTATTTTAAGATTATAGGGGAGCTAGAGAGAAGAGAGAAAAGGTATGTTCTACTGACTACCACAGTTCCTCAATCATTGTAATAGCTCAATGGTAACATAGGAAGGGGTCTAAATGTCTATGTAAGATGTGATCAATCATGCAAGTATTGTTTGATATTTATAAACTTTAATTATGAATACTATAACTCAATTGGTGAATGTCTAGATTACTAAGGCATTCCTCATCTTTCCAAAGATATATTAATATAAAATTTACATATCTTCAACTTTCATCTTTCTAATGAAGGTTAAGAAATTTTCAGAACTGAGCTATGCTATAGTCTAAACATTTAAAGAAATTTTAAAGCTTTGTTTCAAATTTTTCATAAAAATTAACAAATAACATAACATCAACCTCCCTACACAAGTCCACTTGTGAGTTAAAATGTTAATTATTTACATGTTCAATCCAGTAGCTAGACTTAATAATACTAATGTTATTAGTATTTACTATTTATCATTTCATTGTAGATTTGTCATCTATGTTAATTTTAGAAGAAACATTTTTAAAATAACTTTATGTATCTATAGCCTCTCATGTTTATATTCTAAATACTAAAGATAGAGTCTTCCAAGTCTATTGCTACTTTAGAAAATCTAAAATAATCAATACAACATATAAGACTTGTTTGGAATAGAGAATTACGTCAATTGAAACTGCCATTTCATTCATATTTTCATAATATCAATGTACAAAAACTATTTATTGACCAAAACACCACACTTGGTCGAACGGGAAAAACCAGACAAAATGACATACTTAACCAATGACCAATGAAGCCAATGTCAAGGGCTTAATACAATGGTTGGACTTGACCAAAATAAAAATGACACAACCACATCATATTTTAGAATATATACATAAGAAAGATTAAAACAAAAAAAGGACTAGGTAGGGCACAACGAAACATAAGGCCCTAAAATTAGAAAGCCTAAACTCTAAAAGGCCCCCCAACATAATCATAACTAAAGAACTTGACCCATACAATAGAGAAAAATAGGAAGAAACACAATGGAACTCACAAGTTTAAGCTACTTCATATGTTTTCCAAAATACCATAATGGGATCTTCCACTTCATCCAAATCAAATTCCTTTGAGTTTGATGATAAGAAAAAAGTCATTTTCTCCTTGCTAGATTTGTTCAAATTGGGTAATGCAAAATCCAATTTGCTCAAATTAGAGAATTCCACCCCCGGCTCAATGTAAGAATCAAATATCCTAAGATAGTTGAGTAGCCATTCCTGACTTTGGTCCTCGATAATGCCTCTCCATCTAAGTAGGAAATTAAGAGTTTCCTTCATCTTCAGTCATTCCTTGTTGAACAAATTATTGTCTCTAATTTGTAAAATAGGGCATCTTGGGACATTTTCTTGGAGTAGGCTACCTGGGTCATTGGACATGTAATCTTCTGCATATGGAATTTCTAGGTACCTATTCACGCCAAGGACGGTGTGCTCTAATCATTGCAGCTAGGTTGGTCCAAGTAAGTTATAGCATAATCGAATGATTTCCCAATGGCCAAATTGAGCCCTAGCTAGACAATTCATGAAAGAACTTATAATTGAACTATTGGTATGCCAGGTGCAGTCATAGTTAAAAGCCTTCTCCCCTAAGGCCCTACTAATGACCACCCTAGACATATCATCTATTGAATTGTGAATCCTATTCCAACACTTGGGTTTAATATAACCCCTAAAGGCCATGGTTCTAATAGTAAAAGCATGAAACACATTAATTGCAGACTCCATACTAAGGCCACAAAGCACTATCATAAAACACTTGGTGAAGTGTGATAATATTTTACTAAAGACGCCTTATGATTTAATAAAAGAGAGAAAGAATAAAGTTTATTTTAATTAAAATGCAAAAGTTTCCACATGAAACTAAAATAATAAAAATAATAAAGAAAAAGGTTTCATGTGATTGCAAAACTAAAACCCTAACGTTTGAATGACTTAATTTTTACAACTTAATTTGGGTTGAAACCATTGTGATGATATTTATAGTTATTGAAAACATCTATGAAAGAATTTGAGATTGGATACCCTTGTTTGACAAATTTGGGGTTTCATAATTGATTGTTTGGACTTGGGATTGCATTTAGAAAAGGAAAAATAATAATTGTTAAATTTGATTCTTTCTTTTTCATTTCCATATCAATCTAAAATTGATATGCATAATTAAAAAAAAGGGTTGCTAGAAAATTATATGTATGCTAGACCCTTGTTGGATTTTATAAAAATAATACCTTTTTATTTGTTGGAATTCTTTAGAATAACTGAGCCGGGGGGGTGGGGTGAATAAGTTATCCAAGGTCTAGATGTACAAATAAAACTTTTCAATGCTTAGTAGACCCATATCCATAAAACCTTATCATGCATGCATCTATTAGAGCATACAATACATAAACTTTGTAGGTTACTATCTTAGGTTAGAACAACTTTGTAGAAATGTAAACATGAAACAACATAAGAATATTCACACAATTTGACACAAGGATTTTATGTGGAAACCCAATTTGAGAAAAATCACTAGTAACATGCTACTAATTCTCACTCTTCTGAAGTGATGCCATATGAAAGGCCAACCCTATTAAAGGTTACAATACACACTATTAAATGTGACCTGGTTAAAGGATTTCAATCACCCTGTTAGGAGTGAGCTTTGTTAGAGGACTTCAGACCATACCATTAGAATGTCACCCAGTCAAAGGATTTAGAAATGACTATTAGGTCAACCTTAATCCAAAGGATTTACCCTAGACTGATACAATAATTAGAAAGTAACAATAAGGATTGATTTGATAATAAATTACAACTCACTTACAGATAATAGATCTCTATTTTAGTTCTCCATTCTAATTGGAATTCACACACTTCATCTCTGATAGCTTGTTCACCCTTCAAGCATTCAGACTCTTAAGCCTTCTTGCTTTGCATGCCAATTGTAGTCACTTTTGTTTGGGTAGAATGAAGCAATACCCTAGACTCCTTATCTTCCTTAGGTTCTTGCACATGAAAACCTTTGCTTCTGACCAACTATCTCTATAAATAGAGAATTTAGATCTTTTGCCGCTTAACCACAATCATCTAGTGTTAGGTAGGATACAATGAATCTATCCACTTTTTCATTTGGTTCCTTTAGAAACTTCTTCTACAATCTTCCTTTAATTCGCCTTAAAATGGTTTACCTTGAATTCTATGCCTCCAACTCATAATAGTTATCTTCCACACGCTTCACACAATTCAAGAAAACAAAATAGTCGGCTCAGATTCGTCAAATTTTTGATTTAACACTTTTTGTTTTCACTCGACAACTATACTATTCTGTCACTCGGCCAACACTAGTTCACTCGACAAACACTAAAGTTTATTGATGCTTTGCACCAACTAAACTTTACTCAACATATACTAGAACAATCACTTAGATTGCACTATTTTCATCTTTGCTCGACACCTCTTGGTTTTCACTCGGCTTCCACTGATTTGTACTTGACTTGCACTGACTGCTCGGCAAGGCTTGGCAGACAATTTTTTTACTTTTATCTTATTCCAATTTTAACTTGAGTAATCTTTCATTTCAGGCTTTAAGTAGATAAACAATACACTATATCATCAAAGTCTTGCTTGGTCTTAGTGCTTCTTTTACATACCAAATAACTCAACCTTTCTCTAGGTGCTATTGTTATCTCCTCTTTTCAAATCCTCTTCATCAATCAACTAAATGATAGCTTTCAAACCAAAAAACAATTGTCTCACCAGCTTGTAGCAGGTTTGACATCATTGACAAAATAATGATTGTTCCATTACAAGTTCTTCACTTCAAAACAATCTTATATTGACATTTATTATGGGAGGGTGTCTGCTTTAATGTAAGAATTTTTTAAATTAAATTAAAATAAAATAAAAATTGAGAGAGATGGGGTTATGACCTCCCCCTACCCCCCCGACTATGATGGCAAGATGCTGCCAAGGCAGCGAGTTGCCAAACCAGCCAGGCCGTAAGGAACCTCCTCTTGTTTGGGATGTGATATATTAAATTGCATGTGATTTTTTTAATAGAGTTTTTAATATATATTAATTAATTATTATTATCATTTATATTAATAGTTAATAATTATTTTATTTATTATTATAAATAATTTAATATATATTATTTTATTAATAATTTAATATATATTATAATAAATAAATTATTATTATTTTTTAATCTAGAATGTTGTTGATTTGAATCCTTATCCTAGAAATGTAAACTAGGAAATCATTTCCTTAAGGAACAAATAATAATAATAATATTTAAATTCATGATTTTGTTTTATAAAGTATTATTTATTTGTTTTATTAAAAAGAAATATTTATATATTTAAAAAAATAAATAAATAAATAGATTTAAATTGTATTTAAGAGTAGTTTTTAAATTGAGGGTAATATTTTGTTTTTGAAAAATGGAATTAGTTATAAGGAAATGGTTTCTAATATTAGGGAAATTCTATTAATTTTATTTATTCAAAAAACTTAGCAAATCTGTATTACTTGGAAAACGAAAATGAAAATTTGGAACCCAATAGTGAAAATTGAACTTTTATGTTTTCAAAAACCTAATGAATTATGAAAGCTACATTTGTTATGTACTTTATGTGATGTGTGGTTTATTGGTGTTGGTTTCAGGTTTTGACTTAGGACATTGACCAGTTAAGATGTTTACTAGAGGCTTGGGGGTCTTTTTCCATGATGATGTTATGCATATGATATTTTATACCCAACCATTTTGATGTAGTCACGTGTTTCTATGATGAGTTTTGATCAGATATTTGGTAGTGTTTTCCAGTTGCTTGTATAGAACTAAGGTGATTATTGTGACTTTCTTGCTACAACCTTTGAGTTTTCAACCAGTTATCTTTTGGTGCTTTCCAGTTGCTTGTATAAGACTTAAGTGATTATTGTGATTGGTCTTTAGGTGCTTTCCAGTTGCTTGTAAAGGACTAAGCCGAATACTGTGTTTTATCTATAGGTCTTTCCAGTTGCTTGTAAAGGACTGAGGTGAAAATTGTGATTTTATGAGTTGTACTTTTTTATGAGCCTAGGGTAGGTAATCTATGTGTATGTTGGAAAATGGCTTGCAATGGAGGCCAGAGCCCTAAAGGGACTTCTTGGGTAACCCATTGTAAGTTATTTTAATAAGTGACAACATTTCATTAAATGAGAATAAAATGAATTAGTAAGAGTTAGTTTTTTTTCTTACCCATTTCTTGAGTGCTAGTACAGGCTAGGATGGGAGTAGAGAGGATGCTTGGTTGCGACCTTGCCTCATTAGTATGCCTTATCTATATGAAAGGATACTAATGCTGCATAGAGACACTAGGGGGGTGGAGTCTAGAGAGGCTACTAGAGTAACCTAGATGTTGGTTTTGACTTTTGGGATTGATATATGTATGGGACTTGAGATTATCTCCTCAGCACGCTGGGAGTGGGCCATTTAGGTTCCACAAGGTTAGGTGGTAGTGTTTCTTATACGATTGAGATTCAATAGTTGGATGTCATTGCTAGATGTTCTTGTGCAATTGTTCCTTTCATTTTGATCTTGTATTTCTGTTGGATGGTTATATTATGTTCTACTATACTTGATTATCAGAGATCTTATGAGATGATGTAAATTCTTTGAGCTTTTCATACCACATGACTTGTATAGTGGATGATTATGCATTATGGTTATACCAAGTGGCATCATATGTAATTGTATATTATTTAATTGAAGTCACACTTGTGGTTATTCCATGATGTGGATTTTGGTTGTGTGTTAGATTTAATATTAATAAACTTATATATGTGATTCAACGTCATGGGACCCTTAGGGGATGTAATCTATTTATGGATGGTTGTATGTATGTAAGTTATTGCTTCCGTCATATTATCTCTTATTGTTATTATCTTTCAAAAAAAAATGTTTTCCAAACTTAGTGAAACTTTAGGTTAATTTCTTTTGGGTTCCTTGCCGGGGCATTACAAAAAGGAAAGAGCAAGGCGAAAAATGTGAGTAAAATGGTGATATATGTCAGCGAAGCCTCTAGAAGAATCCATAAGATGGAAGAAATTACTAACCAAAGGGGAATGAAATAGTTACCAAGAAATGAGGAGGCTTCATGAGTACATAAGAAAGACAACCCTGTCTCATGATTAAGTGTTCTTATTACCGGAAATGACCATTTCCTAGAGAAATTAAGGAAAATAAATTAATGTACCAGTTCATAGGATAGGGAGAGACATTGGTAATGTTTCAACTAATCCTACCTAGATTAAATCTGCTACTGATCAGACATAATTCTGAGTTGAGAATTACTTAATTCACAGTTTATAAAACAATAGAAGGTTGTTAAGGATCTTTGTATCTGCTTTTATGTTTTTATTTATAGTATTATAGGTAGCGTGAATTAAAACTATTTCCCCTATTATTAGTATACTCCCCTATTTGAGTTTAGGGAGAGTATTATTAAAGTAGAGGAATGCTAGCACGGTAAAGAAAACCTATATGAAGTAATTTAATCCTTAGTTTTAAATTTCCCATTCTAGGGGCTAAAAGGGAGGGATGACCAAGGGTATAAATTTAAAATCTAGAGAACTAAGTAACATGAAAATTATAAAGTCTTGAAGAATAACTTTGTAACAGAGAAGTTGAAAGGATAAAAATAAAGGGTGTTAGAGGAAGAAAAGGCATCTATATGCTAGGGCCTTGTCTAAGATATCTGTAGGATGATATCCTCACCATCCACTCCCCTATTTGCTAGCTGATCTACTTCCTTGTTCCCCTCTTGATATATATGTTGGATTCTAATTTCCTCAAACTTGCCTATTAGAATCAGTACTATCTCAAGCTTAGAATTTATGATCCAATTAGGTGTGCTCTATTTTCTTAATGCATTCAAAATGATCTAAGGGACCTCTTCAATGATTAGTTTCTTTATGCCCAATTCTAGACTTAGTTTGAGCCATTCCCCTAAAGCTTCTAGTTCTACAATATTATTCATGGTTATGCTTATCGGCTTGAATCACTTAACTATCTAGTCTCCATTATCCGAGCAGATGATACATCCTATTCCTACCTTACCTAGATTATCTTTGGATGCTCCATCAAAGTTCGATTTAGTCCATTCTTTTGGGGGCAGTTCTCATTTGCATTCTTTCCATGCTTGTTGTTTTTTCTCAAGGTATATTTATGGTGGATTTATGAGTTTAGTCCAATTTTTCTGCATATCTACATTCCAATCTGAGAATGACCCTTCTTCTTTAATTGTCCTCTTTAGGTTATTTTTCATTACTTCTATGATACAAACTTCTACTTTGTTGAATGAGGAAGGAATGTTCATTTTAGAATCATTAAAAATTTGCATGTTCCTTTCCTTCCATATTTCCCACATGAGAATAAAGGGTGAAATATTCCCTAATTTACTAAAGATTTTAGAATTTTTACCATAAGGCCAACTATTTAGATGACACTCAAGGTTTGTAGGGAAAGGTGAAGCCCAATTTAGTTTCTGACAAAGTCAATGTCAACATTCCCTGGTGAAGGGACATTGGAATAGTAAGTGCTTGACTGTCTCTAAATTTTCTTTACATAAAATATATCTCGACGGTCCCTCAATGCCCATCTTCAAGAATTTATCAGCTATTAAAATTCTCTTATGTATTGCAACCCATAAGAAAATCCCAGCCTTTGACAAACAAGTTGGATCCCAATAAAGTTCCAGGGTGGTATTAATTTTCTCCCATCGTTGTGAATTAATTATTATGTCATAACCTTTCTTTACACTCTATTGCCCATCATTTGAAGCCCCCCATATCAGTTTATCTTTTCTATTTTTATGGTTTACTTGTCTTTGTCTAAGGAAATTAGTAAAAACCTCTTTTTCTTCCATGGGTAGGTTAGTTCCTTCTAATGATTTTCATGTCCAGAATTCTTTCGAATTTTCCATTTTGACTTGTTTATAATCTTTTAAATGTTTTCCCCATAAGTAAACTAATGTGTGTTTTTTAAATGTTTATAGGCATATTGAGATTATCAGGAGGGGGAAGTCCATCCCAAGAATCTTCCTAGAATAAAGCTTCATCCCCTTTCCCTAAGTCCCATGTGACATAATCACTAATGATATTACAACATTTTAACATAAAGTTCCAAGAGCTAGATCATTTAGGAGGGCTCCTAGTTCTAAATAAAGATATTGGATCTACTTCATTCAGATATTTTTGATACGCTTTTTTTCCCATTTTCTTTCATTCTCTTGGTATAATCTCTAGACTAGTTTTGCTCCTAGTGCATCATTTTTCAAACTAAAGTTTTTGATACCTAGACCTCTTAGCTCTTTAGGTTTACATATATTTTTCCATCTGATAAGGGCTAGTTTCTTTTTTCCATCTATCCCTTTCCATAAAAAGTTTTTAAGTTTTCTTTCTAGTTCCATGTTTATCCCTTTTCTTGTTTACTCCTCTAGGTAGGGGTAAACATGACATTTGATATGTAGAGATGATTGATCGAACCACTTTAATTTTTGTAGTTCTTCTCACTTTGGTTAACCATTTCCCTTTCCAGTTTTCTATTTACTTATCAACTCTTTCTAAGATGGGATCCCTTGTTTTGGAATTTCTAACTCTATTTTCTAGATGAAATCCTAGATACTTACAAGGGAATGTACCCTTCCTAAACCCCATAATATTACAGATGTTATTTTCCATTTCTATAGAGGTGTTGAGAAATTTCTTTTTTGATTTTCTAGTGCTCACCTTTTGCCCTGATGCTTCCATATACTTGTGGATAATTTGTTTAAAATTTTGTGCTTCTTCTATTTGGGTGATGTTTAGTATGTTTTCTGCCATAGTGATACCTTTAATTTTACCTTCATTATAGGCTTTTAATTGCTCTCCTAAATTTTTCAGCCATAATGATGAATAGGAAGGGTGAAATTTGGTCTCCTTGTTCGATTCCTCTAGATATACTAAAGAAACCTTATGGTGAACCATTGATGAGGAGCGATATTTTAAGAGTGGTGATACAATGAGGTTTATCCATTGATGTGAAAAACCAAATGCTTCTAGGGTCTTGCACAAGAATCTCTAATCCACCATGTCATGTGATTTTTGGATATCTAGCTTCATAAACATACATGCTTATTTTTTATTTTGAATTTAATGGATTGTTTCTTTAATGGTGATGATTCCATCTAATATAGATCTACTAAGGACAAAACATGTTCTTCTTTAGGTATTAGTTTAGGGAGGACAATTTTAAGCCTTGATGCTAATACTTTTGATAGAACTTTGTAAATGGTGTTACATAATGTTATAGGTCTAAAGTCATCGGCTTCACCATGAGTTCTATTTGTAGGGATGAGGGTTAAAAAGGTGTGATTAATTTTAGTCAATAATGATCCTACATTTCTATTGCCTTCCATAGATCCTCCCCTAGGATGTTCCAACACTTTTGAAAGAAAAAGGCTTGGAACTCATCTAGTCCTAGTGATTTATCCAGATTAATACTAAAAAAGGGCTTTTTTAACTTCTTCTATAGAGAAAGGTATATTTAACATTTTATTGTTATCAATTGTTGTCAGTTTAGGGATTGCATTTAACAATTTATTTTGAGCTAATTGGTTAGAATTATAAAAATTATTTAAGATGCTTTTGTTAAAATTTACAAAAACCTCTGCTAATTTATCAAGGTCTTCTTCTTAGTGACCCTCATTATTTCTGATTTTGGTTATTCTATTAATATTTCCATTATTTATAGTATTATTATGAAAATCCTTGGTGTTTCGGTCCCCCTCAGCTAGCTAGTCCTTCTTCAATTTTTGTTTCCTTTTGCTAATAACTCATTCTCTTTACTATATTTCTCATTATCTATCCTTTTTAAAAATTATTTAATCATTTAGTTTCTTTAGTTCTTCATCATTATCTAGTTTTTTTAAAAATGTATCATTAAAATGTGCTTTATTCCATTTTCTGATTTTTTCTTTAAGCATTTTTAGTTTGGATACAAAGCAACACATCTTAGATCCTTGGAAAGAACACTCTTGCCACCATAGGCTGATATTTTCCATAAAGGCATTGTTTAAGAACCACATTTTTCCCATTTGAAAGGATTTCTTGATGGTTTTTCAGATTCAAAAAATTATGTCCTAACGAGGAAGTGGTTTGATCCAACATTTGGTAAGATAGAAGAATGATATGCTAGATCCATGGTGCTAAGGTCCCCCTTAAATATAAATCTATCTAGTCTTTCCACTATGTGACAGAAGCCTATCTTCTGTTATTCTAGGTGAATATTCTATTATTTGTTAGAATATCCATTAACTTGTTTCTTTCAAACCATTCCCTGAAATCTGTTACTACTTGTGTTACTATATGAGATCCTTCATACTTTTCTTCCAAATTTAAGATCACATTAAAATCGCCACCTATGAGAAAATTATCCACGTGATTCACTTCCACAAATGTGTTGATTTCATTCCATGCTTTTTTCTTATCTTCTGTTTGGATGGGTCCATATACATTGATGAGTGTATGTTGGAGATTATGTCTAAAACTTTTAACTCTATCACCCATCTAGTTATTATTTGAAATTGTTTTGTTGAAATCTATTTTTCTGGGATTCCATATAATCCTAATACCTCCTGATGCTCCATTGAATTCTACTAATTCTACCTTCCAATTACCCAATTTATTTTCTAATTTGATTCCTTCTTCTTCTTTTAATTTAGTCTCTTGGATAAATATTATTTTTGAATAAAATAAAGTTAAATTATACTTTAGTAAGTGCTTTTTGCTGGGGGTGTTAAGTCCCCTAGCATTCCATGTTATCCTCATTTTTCTATGGGAAGGAACTTCCCATTCCATGCATTTAAAATTTGGCTAATCTTTTTTTGATTCTTTACTTTCCTTATAGTAGATCTTAGTTCTATCAACATCTTTCTTCCTCTCTTCATCTTTTTTCTCTCTCTCATAGTTTGGGGTTTTTAATCCCTCTTGATTGATTGAGATACCTAATTTGTCTATGTGCTTATTGGTATTGTTAGTGCTCATAGATGATCCCTCTTCCTTTAATGCCACCTTTTCTCCTTCCAATTCTTGCATAATATGATCCCATATATCTATTCCATCCATTTCTGTTTATGTTTTTTCTTCGTGATGATAATTTTTTTGTTTGTTGATAAGTTGTTCTATAGTATTTAATACTCCAAACTCTTCCCATGATTGTCCATTTTCTAATTATTTTCCATTTATCATTCCAACTTCCTTACTGGTTTCTGGTTCTTTTTTCCTTTCAACTGTAATCTCATTTTAAAAGGTTTCTACTTCCACTGGCATAAGGAGACTCTCATTCTTATACCTACCAACTATTTTTAGTTTAGATTTACTATCACTATCTTCAAAAGCATTTTTCCTTATTGGAAATATAAGGTAGGCAATGTTACTGAGAGGGGAGGGGTGAATTAGGAACCAATAAAACTTTATCTTACTTCACCAGTTAATCCTTCATATAATATTCTGATCTAATTACATGCATGAAAGAATGAAAGCAAATAAACATTCATAACACTTTGGCACGAGATATGGTAACCTAGAAACCTTTCGATTAGAAAGTAAAACTAGGGTGAGGATGATACCCACAAGCTTTAGTAGTGTA
This sequence comes from Cupressus sempervirens, assembly GCA_028749045.1. Lineage (NCBI taxonomy): Eukaryota > Viridiplantae > Streptophyta > Pinopsida > Cupressales > Cupressaceae > Cupressus > Cupressus sempervirens. The sequence continues at coordinate 274,376,160 of CM053785.1, forward strand.
GTATAAAGTTAACCTGTTAAGGCTTACAATTGACCACTTCTAGTGATCTACCCTATTAAGAGCAATAATGACTGTGAGGTCTATCTTGTTAAAGGATTTACAAACATACAATGAAGTATGCACTTGGTTAAGAGATTTACCAAAGATTGTTAAGTCCACCCTGTTAAAGGATTTGACTTATGCACTTGTGAGGATGAACCAGTGGCTCATCTTTGATCTCCAAATCTGTTTATGAAGCTCAGTAAACACTATGTAGCTTAGAAAACACTACAAACTGACTCAGGTGCTTGATAGACACTGTATTCTGACTACTTGGCTTGGGAACAACTGAATCACTTGGTTGATACTGCAAACTAAATGATAAGCTTTGTAGCAATGTAACCATTTGACTAAGTGTCGAATCACTGATAGACAAATTGACCTTAATGTCAACAATATCCCCCTTTGGTATTAGTGACAAAAACACTTATCAAAACAAAAATCTAATCATTCAAAACTATAAGTCAAAACTTCCTTTGCCATTATTTAGTGTTTTCAACTTGGTTTTGACTTTCATCTATTGTGGCTCGATATCATACTCTATTTTTCTAATTTTTCAAAATTGCTTTTGTAAAGGTAGTTTCCGCTTATCCATACTACTATACTACTCCCCCATACATATATCTCTCCTATATACATACAAATGGAGTATAATATACTTCTCCTCCTTTATATGTAAAATATATTCATTTCTCCCCCCTTTTGACATAAATGCCAAAGGTGTATAATATCTATATGTTAATACCAAAATGTGACAAGAATTCACCTTCAAAATAAGTACCATTGTCTTGTCCCAATTTTCTTGTAATACCTTGCTTGCATGCAATGCAATCTGAAATTCTGCTAATAATTTCATCATATAATTAGCTATGGAGATGTTGTTATCATGGATGAGTGTCTTTGCATGTGCAATGTGTTTCTACAATGCATCCATGTTTGGAAGAATCATGCCTTGGATTTCTACAAGTATGGCCCTAATCCTAGCTTCTTCCTTCAATAATTCCACCCGCACATTTGTCAGATATCTGATCTTTGTGTAATGTTCAAAGCTATGGCTTGGGTCGAGTGGCAACTAGTGTGCACTTGCCTTCATATCTTCATCTATCTTGGACAATTTATCCTTAATCTCCTTTGTGAAGATAGATGTATCACTCAATAATTTGACAAATAGTGAAACAACATTATTAACAGAGGTTTCTAGTGAACCAAGAATAGTAGCTAATTCTACTTGATCTATTGTAATTCTCTGTGTAACTTGTTCCAACACTCTATTCTCAAATTTTATTTTAGCTGTTCCTAGTACTTTATCTTGTCCATTCAAGTCTTCATTATATTTATGGACAATTTCTGCTAAATGGTCCAAAATGGGTTGTTTGCCATCAATCTCAATACTCAGAGCATCAATAAATATGATTTTTATGTCTTCAAGAATTAGATTTTCTTTCTTCTTTTCTTCTCTAAGATTCTGCTGCCTAGCTCTCTTCTTCAGTAGTTCACCCATGGTATCCATTTGATCAAAGATGAGGGTAGAGATATCCCAATTTGGAATAACTATATCCTCATCTAGATCAATAGCTTCTTCTCCTTTGCCCTTTTCCTTCAGAATGGTAGAAACAATTTGCTTTCCCTTGTCTAGGAGTAGTCAGTTGATACTAGTTCTCATTTGTCATTGTAATAGCTATGGATATACTTGGACTAGAAACAATTGTAGAAATGTATGGACTTGAAACAAATATTGAAACGACACAATAGGAATACCTTGTTGCTCGACATATGAAGTGCTAGGCACTTCAGTCAATGTTCAATGTAACATTTAGCTGAATAGATTTAGAGCTTGGTTAGGTGCTTGGTATAGCAGTGATATCCACAACCAACTTGGTAGAAGCTATCTTTGAGCCAGATTGTGTTGAGTTTGTGCTCAGAGTGAGGAAACAAGGCTATGACTACTTCTGTAATTTTCTCTATATCAGTTTCCTCAATGTTTTGAATCTCTAGAAGGCTCCCTCCAGTAGCTTCCTATTCTTCCTCCTCATCATCCATATTGACATCATCTATCTCATTATCTTTTATTTCTACATCTTCTTCCTCAACTTCATCATCCTTGTCATCAACATGACAACAAATTCATTGGGTTGATGCAACTGATAGATGTTCTTCCATGTAGTTGTAGCTGTCTTCACCACATATTCAATGTCCTTAAGCAATATCATGAAAGTGTTTAACTTTAGAGTGAATTTTTTCTCATTTTTCTTCAAGGATTCATTTACCTCCTTATTACTAAGATTTGGCATGAGTTGCTTCAAGGTCTATTCATAGATGTCCTCGGTAGTCTTCTTTGCATTTTCCCATCTAGGCTTTATTGCTTGCATAAGTTCATCAGGTATTTTTTGTGCAAGCTTATCTGGTGAATACTTCCATTTTCCCAATTTGGTCATAATAGTATCCTCAACATACCTCATCTCTTCCTCATTCCTTGTCTCATACTTGAGAAATTTGAAACATGCCATACTAGCTCCTTCTTCCATCTTCTTCAATCTTTCTTGAAGTGTAGGTGCATATCGCTTGAAAATAACTTTCTCGGCTTCATCTTCACCTAACTTCAATTTATTCCTAGACTTGGTTGCCCTTCCTATGAATACAATAGGGGATGACTTAGCAGGTCTGGTTACAATAACCTTAACTTTCTTTCTTAGAGGCTCTTCTTCCTTAAATTTGGCTTCTTCTTCTTCATCCTCTTTATCATCATCTCTCTCTCTCTCTCTCTATATATATATATATATATATATATATATACATACACCATCACCTTTTCCCTCGATAACCATTAGAGGAGAACTTTCTTGCTTTGTGCTTTTCAGTAGCTTCTTTACTCTTTTCCTTTCTTTATTTACTGCTTGAGGAAGCTTGATCTCAAGCTCAATTCTTGTTTTTGCCTCATCATATATTTCAAAATCTGTGGCTTTAGGATCCACACGCTCATTCAGAAGAGCTTCTATGATATCCTTAGTGTCATCAATGTTAACCTCATACTCTAGAGGCTTAACCCATGCCACTCTAGCTTTGACTGCTTGGAAATATACTGTCATGGTCCACCATGAAACAGATAGCACCTTCTAATCTTTTACAAGTTTCTTAGGGATCCTAAATCTATTTTATATCTTCTCTTTGAATGTTTCAAAATATTTATCCACGATGCTATCAAAATTTTCACCCATCTTTGCTATATATTCATTGATCTAATATAAAATAGGAACATCCTTACTCCATACTATTGTACCTTTGGAAGGGAAAAATTTCTGAACAAAGAAGAATAAACATGTCAAAAGAGATTTGAACTTACATGGGTTATTCTTTGATCATTTGGTGCTCTCCATGTTTTTGTTGAATTGATTCAACAACAACTCGGCAAGGTTGAAGGACAGATTATTCTTCACAACTTTGTATGCAAGATCGACAACTTCACATTACACATTATTTAACTAACTAGAGCTGTAAATCTTGTGTGCAATTACATGTATGTTGAACTTTTTCTCCATGTCTATTAGTCCATTAAGCTTCATACCTCTTCCATCCCACTCGACAGGAGTCTTCTTGGTTAGTTTTGCCCAACCTAGGGTTTTGGTTGTTTTAACTTTGTCTAGCATTGGAAGCTTAGTGATTCTGTGAATCATTTTCTTCGTAATTTGAATAGGTTGGTCCAACCATAGCTACCCATTGTGAACATGACTTAGAATATATCTACTCCATTTGACTTGAAAGTCTCTTGATGTTCATGCTTTAATGCACCATCTACACACAATTTATTGTACACTTCATTCATTTCTAGGGTTCTGAGTTCCTGAATAGAATAGTGGTCAAAGGAATGAATTTCATGCACTAGTAATACCTTGGGTCGAATTTGAGACTATGCACCAACTGGGTCAAGTGCATCTGCAATCACTAGACTCAACTTGAAATTAGGTGCCTTGCAGTTGATTCCACAAATCAACATTTTAGAACCTTTCTTCACTTTACTGCTTGAAGATGCCATGCTTGGTAGGGTTTTTGAAAACTTTAAGAATTCTTCAACAACAAATACTCAAATTTCTCGAGGGCTCTGAATTCTCTCTTCACAGATAGCTTTGGAAATTTGCGATGAAACAATGCCTTCAATTTCTTCCTTTTAATGAATTTCCTTTGTTTGATTGCCATTAATCCTTCATACTTCATACTCACTTGGTGATAGATTTTCCTCCACTCAGCCTATTCTTTAATGCTTGGAAGACATCTACATCTTGGTAGAGCCACCATCATTTGGTAGGAACTACCAATTTTGTGTTTACAACAATATGCAACTTGATCTTGCTCGATAAGGTATATCATACTTGGTGATCCCTATGCATCTTAAATGTTGATGTGGATCTTTCTTCTTGTTGGTTGGAATTGATCTTAGATTACTTATTTTGAATCACAATTATAGTGATCTCCATAAGGAACTAAGTTGAAATGATTGAACCACCCAACTCATTAACTTGGATGTCATGATCTTGGTTAGCATTCTCTAGAGATTTTGGTACCCATTGCTGCCTTATTTGTTTTCTAATATTGTCATCTTTGGCTTTCTTTTCATCTTCAATTCTACCCGTGTTCATATAGTTATTGGCAAGATGTCCAAGTTCTGTATGAATAAAACACCTTTTTGTAGTATCTCTTTTTCTCATGTGATGTTTCACACAATTTTCTCTAATGTGCCCAAATTCACCATAGTAGTGACATCTACACCATGTATTATAATCCCATCCAAATATTTCTTTCACAATTTGTACTACTGGGTTCCACAGCTTGGTTTTGCACTCTGAAGATTTGTGTCCTTGATTCTTGCAATTGTGACATTTACCTTCAAACTTAGGTTTCTCTTTGCATTGATTTTCTCTACGACCATGCTTATTGCAACTGTAACACTTTCAATTGAATTTTGCTTTACCATTACTCCAATTTTTTTTTGATGTATGACCTATCTTATCATAATGATTGCAAGTAGGCCTTTTATTCTTTTGAGCTCCTTGCTGAGATGATTCACCTTCTTCTATGTATCCTATTCCAGCTTTGCATTTGTGTCTGGACTAACCTTGTTCATTCAATTGATTCATGTTTTCTGGAGATTTCATCATTCTTTCATAGGTTTTCTTTTCAATGTTGAGATCATTCTACATTATTTCATTCTTTGACCTTAGATTCATAAGTTCATTTGCATTAGTGAGCTGATCAATGAAGTCTGCTTGTTGAAGGGATAGTTGATGGATTTCATTGTTCTTTTCTTCTATCTCTTCTTTGGCTTTGTCTTTTTCTTCCATAACTTCACATAAACTGACTAATTGGATTTCTTGTTCACTTTTCAGCTTTCTAACTTCTTGAAGATTAGGGAATTCTTTTCTAATAGGTCTTTGATTACTTCATCAGCTTTATCTAAATTTCTTTCTAGATATATGTCTTCAATGATTTCTTCAATGTAGAGATTGTCATTCATTTGTACTATAAGATCTTTCCTTCTTTTCAATGATTGAGAGAGTTGTTCCTTTGCTTTCTTGAGTTGTCCAATTGCCAATTCAAGGTCCAACTTTTCATTGTCAATAGCCTTATCTAGCTTGTATGCCTCCATTGCCTCTAATATTTTATCAAGCTATTTAACTTCTAATGTGAGAACCAAACTAATTTGATACCAATTGTTGGAAATATAAGGTAGTCAAGGTTATTGAGAGCGGAGGGGTGAACCAGGAACCAATAAAACTTTATCTTACTTCACCAATTAATCCTTCATATAATATTCTGATCTACTTGCATGCATGAAAGAATGAAAGCAAATAAACATTCATAACACTTTGGCACGAGATATGGTAACCTAGAAACCTTCCGATTAGAAAGTAAAACTAGGGTGAGGATGATACCCACAAGCTTTAGTAGTGTAGTATAAAGTTAACCTGTTAAAGCTTACAATTGACCACTTCTAGTGATCTACCCTATTAGGAGCAATAATGACTGTGAGGTCTATCTTGTTAAAGGATTTACAAACATACAATGAAGTATGCACTTGGTTAAGAGATTTACCAAAGATTGTTAAGTCCACCCTGTTAAAGGATTTGACTTATGCACTTGTGAGGATGAACCAGTGGCTGATCTTTGATCTGCAACTCTGATTTTCTGGTTGAGATTCCTTATATTGTAATGATCACTTGATTGTGATAGATAAATATTTGTTGTCCCTTATACTACTTGTAACCTTCTTTAATTCACGCTTCTTCTTAACATATATTTTTCACATACATTCTTGGATATGATACAATGCATTACATATATACCAATCCAAACCATAACATACTAGAGTGGCTACAATACCAATTTCATCATAATTCACAAATTTGGTCCAACTACTATAACTCAGGTTTTGAAGACAAACTTGGCGATGTTCTGATACATGACAAACATTGTCAATGCTCGAAAATTTTTGGCACTCAGTTGAACTTGAAGCTCGGTCCATACTAATCACTTCCAGTTAGCTTGAACTCGGTCAGCACTGTGTGACCCGATGAACACTGAGAAACTCAGTAGTAATGAAATCACTCAGTTGACACTACATGACTCGGTCAACACTAGATTCACATTGTTAACATAGTGAGCTCGGTAGATACAATATAGCTTGGTTAACACTATAATCTTCTTTACTTCTACTGACTAGCTTGGTAACCTCTGCTATGCTTGTTTTGCACTGAACATTGTTTATGAAGCTTGGTAAGCACTATGTAGCTCAAAAAACACTACAAACTGACTCAGGTGCTTGTTAGACACTATATTCTAACTACTTGGCTTGGGAACAACTGAATCACTTGGTTAATACTACAAACTAAATGATAATCTTGGTAGCAACTGTAGATCTTGATAATGATGTAAACATTTGACTAAATGTTGAGTCATTGATAGACAAATTGACCTTAATGTCAACATTTCCCATTTGTTGGGGTTTGCCAAAATTTGTGATATATCTTTTTGACTTTTTTTTTCCAGATAGTAACGTTATCCTAGTGTGCAAAATTTTCTAGGGGGATAATAGTTTCCTATTTTTGACTTTCTCCTTGAGCTATTGTTTCTATCCATTCTTGCCTATTTTTAATTTCTAGCGATCTTGACTCATTTTTCCTTTGATCTAAGTCATTTTCTGTCATACAATTTTCCCCTCTATTTTCTTTTAGGTCTGTTAATTTTGATTTAGCTCTATTTACCTCTTCATATGCCTTTTCCTTACTGTTTAAATCTCCTAGCTTGGCTTCTTGTGGCAATTTGTCATCCTTTGTTTGTTGTTGTCCTTTGCTTTTAATTGTTACTGACTCTATATTCTTACTCAAGTTCTAATTCAATGCTACTAGACTCACATTTGACTTTTTTTACTTTTGATATAAATGAGACTAGATTTTTGTTCTGATTCACCAAATTTCTTTATTGTTCTAGTGTCTTTCTTTGTGTGATTTCACCTATTGTTTTCTCTATTTCTCTTACTTCTTTTGTTCTAGCATCCTTTTCTTCAATTATTTTGAGAATATCTTCCTCAAATTTTTGATCTTGAATAGAAATATAGATATTTTCTAAGTACTCCTATTCTCCTATAATAATTTGGTTGTAAATATCATTTTGAGTAAGTGATAGATCATGTATTAATTTACTTAAAATCTTCAGTCCCGAGTTTAGTTCTTCTAGCAATCCATTATCTTTTTGACATAGAGAGTATTGGTGAAACCTATTTATTTTTTGTTGCATATCTTCATACACCTTATTACCCCTTTCTTTCTCCTCCAGAATGTATATTTCCCCCAAATATTCCTTTCTTTTTTCTGGTTGGTTGTTGATTATAGATGTCATTTTGTCCTCTAAGTCCCAACATCTAATTTCTCCTTCTTCCAATGTTTCTTTGTTGTTGAACTGCTTTCTATTGATTTTTGTTTTTGTATTTCTAGTCTCTTCTAATTTTCAATCATTCTCTTGGTCTAACCTCTTTCCCAAGACATAAGATATGCTAAATATCTCTTTAAGATTTGTGGTAGTGTTTATCTGATGAATAATCCTATTGGAGTCTATATTGATTTTTTCCATTGATTTTTCCATCATATTTATTTAAGGTAAGATTGTAGATGGATATATTTGTGATGATCTTTTTAGTTTTCAAGGCACGCTACCATACTTTTGATTTTATAAGAAGCTTGATATTATTAGTTGAGTTGTGGTTAGAGCCTATGCCTAATAAATTGCCTAAATCTTTCCCTATTTTATTGATAATTTGAATATAGTTCAATGTCGCAGGAATAGTTTGGCTTTCAAACCAAGAGGGGGTTGAAAGATTTTCTAACTTTTGTTCATTATAGTTTGGGATCCAACATACAAATATAAGTGAATGACCCTTGTAAAAATAGTAGGAAACCAAGATTAATTCATTCTTAATATCTTTGTTTTGACAATATAAATATAATAAGTAGAAATACTTACCTGCTACCTGCATTTTTCCTTTAACCATCTTACCAATTTTGAAATCTTTTCTGGATAGCCATTCCAATAAGCGTACACTCCTAGCTCTTAAAATTTCCACCACCTTCTTTCACTAAATTCATTACTAATAATTTGAATATCTCTACGAGAATTGTGTTTTATTAATAGTATTCATTCTTTCAGTTTACTTCTTGGGATTAATGGGGTTAAGCCTACATTATGATAAACAATGCCAACTCTTGTTAATTTCCTATGAGGTGGAATGTAGGCCTTAGTGCTTCGTGCTAGGGAATTAGGGTTGCCAAGCTCCTTAGAGGTTTTTTGATCTATAACAACTGGGGGAAACTTGGTTCAAATAGGTATGCTATTGGTTTTAGAAAGTTTTTTTGAATGGTTATTACTAAAACTAGGGTTTCTGCAAACCTTATTTGAAACATGTATAGGTGGGATTTCACAATGATTGTGTCTATATACATATTTAGTACTCGAGAAATAGTTCATTTGTTTCCTAATTTGAGTATCATCCCTTTTTATCATGTTCAACTTGATTCAAGATTGAATTATTGCTATAGTTTTTTGGGGTTTTACCGAGTGTCTTTGCCTTTTCGTCCACTTAGAGACCAACTTTCAATCCTCTTTAGGCCCTTTCACTTTCATGGATTTAATTTTTTTAGGCAACTTGCCCTTTCTATTTGCCTCCTTTACTCCTCGAGTTGTCGCTATTTCTTTACCTCTAATTTCATAGAGTCTAATCAAAGCTGAAAAGGAATGGGTATTTGACAACTAATTGTTCCCTAATGGAATTAATGTTGTCTTTATGGAGATCTAAGGCAGTTCTTGTTGATCACCTTTGTTTTTCCTTCCCTTTGTAAGTTGTTTTCCTTGCTCTTTGTGTATTGTTTCCAAAATTGCAAAATTAATTTTGTTGATTTTTTTTTGTTGTCTTCTGCCTTGATCTGAAACTGTCGAGCTTTTGAGAATTTGTGTGGGTATTTCTACCCAAATTCCAGTGTCTAGGGTTATTACCCCTATCATCAAATTTGCGTAATGAAACATCGAAAGTTGTCTGATCTTCTTTTTTCACAATTATTGAGAAATTCACCATTTTTCTTTTTGTTTCATATAATTGTATTGTTAAAATGTTTGTCAAATATTGATGAACAAAAAAATTGTTTGAAAAATATCATTGTAATTTAATTGGCTAGAAATGAGAATTTATATATTTTATATTAAAAGAACATTAACATATATAGACTATATGAGAAGAGTGGGATGGTGGAGGGAGGCAAAAAACATTTAATTGAATTCGAAAACTTACATACATATTAAAAATATTAATAATCCTTTAAATGATAAGCATAATAACATTAAAAATTGTGATGGCCTTTGCTCATGCAAACTTTGTGAATTAGGCAATTCCTATAAACTATAGCTCTCTATTGGAAATCTAATTAGGATTTATAAAACTTTATCACTTCAAATGTGAACCATATTTTATGTCTCCACATAAAGCCTCATTAAACATTGACCTCATATCAAAGAAATCATGTACTTCAACACAACATTAGATCTAATATCTAATTGCATGAATAAGACTCATAAACACATGACATCACTTTGACACAAAGATCTGGTAACAAAAAAATCCTACAAGGTGAAGGTAAAACTACGGTGGGGATGACACCCACAAAGATCTCCACTTCTGCAACAATATAGTGTACTTGTTAAGGCTACAATATTTGATCACTTTCGATGATTTACCATGTGAGGAGTCATCCTTGTTAAAGGCTTACAAGACTATCTACCTTGATTGAAGGATTTTAGATCACAACTAAGTGAGTACTCGGTTAGGATATTTACAAAGGCTTGTTAAAGCCACTATGTTAAGAGATTTAAACCCTGAAACACTTGTTAGAATGTATTAGTACCCGATCCTTCAATTTGCACTTCAATGTTGATGTAAGATATCCTTTATCCAATGTAGTATAACCTCTCTATGATTTATCTTCAATAACTTTGCTCAAAACTGTTGACCATGCTTCTTGGTCACTCAACCTGATTGACCTTCAACTTTGCATGCATCCAAAATCTTGATCACATATACTCCACACACACGAACTAGGTCTTAAACCCTTCTTAAATATATGTTTAGTGAAGCTTCTAGATCTCAATCAATGATCTAGATTCATCCCTTTTGCTACTTAGTCCTTGCAAATTTCTAATTGGTGGATTACCTTACATAGGGATTAATGATCCTCTATTGGATGCATAATCAACTCCTTGATTTGTAAAACATGATTCCATCTCAACAAAAAAGGTTTACCTAAGATTCTATACCATTCCAAAAAAATATTTCAAATTCTCTTACTCAACACATATACCATATTAGCATTTGTCCCAAATTGATTCTTCATGTTGTCCCTTAGAGTTTACTATACTCAAAATACATTATTTTTCTTAGTATCTATATCACTTGACTTCTATTGCTTTCTCAAAAACTCAACAATCATTGGAGTACTCAACGACCTCTGGCTTGCTTGGCAATAACTACTACTTGACACTTAACTGAATGTGTAAAAGTCTTTTGTACATGGCTCAACTTGTATAGGATGGCTTGGTCACAGTGATGACCGACCAATCCTACCTTGTGAATGACTAAGTTTTTGTATTAGACAACTTTGCCTTAGGGATCAACAATCGCCCCCTTTGGCATTCATGGAAAAAACACTTTGTCATGATAAAAAAAATTTACATTCCAAAACTTAAATATAAGTACTCCCCTTTAGGATATAATCCATGACAGTAGCTCAATCTACACATAGACTTCTATACTTTCATTCTTCAAAATCTATTACAAAATCTTTTGTATACAAATATATCTCTAAGTATCAAACTTACTTACTCCTTATTATTCCATAACACAACAAAATTTATAAATTTCATACCTTGGATCATGCATATCTATATTCCCCCTTATTTTTTTCATGGTTGTTGTTGGGGAGTAGAGGTCAAACCATACTTGTCCAAAAATGATTTGTGAATCTACAAAATCATTGCTAATGCATTGTCCCATGAAGTCCTTGTAGACTCTAATGCTTGGATCTCAATCTCTAATTTAGCAGCAAATATCAACCATATCATCTACTATAGAAAGACTAGGATCACCCTTTACTAGCTCTCTAGCAGTATGCAAGTGTCTCTGCATTACCTCCAAGTGAGGTGTCAACATAGCATGAATGGAAATGGGCCTAGCTCTTATTTTGCTATCTTCAACCATTAATTATGCTAGCCTTCCTTGCATGAATTCCAATTTAGAAAAATGTGTAGAACTTGAACTTGCATCCATGTTCAATGTATTGGCAATATACTTTAAATCTCCTCAAGTTTATCTATGTTGGCTTGAACTTCCTTTGTGAAAAATGATACATCACACAATTTTTTGAATAATATATGTACATTTTGTACTACCTTCTCCAAATTATCTACAAGTTGAGAAAGTTCTACCTTTCTTACAACAATCTCTGTTGCAATCTTTGCCATTACCTTTTTCTCAAACTTTCTCTTATACCATTGGATAAGTTTTTCATTTGTGTCATTCTTTGGATCATTAAATTTCTCGACTATTTGAACCAACTTTTCAATGATTGGAGCTTGCTCATTTAAGTTATGAATGCAAATTTTTTCAAGGAATATGTCCTTGATCTCATATAGTACCTCTCTCTACTGTTGTTCTCTTCTCATTTCTACATGCCTTATCTTTCATTCCAAAAGCTCCCGAAGTGTCTTCATCTGATCATACATTAAGTTATTTGTATCCCAATTTGAAATCACAATCACTTCATCTAATTTGACATGTTTTCCCTTTATTGCTTGAGATGAGTGTTTCACCTTCTTCTTCAACCTCTTGTCCTTAGAGTCTGGAGTATTGGATCTCAACACAATTACTGGTAAAATTTGTGTTGTAACCTCTAGATTTGGCTTGTGTGTCTCTACTATCATCTTAGTTGTCCTTGTCAAATCACCTATCTTGTTCTTATCTTACTTTACAACTGTACATATATTCTGTACATATTAATCTAGTTTTTCCTTGATTACAACTATTTGGATTTCATTGCCGGAACTTGGCTGACTTGCTTCCTTACTTCTCCCAATCCGAGGTCCTAAGGTTAGTGGTCTTTCACATGTAGTAGATTCATCTACTTTAACATAATGTCTCTCATTTTTCTTCTCATCTCCTTCTCTTCCCTCAGTAGCTTCATTTGGCTGTGTGATTTCTCCTATAGTGGCTAGCACACTTTGTTCCTCAGCAACACTAACTTGTACATTTCCCTGACTGATAACTGGGCTTGGTATAGTAACATGGGTAGATACAAGTTTGACCAACTGAGTTGTCACTTGTGTCTCAATCTCTGGATAATCCTTAATTTGCACTAGTATAGTGTTAGAGTTCATCAGTTTTGTATGGACTGGCAACTGCATAGATTTGGTCTAAACTTGGCTTACACTTTGTTGATCTATTTTCATTATGACTTCCTTAATAGGATTGGTTTTAGGTTCATTATCAATAGTTATAGTATTTGTCTTCCCTTCACTTAGTTGTACTAGGTCTTTAAAAGTATCAACAAGATTTTCTTTTCCATCATCAAAATCTTCAGTGTTTTCCAACTCAATATGTTCTTGATCATCCTTTTCTTCCTCATCCTTGTTAGCATCATCAACAAGCATTAGACCATAAACCTCCTTGCATACAATTTTTCTCTCTTCAACAACACTTTTTATCTTATTTTTCAATATCAAATATGATCTTCTTTTTGGTACAAACTTATCTGTGTATTATCTCAAAGCTAAACAAATCTTACTTTTATTTAGTTCAGGCATAATCCGAGGTAGTGTGTCTTCCCTCATTTTCCTTTCAATAGTTAGAGAAAACTTCCACTTTCCATCAATCTTATTGTACCTTAAATTTTCCATCATATCTATGATAGCATCTTCTACCAATTGTTGGAAATCTAATAAGGAAAGTAAGATAATTGGGGGGGGGGGGGGGGGGGCGTGGTGGGTGGTGAAATAAGGGTCTATAAAACTTTAGCACTTCAAACATGAACCATTTTTGATGTCTCCACATAAACCCTCATTAATTGTTAACCTCATATCAATGCAATCATGTACTTCAACATAACATTGGATCTAATATCTAATAGCATGAATAAAACTCATAAACACATAACATTACTTTGACACAAAGATTTGGTAATGCAAAAACCCTCCAAGGTGAAGGTAAAACTGCAGTGGGGATGACACCCACAAAGATCTCCACTACTGCAACAATAAAGTCTACATATTAAGGCTAAATGTTTGATCACTTCTGATGATCTACTCTGTGAGGGGTCTTCTCTATTAAAGGATTATAAGATTTTTAGGTCTACCTTGATTAAAATATTTTACATCATAGCTAAGTGAGTACTCTATTAGAAGATTTACAAAGGCCTGTTAAAGCCACTTTGTTAAGAGATTTGAACCCTAAAACACCTGTTAGAATGTATCATTACTTGATACTTCAATTTGCACTTCAATACTGATGTCAGATCTCCTCTATCCAATGTAGTATCACCTCTTTGTGATTGATCTTCAATAAATCTTCTCAAAATTGTTTGCTACACTACTAGGTCGCTCTGCCTGATTCACCTTCAACTTTGCTTGCATCTAAACTCTTGATCACATATACTCCACATACACAAACTAGATCTTAAACCCTTCTTAAATAGTTGTTTGGTGAAGCTTCTAGATCCTAATCAATGATCTAGATTCATCCCTTTTTCCCCTTAGTCCTTACAATTTTGTGATAGTCGATTCCCTTAAATAGGGATTAATGATCCTTTTTTGGACGTGTAATCATGTCCTTGATTATCTCATCGATCTATAAAATACACTTCCATCTCAACAAAAATAATTCAGGTAAGATTTTGTGCCATTCCAAACAAAAATATCAAACTGTCTTACTTGACACATATACCATACTAGCCCTCGAACCAAATTGATTCTTCATGTTGTCCCTCAGCCTTTACTATGCTTGACATACAATATTTTTCTCGGCCTCTATATCACTTGACTTATATTGCTTGCTCAGAAAGTCAACAATCACTAGACTAATCGGCAACCTTTGGCTTGCTCGTTAGTAACTACTACTTGGCACTTAACTAAAATATGTAAAAGTCTTTTATACATGACTCAACCTGTATAGGGTGGCTTGATCATAGTGATGACCAACCAATCCTTTCTTGTGAGTGACTAATAGTTAAATTTTCCTTAGGGAGCAACACTCTCATGTAGATTTTCCCAAACATCAAAGACAATGTGGTCACTTTTGGTGAACATGATATGCTCTGTTGTTCTAGCAGTCTCAAGATATACATCAAGGAATGTGTTTGAGGAAGGTTGGATAAAGGTCCACTCTTGCATATCCAAAAAAACATGATTAAAGATATCAGGCAAATAAAATCTTAGATCTCAAGCTAGATTTCTTATAGAAAATGGTGGTAGACAATATGAGAAATGTACAAACCCTTTTGGCCATCTCCGGAATGAACCAATGATGGAAAATAAGGATAGATCTAGCTCATTTTTCCTAGAACACAAAAATAAGGAATCCCCAACTTAGAGACCTATGTCAATAGTAGATTATATAAGGAAGATGAAAAGCAAGAGCTATCTTTCATATATTTACTAGAGTATTTGGTGAAATGTATTCAATTCCAATGCCAAGATCTGGGATTATTTATTCAATGGACAATCCTAGGTATGGAGGTATCTTTTGTAGTGGTTTGGCTTAAAATCTATCTAGATAGGCATGTAAACCTAACAATCATGTAAAATTAATTCATGTATCTGGCTTGTGATAGCTTAGATTTAAAAAAAAAACAAGCTTTTGTATGGAGAAGCCCTAGTTTTGAATTATTACCCTTTAAAGTTTTTAGATTAGAAACCCTACTTTGATCCAAAGAAATCTGCAAACTTTAAAGTCAAGAAAGCTATCTTACGTCCAACTCTACCAACTGAATTCTTAGTTAAAGACACACTTAGGCTCATAGGTAACAAATTAGGGTCTTTTGTAGGTATTGTCAAAACTGATGTTGATTTCTCCAATCTATTCATTATAGTTAAATTTGATGTAAATGTTATTAACCTTAACCCTATATATATTGACATTAATGTCAAAATCATCTCTATTGAGACAAGACTCATAGATGACCTCTTTAGAATAGTTCCTTTACCCATTAAAACTTTGTCTCAATTTTTTTACAGCCAAATCTACCCAGTGGAGAACTCAGATGTCCAAATATCACTTAGTGAGAAGGGTAGTGGTTTTTCAATTTAGCTGGCATATGAATTAGAGGAAGGGGGCCCTCCCCATCTAAAATCAATGATTTTTAAGCTTAAACACTATAAGGAAGATTGTCCCTCACCATTACCATCTATTCAAGCACCCCCCTTTAAAGAAGTAGGTTCTACTAAATATGATTTAGAGGAGAGTGTTGAATTGAACAGTAATTCGATTCCTCCCAGGGATGATCCATGTGAGACTCTAGAAAGAAAAGAAGTTGTTGATTGAAGGCCTCAATAATATTGTAGTGGAAGATCTTATGAATTAGTTTTTGAATGAAGTTACATAAATCTATTTTAATCTCTAAGATTCTCAAAGTATAAAAAGAGAAAGAGGAATTAATCCCCTCTACCCAAAAGGAAGTCTCAGAATTAAAGTATAATACCCCAAATTTGGCACATTAGCATTCTGAACCAATTTTAGTGCATCAATCTTACACCATCAATTTCTTGATCAACTATGCCCTATTGTACCAGACATTTCTGATTCTGATTATCTTTACTTAACCTAATTGTCAAATACAAAAAACCCCTAATATGAATTAATCACATACTTTATTTAATTCCTAAACACTGGCTTAAATTGGCTAAATTAACCTTCTAATTGAATTAATTTAATTACAAGTCCTAACACTTTAATTAAATTAAAATCCACATAGTTTAACTAATACACATGAAAATGGAATTAAATATATTGATTTAATTAAAAACCCTCATCATAACCGTTGAATCTAATTATTTAATTAACTAGAAGATTAAATTATGAGGTCATATTAGAATAAACCAATATTCCTTCCTAATTCATCTCATTCAACTCCTCCAAAAAAGAAAGACTCAATATCTCCTCTAATCTGAACCATTCATGTGGTTTAATCTTGACTATTGATTGGGTCCAAGATTCTATAAAAGATACCCTCAACCTCTCATTTGGGAGGATGCAATTGAAGAGTATCGAATCATTGTTGGAGTGATCACTCAAGCATTTTGCATTCACAACTCCATTGCTTTCTCATATAGATTACAATACATTCATTTAGAGTAATTTACTTATCTCATTCTTAGATTACTCTACATATCATCTAGATTAATTCATATCTTTGCATACAAAATCTCAAAAATATAGATTAATCTTGCATTTGCATTCATCTAGATTAAATCCTTCATTCTAATTGGTTTGGTTACTGAACTCTCGATTATGAGAGTGCATAGTAAAACACAATATAGTTAGAAGGAAATAGATAGCCTTGTGTGCAAGCATTCAAAATAAATAATCTCATGCTCATTTCAGGATGTACCTGACAAACAATGATCATGTTGAAGTGTGTGGTTGAACCTGAGGCCCATATTCAACACTCGCATTTATGGTGCCCACTGTGGGGCCAAAAAAATACTTTTTTGGCCTCATTTATCTTCATTTTCAACATTCTTCATTCTATTATGTACAATACAAGGAAATCTCACGCATACAGCTCTTTTCTCATGTGAGAATTCAACTTGCTTGCATCGTACTATGTACTTTCTTATGCAAGAATTGCATATGCTCATGTGGAGAGAACATTCTCTCACGCGACACAAAGCACAAACTCACACGACCTTATGTAAAGTCTCACATTAAACTTGGCAATAAAGTGTCTAAATTTTGCATTTTTCATATGCTGCCATAGATGATTCTGTTCTAACCTCTATTTCTAAAGCATTTATTTAATGATTTATAATTTCTAGAACA
Organism: Cupressus sempervirens; assembly: GCA_028749045.1. Classification (NCBI taxonomy): domain Eukaryota; kingdom Viridiplantae; phylum Streptophyta; class Pinopsida; order Cupressales; family Cupressaceae; genus Cupressus; species Cupressus sempervirens. The sequence continues at coordinate 274,393,813 of CM053785.1, forward strand.
ACATAACATTGATTTGTAGGATGATTGTCAAAGACACCTTGAAATGAACATACAAAACCTGCCAATGGTTTAATTGTAGGACGCTTGTCAAAGAATTGCTTGTTGAAGACATTTAAAATGTACTCAAACTAAATAGGCCTTGTGAAATTCTTAGGGCTTTAGACAAAGGAATAGGGGATTATGCTCTTTGTTACTTGGAAGTGATTCCCAAGAGTAAATTAGAAACCTAGATGACTTTGGAAGATGGTACCTTCCTTTGGAAAATCAAAAACCCAGAAACTAAAAGTTGGGATTAATAAGCTAGCTCGGTGATGAATGTGTTTTGTGTGTTTGGGTGAGGTGAAAAGGTAGAGGAGTATGCTCTTTTATCTTTGGGAAAATAAAAATCTTGGACCCTTGAATCCAAACCAAGTCTGAGTTAACATTTAGTAGGCCTTCTAAAGCGATCCAACCTCCAGGAATGATCAAGTGAGCACACACCTAACACTGATGATTCCAACTCACTATAATAAAGAAGCTTTGCAGAGTCAAAAACTCTAGAGCCATACTAATTTCTTCTTTGCAGTTCTTGATATCACATATCACAAGGAGGATTTGTTGGAAATATAAGAGGAGTATCTGAGAGGGGAGGAGTGAATTAGTTACCTCTAAAACAATTCCAAATCCCTTAAATGTCAATATAAACTTCCTTTAAACTCACAACTTGGTTAGAATTAGTGGTTAACAAAGCAATCTGATATATTAACGTGTGTCAACCTTTAGTAACTTAGTTTCAGAAAGATAAAGTAGTAAGAAAATAACATCAACACATGAGACACCAAGATTTAATGTGAAACCCAATTTGGGAAAACCACCAATGCAACTAGTTGCAACTTTTCACTCTTCTTAAGTGAGCCCTATTAGGAGCCAACCCTATTAAAGGTTACAAAACACATTGTTAGGTGTGACCCTATTAAAGGATTTAAATCACTCTATTAGGAGTGGTCTTTTTAGAGGTCTTAAGACACTTCAATCTAGAAGTGCCACCTAGTTAAAGGATTTACAAAATGACTATTAAGTCAACTCTATTAAAAGATTTCTTCACTACTACAATTGTTAAAGAGTAACAATGATTGACTTGATTTATGGAGCAACTGGATTGCAGATTCAGATCACTATTTTGGCTTAACCTCAAGATCCTCTTTGATTAGAATATTCTTTGCAACTCCTTGGATACTCTACTCTTAATCATATATCCTTCTCTATTTGCATCTTATCTTCTTTACTTCATTCTCTCATTTCAATCCACAACTTGATCTTTCATACATATGAATACCCTTTCAAATAAACAAATAACATCCACTAAGTCATCTTGTATAAATCAATGAATGAATAAAACTAATCTACTGAAGGTTGGCTAAAACTAGGTCACTCGGTTACCACTGAGTTCCTTGGTAATCGACCTGACTCGGTTTACATTGAACTCCTTTGGTGACCAACTTGACTCAGTTTACACAAGAATTCCTGAACTTCTCTTCTTCTGAACTTTTGCTTGGCGAATATTGGAGTCTTTTAAACTTGGTTCCAATTGGCAGTGCTTGGTAAAAGTATAACATCTGTGTAACATCAATAATGATATACAATTGAATAATTATTATCAATAGGCTATGTCTATTGCACTAAGTGGCGCTACTTCTAATCTAGGTAACCAAGTGTGTACACTTTTAGATGTTGGTGTAGTTTAGAGGCCTTAACCTTACTTACAAGACCATTTGAGATTAATGTGAATGAAAGCCTATTAAAAAAAATTATAGTTAGTCACTACCTGATTCACCTTCGAAAGGAGGCATAATCTTTGTGCAAGGAAGGGTAAGAATCTCTCCTGTAGATCCTCACCATAGACATGTAGCTGGATGTTGGAAGGTGGTATATGGCACTGACCCCTACCTCAAGAGTAACATTTGAGCATATATGTTATTGAGTTCTCAGAATACACCAAAAACATAGGCACCCTCTAGTGGGGTGACACGACTATGTGAGATGAACACATGTACATAAGATGTGAGACAAAGGTTTTTCTTCCTCTACCATTTTCTGTTATAGGGATAAAGCATGTCTTTTTCGAGTCAACAATTGTCCAAACTATCCAAAACAAAAGGTCAAGACTCCCTCATCCCTCCAAGTTTCTTTATCATTGGTTGGATTATTTACGACTACTACTTATGTCCCATTCTTTTTCTTTACAAACAAATCTAAAAAACCAACTGTCATACTTGCAAATCAGTCCAAGCTATGTCAATCTTTAAACGATGTCCAAATTTGTCTTAAAATTAGAAATGTTGTCTGAAACCTGCTAGAACTGATCAATATCTCTTCAAAATCTAGTCAAATCTTAAAAGCCTATCCTTTACTTACTTGGTTTACTTGAAAATCTTGCACAAGCCTAGACCTTAGGGTCTTGAAGTATGCATTTTGTTGTGCCACTCTCTCGACTTCTTCACACAAGAAGCTTTGTTTTATCGCATGAGATTGTGCAAAGATACTGTCAAAATTATCCAAATTTGGTTTAACTTGTTAGTTTTGTCACTTCCTTGCATGGTTTTCTGCAAAACATCAAGTGAGATAGGAATTTGGGATTTGTTGTTCCTTTTCCTCATGTCGGTCTATGTACTTACTCACATGGGTCTTTCTAGACTCTCGTGCAATCTTTTGTCTCAAAACTATCAAAAATTGATCAAATGTGTCTCTTAGGTCCACTTACATAGTTTGCGTCATTTACTTGCCCCTAGAAGCATTTCTTCACAAGACTCTGTCAAAAATTATAAAAAATATTGAGCTATTCTCAACTTCCTCATCAAAACATTGTCCACATTTGGTCTCTATTTAGGAAAACCCATCCATTTCTCTATCTCCAAATAGTTAGAAAATTAAACACATTGCTTGGTTAAGTATTTATGATCCATGTACAAACTAGTCTTGTCACTTCGCTATCTCACTTGATCTACTATGATTGTCATACCTTATGTCATGATAGTCAATCTCTTAGCTATTCTAGCCACTTCTTTGACTACTCATACCCTAGTATACATCATACTTACTATCACTTACTTACTTTGAGATGAAGTTATAAGTGTGGGCCTTGTCGAAACTTTTTTATTCATCATTGTCTATGACTATTACAACTAGGAGTGGAAACATGTTTCATCCTCATTGACCTAGACAAGGTAGAGGTAGAGGTAGGAATCCTGGTAGAGGTCATTCTGGGTTCTATACATAGTTAAAGTGTAGTAGAGGATCCTCATGGTATCCTTCATCTATTGCATCTAAGGAAGTCTTTTCCATTAACTTACAACAAGTTAGGAATCCACTATTTCAAGCACATCCAAACATTGATAGGTCATCTCCTGAACTTGATTTTGATGACACAAACATGACACCTACATCTTCAAACAAAGCTACTAAACCTTTATATGAGATACCTATATGTTCTAGATAGATTGAAAAATTGCAAATAAATAAGATGGCAGACCAAGACTAAGAAACTAGAGAAAATAGAAGGAGAGAAAACATAAATGAATTTTGAAGAACCGAAAGGTTCAAAGGTCATTACACCCACACAAACGACTGTGGGGATACTGAAGAAATATCCCTAGAAGACATAGAAAAATGTTGCAAAGATTTAAAAAGTCCAAAAGACGATGGAAATCCTACTTAATGATGAGAAAGAGAAGTATTTCCTCAAACTAGCTCAAGAAGGAGCTAAGCTACCTCAAGACTACAATGTTGAAACTATTATCATCCAAGAAGAGGAGTATGAAACCTCTAAATTGTAAAAACAACTCCAAGCCATGTAAGAAAAATTTGCACAAATGATGAAAGAAAAAGACAAACCTTCTAAACAATACACACTAGATGCTGTTTGTCCATTTCCTTTTGACAAGGATTTGTATATACCTCATTTTCCTATAGGAGTTGAGCTACCTAAATATGAAAAGTACATGGTTATGTTAGATCCCCAAGATCACTTGAGGGAGTTTGGTACTTTGTCCATGGAGTTTATACACAATCAAACATACCTCATGTGCTTGTTCCCATGAAGTCTGGGTAGTCAAGCTATGGAGTGGTTCTCATGATTACCCACTAGAATCAAAACTTTTGATGAGATTTCCAACATGTTCATACAACATTACTCACATAATATACAACATTCAATTAACATAAGAGATATTTATAAGCTTAAACAGAGAGTTGGAGATTCTTTCTTAACATTCCTCCAAAGATGGAGAGAACTATACACCAAGTACTCATGTAAGATATATGAAATTGAGAAACTTGACATATTCATGGATAACCTCTTACCTGATTTTGAATACAAAATAAAGCTACAAGGTCGACATAACTTCGAAGACATGATTACACAGGGTATGCACATAGAGGAATTCATGGTTAAGAAAGGTGAGTTAACCCTTCAAAAAGACACCAAACAAGGGTCCAACTATAGCATAGACAAGTCTCGATATGTAAACAAAAACCAAGATGTAGTACATGATGGAATGGTGGAAAACATCACTCCTAAGCCTTCTAAGACACTTTTAATCTTGCAGATAACATGAATGTGTCCAAAGCCACTGAGTAGGAAACTACAAGCAATAGAACATTTGAAAACAATGCTAAGAACACATCTTGGGCTTCTAGACCCAAATACAGATACACACCTCTGGGTGAATTTCTTGAAGTAGTCTATAAGACTCTTCTTCAAAATAAAATCCTCTCTTCAGTGGAGAATTCTCATCCATATGATCCACAACTAATACCTAAATGGTGAAATGAAAAGACATACTATGAATACCATCACAACAAAGGTCATAAAACCAATGGCTGCAATAATCTAAGGCATAAGATCCAAGACCCCATTGATAATGGCGACATAGTTGTGGGAGGACATAAAAAAGACTCCAAACATAAAGATTTAAAGGAACGATTTCCTCCATATGAAAAGGAAGATATTTCTAAACTAAAAAATAACAACAAGGTCAACTACACTTACACCAATGATGACAACATAATCAACATGGTTGAACCTTTAGACTCTAAATACTGTGATGTAATCACAATCACAAGGAAGAGAGATAATGCAAAACCTAAGACTCCATTCATTCTAAGAGGTGCCACATCTCTCAAATATGATCAAGAAGAATCACAGTTTTGTGCTAACTCTGTCACACAATCTTGTGCTAAGATAGTGCTCAAAGGCCTTACGCCTTTTGCTCCTAAAACCAAACAACATAAAGGCAAGTTTGCTGCTAGTCCAACCAAAAAGAAGATGAAACTTGTAACATCTTCTGCTATAAACTATAGCATACTCAAACAATCACAATGTACTAATGCTTAGATAACCATTTTTGAACTACTTAAAATCTTGCCTACTCATAGGCAAATTCTTAACAAAGCTCTCATTGAGGTGAGGGTGCTTCAAGATCTTAATCTCGATCGGCTTCAATCCATGGTAGGTCACTTGACTGCACCTCATTAATTTTCCTTCTCTGAAGAGGATGATAATTCCTTGAGTCATTGTCACAATCAACCACTACATATAAAGGTCATGATCCATTAGAAACACATTTATCGTGTGCTTATAGCCAATGGTTTTGGTCTTAATATCTATTTTGCTAGTTTTCTTACATGACTAGGTTATTGTTAGCCAAAATGCTCTCCCACCAAAGAATCAAATTTAAATGATAAATCACCCAATTGTCGCCTAAGGCTTTGAATTAAGCATTGGCTACATCTTATATTATGCCTTGAAATGTTTTAAATTGTGACTATGCAATTCACATAGTCGTAGTTTGTTGAGCGTCAACCAAGGTCAAGGTGGCCAAGGTGGACTTTTCTTTATTTTTGCTTGATCACATGGTGATATTGACATGCTATGGTGTGGAAAAGTTAGATCTTCAGTGCTTCGAAGACATATCGTGCACTGTTAGATCATCCAGATCTACGACTTGTGCATGATCATTGTGAGTCAAGAATTGGCTAAGTTTTGAGTTGCAATCGAGTGGTTCCCCTTATTTCACTTGGTTGCAAGGGTTAGGGAGGAAACCTTGATCAAGGTGGTGAAGGTGTGGATACGGTCAAAACTCAACCTTCACAAGGTCACAACGGTTAGTAAAGAATGCTAAGAGCAGGTTGCGAGGCAATGATGATCAGTGGGTCATGGTTTTGCAAGCAGTAATGGTTATTAAGGAAAGGTGGCGGCAAGAGTAATGGTTATTAAGGAAAGGTGGCGGCAAGACTGTGATTGCAAACAATCAAACACAAGGCATAAAGAGCAAATTGCTGATAGAGTGGCATAATGGTAAGAAATGTTTAGTCAATTTAGCAAGAATTGATTTTTTAAACCTTAGTTGACCAAAGATCATGATCGATTTGGAAGTTGGTGGTAGCAGAAGCAATTCCTTGAATGATGAATCTGATCTCCTATAACTACTTTCATTGATCCCTAGGCTTTATAAATGCAAAGAGATACTCCATTACCATTGGTTGATCCATTCATTTAGTCAGAGGGTAAATGACCATCACTCCTAACCTCTCAGAGATTTGTTTGGTGAAGAAGTGATCCTCTCATGTATGGATTTATGCCATAACTAGATCTTTTCAGTTTTGCAGTGATTATTCTTTGAAGATTTGATTGTAGTGGTTGATTTTTATCTTATGAGAGAAGCTATCAAAGTTATGCTGGCATTATAAAGGCAAATATTGTACTCTTTCTTAGGGTTGGACCTTCTTTGCTTTCCCTAGCATTGCCTTGGTATGCTACTGTAAATTCCCTCTTTGCCTTTGAATTATATGATTGCCTGCTTTATCTCTTTCAATCATTATTGTACTATGCAAGCTTGCCTGCCTCTCTTTGATGTATTGTGAATATTTGTAATCGGCATTTTTTGTATCTCTTTGGCCTGTGAATGATAAGAAATGAAGCATTTTTTATCTTCATGTCACTCATGTGGTTGTCTGATCTTATGTAGTTTATAGATTAAAGCAAGTTTGAATTCGTATATCTTTCGATTGTCATAATAATAATACTATACATGTATGGGCAGAGACTGATTTGAACATGCTATTTTGGTGCATCACCTCATTAGAATAGATTAGGTAGTTCCTTTCATGTATTCCTTCTCCCTTTTCTCTTAAAGGATAGTTTAAGTGCATCCTAATAGTAGAGGAAAGTGGCCTTCTTCGGAGACTCATCCTCATAGTTCAAGTCCCATAGCTTTGAGGTTGCTTCCATATCTCATGAGGTTGTCCTTAGGTAAGACTTTTGACAAGGGTGCAAGCTTTTGTGACAATAGTTTCTGGCACGCTCGGTGGGACTTCATATTAAAACATTTATAGTTCACTAGCATCAAAGAAAGATTCCATGTTCATACTGAGGAGATAGTACTGCCTTCGGTATTAAGCCTTTAAAGGCTCATTGTTCAAAGGTACTTGGTGACTCTACTTTCAAGAACAATCTGGTTCCTAGACCAAAGTTGTTGTGATTCATGCCCAAGAAACACACAAGAAAATCCTCCAAAGGTAACTTTCAATATCAAGAGCTTTCTTTTTTGAGCTCAAGAAGAAAGGCCAGGGTATCCTTATTACCAGTTAGGAGTATGGTAGCGACATATACCCCTACAAGATCTATCTCTACTCCTCTTGTTGTTAGGTCTCAACCTAGGATACCATTTGCTCATATTAATAGATTACTTGTTTACATGGCTAGAGCTCATGCTTTTTCCACTTTCAATGGTCGAAGCCCCCTCCTATTAGCCCAAATGCATGACATACCAGTATCAGCTCTTAAAAGTGTACCTAATTTTACTGGCAAAACCTCTATCTTTCCTATTGAACATATCCAGGAGGTGTCTAATGTTTGTAATATTCATGGCATCATTTTTTGAAAAATAGTTGAAAATCATTGGAAAGGAGTTATAATAAGTCTATAACCACCCAAAAACCCTATATAAGGCTGGAGAGGGCCTATGATCAAGGTTGGAAGTCCATTGTGTGGATGGTGTGGTTTTGCAAACAACATACTAAAGCATTTTGTGAGCATTTTCTTGGTTTTGTATGATAGTAGGTAGTTAGGTGTGAAAGATCCATATTGTCACTTGAGAATATTTTCATTTTCATGTTTACTTAAATTTGTGTGTTGATAGATAGGATTTTTGATTATTTTTATTTTCTTTTGTGAAATTCTTTTGGTTCTATACTGTCATTGGTTTTGTCCAAGCAGTTCTTGAAGATGGAGCTCTAACTCATTTATGACTGTTCAATCTATACGAACTCTTAGGAATAGTGGGTAGAATCCATCTAAAACATGTGTATAGAAGAAAGGGCCCTCACATGTAGAGAAACCATTTTAAAGGTCTTTCCCTAAATGAGCCTATGGTGAGTCTGGCTAGGGAAGACCATAAAGAAACCAACATATCTTGCAAAGGAGCGAAGCTAGAGACCTAATTCCATTTGGAAATGGAAGAAGGAAGTATTACCATAATTATATGAAGGAGAGGGATTCATACCAAGTGAATAACAACCCCGAAAACAATCTTTTTTGTTGAGGCAGTCAGTCAAGTCTAAAAAGCCTAATTTTCACCAAATTTGGGTTAGGGTAAAGGATGGAAGGGTATGACCCCAAAACCCAAGAAATATTTAAGGGGATGGAAAATAAACCAAGAATCCTAATTTTTTTTATAGGGTTCCTTTGGAAGGCATAGGAGTAAAACCCTATTTTCTCGCTATAGGAGACCTAATTAGGGCTACTAGCCTATTAGGCCTATTTGAGTAAAAAGGAAGAAATCAGGGGGAAAGATGGAATTGATGGGACTTGTTACTCACTTGATTGGTTGAGTTGAATACTTTGATGACACCTCCATCCCTTTGCAAGGTTTGGTTCAACATTTGTAGATTGAGAGCCTTTAAGTTGATGTAAGGGCTAGGTTGAAGGAAGGGTGAAAGCATCAAGTTTTGACTTGATAGTGCAATGTTTCTTGGTAGTTAGGTTGAAAAGGGAAATCATGGGATTCTAAGTTAGTAAAGGTCCTATAGGTGATAAGGGGTGGAGAAGAGACACCCTAAGGGTCTTGCAAGAAGACTAGGAACATGAATTAGTGACTGATTTATCCAACATCCCTATTAGAGTGGTATTAGAGCCACAAAATATTTGGTTTGTGGATAGATGTTTCATAATGAATAATTAGTAGGAGAAATGACAATGGTGATCAATGTGAATTGGCATGGAAGATGAATGAGCAAGAGGCAGAAAACAAATCTCTCAAAGAAATATTAGCCCAACTAGAGGATAAGTTGGATCAGGTGGAAGAAAAGACTGATGAAATCAAGGAAAATGTTCATGGGAAACAAGATCAAAAGTTGTAGAGGACAAAGTTCCTACACCATACCCTATTCTCATAGAGGAGCATTTCTTGAAGGAATTGAAGGCTATGAGTGGGAAGGAACTTGAAGGCATTTCATTGTTTAGTGGAAAGATAGAGGTAGATCTAGTCATTTACTAGATAAAAGGGATGGAAAAACATTTTGAATGTGATGTCATCACAAAAGCTCAAAAGGCCAGGGTGGAAAAATCAAGATTGAGAGGCTCTACCTTAACATGGTGGAAATTCATTTAGGCAGAGAGGGAAAAATAAGGCGAGAAACCTATCACTTAATGGAAAAGGATGATTCTTAAGGTGAGAGAAACATATATGCTAGAAGATTATAAAATTTAGTTGCACCAAAAGAGGTAGAATTTGAAGCAAAGGGATCTTGATGTAAGTTCCTACATTGAGGAGTATCAGAAGCTTTGTATGAGATCACAAGTGATAGAGGATGAAAATATTAAAGTAGCTAGATACCTTAGTGGCCTAAGATGGAACATTTAAGAAGAGATGACTCTTATTAGCCCTAAAACAATGCATCAGTACTATCAATTGGAAATAAAGATTGAAGAGAAGAATAAAAGAAATCATGAACAATCCTCCAAAGGTAGAGGAAGAGATAGAGGAAGAGATAAGAGAGGTCATAGAAGTGGTTACCAAGGTAGAGGAAGTGAATCAAGGAACCAAGTGGAGTCCAAAGTTCCAGAGCATGGGAGTGAAAGTACTCCAAGAGAAGGCCATGGAAGAGGTAGAGGATCTCAATGAGGTTCTAATAGAGAAAAGGGTTTAGGTAGGAGTAACTCTTACTTTGATAGAATAAAATGCTATAATTGTGGATAGTTGGGTCATCCCACTTATAGGTGTCCTGAAAAGGCACATTCTTCTAACAATGAGAAAAGGATTGGATATGATCAAGAAAACACATCAAGTGTCAAGTCACCTGAGATCAACTACATTGAGTTAGAAATGGGGGAAAACCTAATGTTTAGGAGTACAACCAGTGAAGGAGGAGACAAACCAAATGAGAGCCTTATTTAATATAAGGTGCAAAATACTTAGTAAAGTGTGCAAGGTTATTGTGGATTCAGAGTCCATAGATAACATAATCTTTGAAGAGGTAGTGGCGAAGCACAAACTTAAGAAGATAACCTACACCAATCTATACAAGATGACATGGTTGAATAAAGGGTAGATTGTCCTAGTAAATGAACAAGCATGGGTAGAATTCTCTATTGGTGGATACAAGGATAAACTAATTTGTGATATCTTTCCTATGGATGCTCGCCATCTTCTATTGGGTAGACCATGTCAATATGATCGAGGTGTCATTTGTGATGGGAAGGAGAATACCATTTATTTTAAGAAGGATGGTAGGGCATTCAAGATACAACCATTGATGGAGGATGAAGAACAAAGTTAAAGACTCCAAATGTACTATTGAGCAGTAGAAAAAAGTTTGTCAACATTCTACAAGAAGGTGGTGAAGGATATGCTATCATGGTAAAACCTAAGGGAGAAGAGAAAGCTACACCAACACCTATACCAAAGGCATTGCATAATTTACTTGGTAAGTTCAAAGACATCAATAGTGATGGAACACCTACAAATCTACCTCCTAAAAAGGTATCAATCATTAGATTGACTTTATCCTAGGAGCCTCATTACCTAACAAGGTAGCTTATAAGCTCACTCCAGAGAAGAACCAAGAAGTGACTAGACAAGTGCAAGAGTTGTTAGACTAGGGATTGATAAAGAAAAGCATTAATCCTTCTGTAGTACCAGTGGTATTGGAATCCAAGAAAGGTGGTAAGTGGAGACTTTATAATGATTATAGGTCTATCAATAGAATCACAAATAGATATAGGTTTCCCATACCTAGGCTTGAGGATTTGATGGATCACATAGGAGGATCTAGATACTTCACCAAGTTGGATTTAAAAAGTGGCTACTACCAAATTAGGATCCATGAGGGAGATGAGTCGAAAATAACATTCAAGACCACTAAAGGGTTGTATGAGTGAAGAGTTATGCCATTTGGACTTACAAATGACCCTAGCACATTCATGAGGTTAATGAATGATGTGATTAAGGACCACATTGGCAGGTTTGTGGTTGTGTACCTAGATGACATACTCATCTTTGGAAAAACTAAAGAGGAACATATGAAACATTTGGAGACTGTGCTCAAAAGGTTGTAGGAGGAGAAGTTGTCTATCAACTTGGAGTAGTGCGAATTCCTCAAGAAAAAACTTGTGTACTTAGGGTTTGTGGTATCACAAGATTCATTGAAGATAGACCCAAGAAAGGTGGAGTCTATCTTGAATTGGCCAACACCAACCATAGGGATAGAGGTAAGAGTTTCCATGGATTAGCTCAATTTTACAGAAAGTTTATTAGGAATTTTAATGGTATTTGTGCACCAATGTTGGACACTATTATAGGTGGACTGAAGACAAAGTTCAAATGGACTCTTGAGGTAGAAAGGGCCTTTGAATGGTTGAAAAAAGAAGTAGCCACCCAACCTATCCTATTGCTACCTAGTTTTGACAAGTTGTTCACATTGGAGTGTGATGCAAGTGGGATTGCAGTAGGGAGTGTATTGAGTCAAGAAGGCAGACCCATTGCTTTCTTTAGTTAGAAACTTAATGAGGCCAATAAGAAGTAATCTTCTTATGACTTGGAGCTATATGCTTTAGTACAGTCCTTAAGGAAATGGAGGCAATGCCTCTTACCTAAGGAATTTATGGTGTTTATTGATAATCAGACACTTAGCTACATCAATAGTTAGGAGAAGTTGAGCAATAAGCACTTAAAGTAGATGAAATACTTACAAGCTTTTAGATTCACTATTAAGCACAAGAAGGAACAACTGAACAAGGTGGTAGATGAATTAAGTAGGAGAACATTGACAATAAAAGAGGTTCAATTGAAGAGCATTGACATAGGCAATTTCAAGGACCTCTACAAGGATGATGAAGATTTCTTTGAAGCCTATAAGGTATGTGCTAAGTTCCAAAATCATTTTCATAGTTAGTTCTATAAATATACCCTACAAAGTGGCTTGTTGTTTAAGGGGAATCAGTTATGTGTTCCTCAAGGTTTAATGAGAGATAACCTTTTCAAGAGAAGCAAAATGGTAGTCTTAGTGGCCATTTTGGTGTTAATAAAACATTGGAGTTGGTTCAGAGGTTCTACCACTGGCCCAAGTTTCCAGGAGATGTTAGAAGGTATGTAGAGCAATGTGTGGTGAGTATGAAAACAAAAGGAGGATCAAGTAATGTAGGATTGTACCAACCCCTACCTTTTCCTAATAGATCATGGGAATGTATTAGCATGGAATTTTTGGTAGGTCTTCCTAAGACTAAGATAGGGTTGGATAGTATCTATGTGGTGGTAGATAGGTTTAGCAAGATAAGTCATTTCATCCCTTGTAAAACCACTCATGATTCTAGCTACATTGCCCATTTTTTTTCGAAAGAGATTGTAAAAATTCATGGGTTACCCCTAACTATAGTCTCTGATAGAGATGTGAAATTCATGAGTCATTTTTGGAAGACTCTATGGAGTTGGCTAGGAACTAATCTATCATTTGGTTCATCTTATCACCCTCAAATTGATGGTCAAATTGAGGTTGTCAATAGGGTGTTAGGTAACTTACTAAGATGCCTAACCAAGGAGTATAGCCAGACATGAGATCTAATCATCCATCAAGCTAAATATGCCTACAATGATAGTGTGAATAGGAAAATAGGGAGAAGTCCTTTTGAAATAGTATATGGTATACACCCCAGAGGAGTTTATGAACTTAGAGATCTATGAGCTATGGAGTATAGAAGTGGCCATGTAGAAGATTTCTCTCAGACCATGAAAGAGATACAAGTGCAATTGAAAAAGGTCATAATAGATGCTCCTTAAAAATTAAAGACCAAGGTGGACATCTCAAGGAAGGACATACAGTTTGAAGAGGGAGAGTATGTCATGGTTCACTTAAACAAATCTAGACTACAAAAGGGAGTGCCAATAAATTTTCAGATGAAGAGAGTGGGTCCACGCAAGGTGTTAGCAAAATGTGGAAAAAATGCCTACAAGGTAGAGCTTCCCATAGATCTCAACATTTCACCAGTGTTCAATGTGGCTGATTTGGTCAAATACAAGGAGCCATTATCAAAGGTAGGTTATAATAATAGGGAGAGACTAGAAGATGTCAGTGTTGTGGTCTTACCTCCCAAAGTGAAGCAACAAGCTAAGAGGATCTTGAAATCTAGAGTAAAGAAATATACAAGGCACAAGATCTACATGAAGAACTTAATCTAGTAGAAAGGGAAATTGGAAGCTGAAGCTATATGGGTAGAGGAAGATTTTTTTTATAATATGGGCATTGATATGTCTTTGATTTCTCCTCACGCTCCTTGAGAATTGCAGAGAGGGGGAGAATGGTACAAGAAAACCTAAGGATTGCCTAGGAAATCTAAGTTTCATATTTTTGTTATGTAAGTGTGAGCCTTAGGAAATTTTGGATGTGGAAGATAAGGTCATGTTGACCATAGTGGGAGTACTTTGGAGAGTTTTTTTCATATGTTCTTAGTGTTAAATTTTAGGATCTCTGCAAATGTAATAACATTGCCATTGTTATTGATATGTTCTAATTGCAGATTTGCTTCTCATATAAATATGAGGAGGAGACATGTCTCATAAAGAGACATGTCTCTATAGTTAATCATCATTGCTTAGTATATTTAATATAACTAACCATATATATATAAAATATAATATGTAATATAAATATATTATATATAATAATAGGTATGTATAAAGAATATATATCTAATGATGATTTACCATTTATAATGAATCTCATGATTATATCAATCTGACTAAACTACAATTTAGCATAATGTGCTATCGACAATTTGATTACATACAAACTGATTACATTATGTAGATTCTTAATATAATCTTAAGTATATATATATATATATAGACACACACACACACACACACACACACACACACACACACATATATATGTGTGTGTGTCTATATATATATAGATATACACACAGATATTATATGTGTCTATATATATATATACACACACACACACACACACACATATTATATATATATATAAAATTAATGAGTCAGTTATGTAATATTAACTTGAGGATTCAATTTCACACAAGCTAACTTCTTAACACTCCCTCTTTAGCAAAGGAAATTGAAACAAGTTTAACTTACACAATAAGGTGTAATCATCATTATGTTTTAAACTAAGAGAGAGATAAAAAGAAAAAAGAAAAAAACATAATGGATTTTCATGGTGTCCGGCTATCACCCAAAAGACCCATGAAGGTTAACAATGTGTCTGGAGAAATCTGGCCCAAAGAACAAAGATAACCCAAACTTTCAAAACAATGGGTTTTCATGGTGTCCGGCTATTGCCCAAAAGACTCATGAAGATTATCAATGTTTCTGGCAAAATCCAGCCCAAAGAACAAAGATAACACCAAATTCAACCATTGTTTGAAGATAGATCAACTAAAATAAAGTCGTCACTTTATAATAGGATCAGAACACATGAAAGGTTGTCACCTTTCACAAGAAAAGTCATCACTTTTCACAAAACAAGCTTGCAAGAAAATTTTATATATATTCATGAATATGATGCAACAAAATAATGCAAGTGCACTGACTAAATGATGCAAGTGTACCTCCATATCAACTAAATGATATAACTCATCCTTGTGCTAAGTGCACTAGTATCATCCTTAGGATACATATCACAAGGTCACATGACATTAAGTCATGGAACATTCTCTACAAAAGTAGATTTATCACTGTATGCATATAATCATCAACCACATGATGTTAGTCAATAAGTGCATAAGAAACAAAAAACATTAATCATGTCAAGTTTACCTCTAAAGTGATATGGTCTACTCCCTTTGAATAAAATATTAATCTTTTTAACCTTCAGGTAATAAGTCAATACTTTGTCATGATGTACATAGAGGTAGGCCCATCAAAATCATGAAGACACACCCATGTATTTCTAGACTCCCTCTAATTATAAATCTTTTGAGCTCCAATGTTGCTTTAGAAGAAATGTTAGACTCCCTCTTAATAAAGAAGGATACTCATAATCGCAATCATCATGGATATTTGTTTCAAGATCCTCACATTATCCAACTTGATCATCATAAGACTAATGAATTCTAGATCACAACTTCTTTGGAACTACTTCATAAGATTGAGTTTGCACAATATTTGGTAGCATATGTAAAGTACTGACCTTCTTTTCCTGCAAGAACATCCTCAGATATGAAGGAAAAAATGAAAAAGTCAAAACAAATTAACTCTTATAGTACATATAAATTTATAACCAAGAAAGAGAGAGACTATAGTGAGTAGATAGTTGAAATACTAAAGAGTAAGAATTACTTGTCTTTCTATGAAAATCCATAAATGTCAATTTCAAGTGGGAATTTGAACATTGTTTATTATATTTACCCCCACAATGTGAAATTCTAACTCTTCAACAATTTTACATACTCAGTACCCAATGTATGATCATGCAAGTTATTTAAGGAATTTTTTTCCATTTTTTAATGTTCACAAAGTATATACCCATTAAAATCATTTTCTTACTCATAACAACTTTTGAACTCCCTTTGAATATCATTATTAGAGCTCCTTATCCATGATTGCTTTTGAAGAAGTGTCAAACTCCCTCTTAATCTCGATATCATTCCTGCAATTACATTCTCAAAGGAAAAGATCAAGGAAGATAACTCATATAGTATAAAAATGAAAAATTACAAAGAGACTATACTAAGTAGATAAATGTAAAACTTAAGAATAATAAATACTTATCTATACATCAACAACCTTGATATTAATGAATCCAACAAAGGCTCATAAAAAACAATGCCTCCCATGGAAATGAAACATTGGTTAAGGTAATTATCCAGTGCTCCATAATGTAAATTTCTACTTATTTTGGGTGTATAAATTTTGGGGGCATGATTTATACTTCTCAGATTGCATAACATGTTATATTGTGTTACATACTTAACATTGGGTCTTTGGGTTTGTATATTCGACCATTCAACTACACTCCATTTTGATTTATTCACTTTCGTGACTAGATGCATATTGCATACAATCAATTTTAATGCAACTCATAAATATCTCCATTGTGTATCTTAGGATGGCACATTTGGATTGTACCAAAATGTGTCATAAGAGAGAGACTAATCATATGAATAAATTATTTCTTATTATAGAAGATACTTGAGATTCCAAGATTATTAAATCATTTCTATATTAACAATGATTTGGTCAACTTATCTATTTGATGAGATACATTATGTGGATGTTTTGTCAATCACTATCTCCAAATATATATGTGTATATTTGAGTGGTGCTATGTAGATTTTCTACCACCAATGAGGAATTTATTTATTTTCTTGCTTATGCTCAGTGATGAATTTAGTCACACCAATCAAGTCCCCATCTTAACATACATTTGAATTTTTTCCTTGTCTTAATAACTGAGATAGAAATTTATTATGTTTGTATTTTGAAATGATAATATCCCTTTTTAAGAAATATGTCAACCAATTCACTACCTTTATTAATGTTGATTTGTATATTGGTCACTGCGTATCTTGAATCTGATAATGATGACCTTATGAAACTTATATTATGTATGCCAATGAGTGGAATATATCGATAGGTAATTGTTTTTCATATGAGTAATTATTCTTGTAACTATAGCATTTCATAGTATCATCAGATTACATTGTATAGATTCAATAAAGATTAAGATAGCATGATTGATGGAATGCGAAATGACTTTGTCTGTAATTTTTGTACATATGAGTTATTCATATTTATTACTTTAATATATATATTCAAACTAATAATGGGAAGTAAAAACTACATAATTAAGCCATTTACCTAATAAAAATAATAAGAATAACTTTTCTAATCAATAAAATATATTAAAATTTATAGCACATACCTCCTTAACACTTAGCTCCTATAATTTCGGGTTCCTTAATCTCCACTTATTCAATGACTATAAAATATATTCTCTTTTTATTCTCCCCATGAAGGTCCATGTAAGATACCCTTGTTTAATTTTGAGAATGACTTTTGAATTAAATATTGAAATGGCCCTTAATGTTATTTGAGTATGCCTTGAATCTTTTATTTGAGTTTTTTTTTTAAATCCTTCTTTATTTAGTAGGTTCTTATGGTCTTTTTGCAGTTTATTGTGTTCCATGATAATTGTTATTCTCATCCTGTCCTATCCAAATCACTTTGTTGGAGTTCGGTGATCAAAATATGAGTGATGCCTTCCTTCATGAATTTGTTGTGATATTATTCTGCCTCTAACTGCACCTTGATTGGACACCTGAGGTATATGTTGGAAGGATTTGTTTGATTATCCTTCTTATCCTCCAATGCTTGTTACACTTTTTTTTTTTGTCTTTGAATCTTTATCCTTCCAATGTCTTATCTGTATCCACGATGTCTATCCCCGTGCCTGTACATTTTTATCTATGCTTACCCGCAAGGCATCGACTCAGATCTCCTAATCGATTTTTATATTATAAATCTAAACTTTTTGCCAATGTTGAGGAATGATTGCTGTAGATTATTTTAAATACTACTGCCAACTACATTGGATTGAAACTTTGTAAACCATTTTCATTGAATTATTTCTCTGTATTGCATTATTTGTCCAAAATGAAAATCTTTCTCTTAACATATACATTCTTGAGCTTCCCACTATCGAATTGAGATTCCTGTAATCTACGTTGCCACAGTTGCTTTAAGGATTTTGAATATAGATTGGTATCCAAATTGTGACTAAGAAAATGATGCATCCTTTTGATTAACACTCCATACATCTGCGATTGCATCACTTCATACAAACTATCATAGGTACCTCAGAATGAAGTCAAATTAAATCACCATTTTTTTCTACTTCCAAGTGCTCATTATAACTGTTCTGATTTTAATATTTTGCATTTGATTTAGATGCTTAGCTCACTTTTTCTTTATTACATTTGTAGTTGGCTCTAATGTCATGTTAAATTTTAGGATCTGTGTAAATGTAATAACATTGCCATTGTTATTGATATGTTCCAATTGCAGATTTGCTTCTCATATAAATATGAGAAGGAGGAGACATGTCTCTATAGTTAATCATCATTGGTTAGTATATTTACTATAACTAACCATATATATATATATATATATATATATATATAAAATATAATATAATATAATAATATGTATGTATAAAGAATATATATCTAATGATGATTTACCATTTATAATGAATCTCATAATTATATCAATCTGACTGAACTACAATTTAACATAATGTGCTATCGACAATTTTATTACATACAAACTGATTACATTATGTAGATTCTTAATATAATCTTATATATATATATATATATATATATATATATATATATATATATATATATATATATATATATATATAAAATTAATGAAACAGTTATGTAATATTAACTTGAGGATTCAATTTCACACAAGCTAACTTCTTAACACTTAGGACCTTTTTACTAGGTGCAATTAGGGGCTAGGAAGTTGTAGAGCCCTCTGATTGACACAAGGCATAATGATGATGTCATCATGAGTTCAATAGGATCTTGGTAGAGTTAGGGTGAGGGTTTCACCATAGTTGGGGTTCATATTTAAGTTTGATAAGTTAGGAAGGTCACTTCACCAAATTGGTGAGAATTTGCAAAAAGATGTAAAAGTTGCATTGTGCAACTTTGCAACGTTTAAAAGTTGAGCAATTTTTTGCAAAAAAGTTACAAATCATTGGAAAGGAGTTCTAAGGAGTCTATAACCACCAAAACACCCTATATAAGGCTTGAGAATACCTATGATCAGGGTTGGAAGTCCATTGTATGGATGGTGTGTTTTTGGAAACAACATACTAAAGCATTTTGTGAGCATTTTCTTGGTTTTGTATGATAGTAGGTAGTTATGTGTGAAAGATCCATACTCTTACTTGAGAATATTTTAATTTTCATGTTTCCTTAAATATATGTGTGGATAGATAGGAGTTTTTATTAGTTCTATTTTCTTTTGTGAAATTATTTTGATTCTACACTTTCACTGATTTTGTTTAGGCAGTTCTTGAAGATGGAGCTCTAACTCACTTTTGCACCGTTCAATCTATATGACCTCTTGGGAATAGTGGGTAGAATACATTTACAACATGTGTAAAGAAGAAATGTCCCTCAAATTTAGATAAACCATTTTAAGGTCTTTCCCTAAGCGAGCCCTGTGGTGAGTCCAGCTAGGGAAGACCATAAAGAAACCAACATATCTTGCAGAGGGGGGAAGCTAGAGACCTAATTCCATTTGAACATCAAAGAAGGAATTAATTAAATCATCCCATGAAGGAGAGGGCTTAATACCAATCCAATAACAATCCCAAAATATTCTCGTTTGTGGAGGTAGCCAATTAAGCCTAGAAAGCCCAATTTTCACCTAATTTGGGTTAGGGTAAAGGATGGAAGCGTATGACGCCAAAACCATAGAAATATCTAAGGGTATGGAAAATAAACCAAGAATAATATTTTTTTTATAGGGTTCTTTTGGAAGGTATAGGAGAAAAGCTCTATTTTCTCGCTATAGGAGATCTAATTCGGGCTGCTAGCCAATTAGGCCCATTTGAGTAAAAAGGAAGAAATCAGGTGGGAAGATGGAATTTATGGGACTTGCTACTAACCTAATTGGTTGAGTTGAAATTTTTGATGATACATCCATCCCTTTGAAAGTTTTGGTCCAAAATTTGGAGGTTGAGAGCCTTTAAGTTGATGTAAGGGCTAGGTTGAAGGTAGGGTGAAAGCATCAAGTTTTGACTTGATAGTGCAATGTTTCTTGGTAGTTAGATTGGAAAAGGAAACTAGGGGACCCTAAGATAGTTAAGGTCCTATAGGTGACAAGGGGTGGAGAAGAGACACCCTAAGAATCTTGCAAAAAGACTAGGAGCATGAATCAATGAGCAATTCATCCAACCTCCCTATCACCGATGCAATCCACTCTAGCTTCTATGTTACAAATGCAAGAAAATGATGACTTTCGACATGAGTTCCTGGTGGATACATTATCCTACCCTTCCTATGACTCCCCTGAATCTCAAACAATATGTGCTATCATAGGACATGATTCATCTCGCTACCACCTTATATACTGTTGAAAATATATGATAGACTAAGTTACTAAGAGGGCAGGGGTGAATTAGTAACTATTAAAACTTAATCTTTATTTACCAATTAATTCTTCATGAATATTTTGATCTAATTGCATGCATAAAAAACTGAAAGCATTAAAACATTCATAACACTTTGACTCACAATATGGTGACCCAGAAACCTTCCAAATAGAAAGTAAAACTGGGGTGGGATGATGCCCACAAGCTTTTAGTACTGCAATGCAAAGTTGGCCTGCTAAGGCTTACACTGATCATTTCTGATGATTTGCCCTGTTAGGAGTAATAAGGACTACTAGGTCCACCTTGCAAAAAGATTTACAAACATACAATGAAGTATGCACTTGATAAAGAGATTTACAAAAGACTGTTAAGTCTACGTTGTAAAAGGATTTAACTATTCCACATGTTAGGATGAACTAGTGGATGATCTCTAATCTACAACTTGATTTTCTAAATGATATTCCTTTGAGTGTAATGATCACCTTGCTGTGATAGATAAATCTTTGCTGCTCCTTATACTGTTGTAGCCTTTTACTTCACACTTCTACACTTTTATACTTCGATGATGATACTTCTTTTGGATTTGATTCAATACATTACATATATACCAATCAAATTTACAAATTAGCAAATTTGACTACAATACAAGTTTTCCCAAAATACACAAAGTCGGCCCAACTGCAAGTACTTGGGTTCTGAAGAAAACTCGGTGAGGTTCTGATGCTCGACAACCATTTTCAACACTCGACGTTGTCATGCACTTGGTAGAGGTAGAAGCTCGGCTCATACTAATCACTTTCAAGTATTCTAAACTTGGTCTGCACTAGTGACTTGGTGAATACTGCGAAACTCGACATATAAACTAAATCACTTGATTCACACTACATAGCTCAGTCAACACTATCACAATGAACTTGGTATAAACTGAATCACTTGGTTGACATTGCATAGCTTGGTCAACAATGGATTCACATCATTGAAACTATGAACTCGGTAACCACTATAGAATTCAATTTGCACTGAGAAACTCAGTAAGCACTATGAAGCTCAGTTTACACTAATAAACACCAACTTGGTACAAACTGCTTGACGCAAACTAAATGATGTCCCTGGTACTTGATAGTAACTGTAGAACTCAATAGAGCCTAAATTACTTGGTTAACATTGTTAACTATACAATAAGCTCAGTAGTTGTTAGTTGTCTGATTAAGTGTGTATGTCACTAATAAACAAACTTGATTGAAATGTCAACGATCTACCCCTTTGGCATTAGTGACAAAAACACTTATCAATCAAAAATGAATTCCCAAAAAGTTTCAAACACTCTTAAGTCTTCATCATGTGTCTTTAACTTGGTGCCATACTCTATTTTTGAGATTTTTCAAAATTACTTTTGTAAAAGATGTTTACTTGAGTATCTGTACATATATAATATGATGGTGCTCCCTCATACATATATATTCAATATACTTTACATTATATACATCTTCTCATCTTGTCCCCTTTTACAGTATGCTTTACATGCTATATATATATCTACCCCCCCTTTTGACATAAATGCCAAAGGTGTATGCTACATGGTTATTCCAAAATGTGACAAGAATTCATAATGTATCTTTAGAATTAGTGGCATTGTCTTGTCTTAGTTTTCTTGCAACACCTTGATTGTGTGCAATGCAATCTAAACTTCTGCTGATAATTCTATCATGTGATCAATAATGGAGAAGTTGTTATCATGGATGAGAGTTTTAGCATGTTCAATATGCTTTTGCAATGCATCCATGTTAGGAAGAATCATGCCTAGTATATTTACAAGTGTAGATCTTATCCTGGCCTCTTCCCTTAGCAATTTTGTCTGCATGTCAGTTAGAAATCTGATCTTTGTATAGTGAGCATAACTGTAGCTCGGGTCAAGTGACAACTGGTGTGCACTTGCCTTCAGATCTTCATCAATTTTGGAGATTTTTTCCTTGATTTCCTATGTGAAAATGGATATATCATAGATTTTACCAAATAGAGAAGTCACATTGTCGGCAGAGGTTTCCAATGAGCTTAGAATAGTAGACAAGTCTACTTGGTATATTGCAATCTTTTGTGCAATTAGCTCAAATACATTATTTTCAAATTTCTTCTCTGCTCTCTACAACAATTTTTTTTGTCCATTCAAATCTTCATTGAATTACTAGACCACTTTTGCTAATTGAGCCAAAATAGGTTGAGAAGTGTCAACCTCAGTGCTAAGTGCCTCTGCAAGAATTTTCTTTGCATCTTCAAGCACTTGCTGCTCTCTGTTCCTTTCTTCTCTAAGCCTTTGCTACTTAGCTATCTTCTATAGAAGTTCTCCTATTATATGCAT
The DNA here is from genome assembly GCA_028749045.1 of Cupressus sempervirens. NCBI lineage: Eukaryota > Viridiplantae > Streptophyta > Pinopsida > Cupressales > Cupressaceae > Cupressus > Cupressus sempervirens. The sequence continues at coordinate 274,416,842 of CM053785.1, forward strand.
TTGATCATGATTTAGATTATAGATATCCCAATTCAGGATAACTATATCTTCATCAAGAGCAATTTCTTCTTCCTTTTCTTTGCCTTTGCTGGAAACTTTTGTACTCAGTTGAGGCTTGCTCTCAACTATCTTAGTACTTATTATTTGCATGCTTGGAATAGAAATAATGGTAGAAATAAAAGGACTAGTAGTAAAAGTAGATGTTGCACTTATTGAAGAAATACTTTGATGTTGAGTGACCAAAATTGATTGAGAAAGTATTGACTGCTTGGTAGATGAAGTGATGGTCACTTCAGTTAATGAAGCATTGAGCTTAATAGGTGTAAAGATTGGTTGAGTGCTTGGATTTGCAGTATTTAACACAACCAACTCAACAGTAGCTTTCTCTGAGCTAGATGGTTTTTAAGCTTTGCACAGAGAGTGAGGAAGTGAGGCAATAGTTGCTATTGCAATCTTCTTAGGGTCGGTCTCCTCAATGCTTTGAATCTCAAGGAGATTCTCTTCGGTATCTTCTTGTTCTTGTTCCTCATCATCTTTATTATCATCATTTGTTTCTTCTTCATCATCTTTGTCCTCTTCCTTTGTTAGGAATAAGGTGTCTCAAGCTTGGATAATTCCTATTCTTATTATTTGTTTTGTAAATGAATTTTTTGCAAATAATGTAATTGTGAGTGTACATTTGTAGTTGGCATGTTGATGTGTCTCTCCACTTGCATGTGTCGGCATCTTGAATAATGTGTAAGGAGATCATGACTGAAATAGTTATGACGGATTCCTATGATGCATAAGAGCTGTCTTTGGAATATTTGATGATGGGTGAAGATGTGAAGACATGTGGCAATTGATCATTGAGTACTATACACTCGAGTCTCCATCTAGCATACAGGGTTCCCCAAAATGTTTTTTGGGTTCCTACTTTTTCGGAGAATGGTAAAACCCTAATACGGTTCTTCTTTGGAAGTTTCCCTAAAATGAAAGCGCATGATATAAGTGACTTTAGGGTTTCAGATAGCAGGGAGTGAGAAAGTGTATTGTTGGTTGCTATTAGATTAGTCTTCTATGTCTTGAAAGAACTTGCATTGCAAGTGTGTTGTAACCTTTATGTTGAAGGTAATAAATTGTGCAAGTTTTGCAAGGGTGGGTTGTTTTGCCGAAAGGTTTTTCCCCACTGACATATCTTTGTGTTTTTGTTTTCTTTCTCTATCTATTTTATGTTTTCGTGGTTGACTACAATATTGTTGTTTACATAATATTGAATTTGAAATTGTAAGGATTTGAATAAAATTTTCACAATACTTTCCTTAAGGGATTAGTCTAGGAAGGTGTTTTCGCACTTGAGTTTTCTTACAAGTGGTATCAAAGCTTGATCAACTTTTGATCCTAGTTGTTGGTAGGGTTTTTGAGCTAATCTCAAGTTGAGTGGGAGTTTTTGTACAGAGCATTCTAAATCTTATTTGTAGATTGAGATGGCTAGTTCATCATATAAAAAAATGGAGGTGGAGAAATTTAATGGCAATAATTTTGAGTTAAAGAAACTCAATATGGAAGACTTGCTTGATGATTGTGATCTATGGGAGGTGGCTTCACTTGGTGTGAGACCCGCAACAATATCTCAAGTGGATTGAGATCTCAAGGATTGAAAAGCTAAGGGTCTCATTAGACTCTATCAAGTTGATTCAGTTCTCTTGAATGTTCTTGATGAGAAGACCACAAATAGTTTGTGCACACAGTTTGGGTTTGTGTATCAGGCCAAATCTTTGGTGAACAAGTTGTTCCTGAGGAAGAAGTTGTATCCTCTAAAAATGGAGGAAGGAGGATCTATTATAGATCATCTAAATTCTTTTAATTTACTAATTACATAGTTGACATCATCTGGTGTCAAGATAGAGGAGGAGGATCAATGTATGACCATGTTATGTTCCTTGTCAGATTCATGGGACCATCTCATGATGGCTCTCGGAAGTACTTTAGTCACTTTTAGAATGGATGATGTGGTGTCTTTGCTGTTATCTGAGGAGACAAGGAGAAAGTCATTAGATTCAGCTAAGGAAGCTCTTGCTATTTGCGGGAGATCCAATGACAGAGGGAAGAAAAATGACAAGAAGTCTAGAAAGGGTAGATCCAAATCCTATGGAAAATCAAAGACTCCTGGAAAGTCCAAGGCAAAATGCTAGAATTGTGATAAGATTGGGTACTTCCATCAAGACCGTAAAGAGGCAAAGAAGAAGAAGAAGGCCTTAGATTCTGGTTCAAAAAAATCTCAAGAAGATGGCGATGCTTTCTTTGCAGCCTTGGCAACACATGCATCTGATGATGTGTGGCTGATAGACTCGAGTGCTTCTTTCCACATGACCTCTCATCGAAGCTAGTTCTCAAAGTGTGAAGTTTTCGATGGTGGAAAGGTGTACTTGGGTGATGATTCTCACTGAAAGATAGTTGGATGAGGATGGGTCACTATCAGATTCCTTAAATGGATGAGTAAAGGGGATCAACAGGGTAATGCACATCCCTAGTTTGGAACAAAACCTATTATCTGTAAGTATGCTGAATGATGTAGGTGTGCAAGTTGTTTTTTCTAAAGATGGATGCAAGATGATGAGAGGAGCTATGGTGCTTGCTAAGGGTACTAGAAGAGGTACGCTATTTCAGCTTGATGCATGCATTTCTCAGTGTAATAATTCTTCTATTTCAAAGAAGAGAGTAGCTATCACTTCATCACCACCATCTCAACGAGCAGTAAAGAAGACTCTGGTTATTGGTTCAGATAGCAGTGCAAAATGTGTACCTAAGGGTGCAAACACATTGGAAGGAAAGCTTTCTGCAGAAAAGACAATGTTGTGACATATGAGATTTGGCCACATTGGCGAGAAGGGTCTCAAAACCCTGAAAAACAAGAACCTCATTGAGGGGTTAAATGATTGTAATCTTGAGTTCAACTTCTACGAACATTGTGTCTATGGTAAACAAAATCATGTTTAGTTTTACTCTAGTTCTCACAAATCTTTTGATGTTTTGGTTCTTATTCATTCTGATGCATTTGGTCCTGTAAAAGTTCCTTCAATCTCCAAGTCTATATTTTTTGTATCTTTCATAGATGATTATAGTAGAAGGACATGGATTTATTTCCTAAAAAGTAAGACACAAGTCTTTAGTCGGTTCAAGGAATTTAAATCTCTTGTAAAGATTCACACTAGTAAGAAGATTAAGTGTGTGAGAACTGAAAATGATGGTGAGTTTTTCTCAGCATAGTTCGAACAGTTCTATAAAGAACAAGGTATTGAGATGCATAAGACAACTCCTTATACCCCACAACAGAATGGAGTTACAGAAAGAATGAATAGGACACTGATGGAGAAGGCTAGGAGTATGCTTAGTGGAGTTGGTCTTGAACAAAGGTTTTGGGCTGAAGCTATGGCCATTGTTTGCTATCTGTTTAACAAATCTCCTACATCAACCCTTGTTGGTAAGATACCCATGGAGGTGTGGTATAGTAAGAAGCCTTCAATTAGACATCTTCAAGTTTTTGGTTGTGAAGCTTATGCACATGTTTCAAAGGAGAAAAGATCTAAGTTGGAAAACAATGTTGTCAAATGTATTTTCATCGAATACAGTGTTGGTGTGAAAGGATACAAGCTTTGGGACTCTATGACTAGTAAGGTGTTGTATAGCAGAAATGTTATTTTTAGAGAGCTAACATCATCTCCAAGATGAAAAAGAAAAGAAGGAAGATATTAAAATGTTTATTTTCTGGAATAGATTGTGTAGAGATTTTTCATCAACGTTTCGAATCACACTACGTGATCCATCATCAGGAAGATAGAGCAAGAGATGTCAAATAATGCAAGCTCTATTATTTGACATCTCTTGCTCTATCTTCCTGATGATGGATCACGTAGTGTGATTCGAAACGTTGATGAAAAATCTCTACACAATCTATTCCAGAAAATAAACATTTTAAATCATGGATTGTGGAAATCTGATTGCATTAAAGGAAGATATTGTTCAGTTTCCTCCTACTCCTGAGAAGATTGAACAGAAACACCATGTTGGGTCTAATGATTAGGAGAGCTCTAGTAGATCTGATAGTTCAGAAGAAGAGGAAGAACAACCTGAACCTCAACCCTTGAGGAGATCCATGAGAGTAAGAAAGAAACTAGAAGGGTTTTGAGAGTAAGAAAGAAACTAGAAGGGTTTTTTTATTCTATGTCAGATTCCAATTGTGCCTTTTCTTTGATTACTAACATTGATGAGCCTAGATCTATGAAAGAGGCTTTGGGTATGGAAGATGCAGCTTCCTGAATTGAGGCCATGGATGATGAGATGGCTTCATTGGATAAGAACAAAGCTTGGTACCTTGTACCTTTGCCTAAAGGACGGAAACCTTCTGGTAGCAAATGGGTGTTCAGGAAGAAATTCTGTGCAGATGGCAGTGTTGAAAGATACAAAGCTAGATTGGTTGCGAACGGGTACTCACAGGTAGAGGGAATAGATTATGGTGAAATATTCTCTCTTGTTAAAAAGTTGACATCCATTAGATTTTTATTATTTCTTGCTGCATCATATGATTTAGAGATAGAATAGATGGATGTGAAGACAAATTTCCCTCATGGTGATTCGAAGGAAGAGATTTATATGTCACAACCTGAGCACTACACTGTTAAAAGTAAAGAATCTTTGGTTTACAAATTAAAGAAGTCTTTGTATGGTTTGAAACAATCTCCTAGGATGTGGTACCTTAAGTTTGATGCCTTTATATTGTCAATTGGATTTGTACGATTGAAATTAGATCATTGTGTCTATTTCAGAGTTGAAAATGATTGCCTTCTTATTGTTGCATTATATGTTGATGATATGTTGTTGTTCGAGAAGGGTAACGGTATGATTTCTAATTTTAAATCTCAGTTCTCAACACAGTTTGAGATGAAAGATCTTGGGGCAGAAAGGTACTTCTTGGGTATGGAAATCAATAGAGATAGGTCTAACAAAAAAATTTGGTTGAGTCAGAGTAAGTATGTGAAATCTGTGTTGGATAGGTTTAACATGGTAGATTATAGACCATTGTGTGTTCCTGTTTCTATGGGAACAAAGTTATTTGTAGATGATTGTCCAAAATTCTTCTAGTGAGGTAGAGGACATGAGTAGAGTACCTTATGCTAGTGCAGTTAGCAGTCTTATGTATATGGTCTGTACTAAACCAGACATTACACAAGCAATGGGAGTTTTGAGTCAATTTATGGCTAATCTTCGATGGGTACATTGGGATGTAGTTAAGCGAGTATTCAGATATTTGAGGGGTACATCAGATTACTCCATTTGTTATCATGGTGACTCTTCTGGAAGCCCACATTCAGTTTGTATTCGTGGGTTTATGGATTCAGATTGGGCAAGTGATATTGACAACATGAGATCCACCAGTTCTTATGTGTTCACTATGTTTGGTGGTGCCATCAATTGGATAAGTAAGCGACAACTTGTGTTTGCTTTGTCCACTACAAAAGTTGAGTACATGGTTGTTATGCATGCTTGTAAGGAAGCCAATTGGTGTAGGACATTGTGTTCTGATATTGGTGTTGATGCAGGATATATTACTATTTGGTGCGACAGTCAGAGTGCTATTTGCCTTGCAAAAGAATCCAACTTTCCATGCCAGAACGAAGCACATTGATGTGCAGTTTCACTTTGTGAGAAATATGGTGGAAGATGGAAAGGTAAATTTGGGGAAGGTAGATACTATAAATAATGTTGCAGATACATTGACAAAACTAGTGGGCACAAAGAAGTTTAGATGGTATTCGAAGTCTATGGGCCTTTCAGCCTATAGCGGTTAGTTCCTGTTATGTTCTTGTTGCTCTTACAAGGTGTTTGACAAGTGGGAGAATGTTAGGAATAAGGTGTCTCAACCTTGGATAATTCCTATTCTTATTATTTGTTTTGTAAATGATTTTTTTGCAAATAATGTAATTAAGTGTGAGTGTACATGTCTAGTTAGCATGTTGATGTGTCACTTCACTTGCATGTGTTAGCATCTTGAATAGTGTGTAAGGAGATCATGACTAAAATGGTTATGATGGATTCCTATGATGCATAAGAGCTATCTTTGGAATATTTAATGATGGGTGAAGATATGAAGACATGTGGCAATTGATCATTGAGTACTATACACTCAAGTCTCCATCTAGCGTGCAGAGTTCTCCAAAATTTTTTTTGGGTTCCTACTTTTTCGAAGAATGGTAAAACCCTAATATGGTTCTTCTTTGAAAGTTGCGCTAAAATGAAAGCACATGATATAAACAATTTTAGGGTTCAGATAGGTGTATACTAGAGAATTTGACCTATTGGAAGCAAGAGCAAATAAACAAACATTAGTTGCACATGGATATTAAGATATTCAAAACAAAATACAACACAACTAATATAATGCTTGAGTTTTGCAACTCAAAGAAACCAATAAATCAAATCCTCAAGAAACTTCAAACATCTCAACAAAGGCACCCATGAGAGGCCTTGTTGGTGTGTTTGATTGGAGGGATGTTGGTGTGCTCTCCCCAAACACAACTATGGTGAATCTCTTGATGTGAAAATGCAAGTGTGATAATGAAACTATGCTATATGAAATGAAGAACACCTCAAACAATGGCTATGGAGGAAGCCATGATTGAGAGCATTCAAGTGGATTTGGAGATGGAATGCAATAAAGAAACTAAGCTAATGTGCAAACTAAGCTAGTATGCAAGTGAAATGAAGATGTAAATGCATGAACAAGCTAATTTAACAATGTAAATGCAATGAACTATCAACTACCAAAGGTTAGTATGCAACATGAAAATCACTATGAAAGCTCTAAATTCAAACTAGCATGAAATCACTATGAAAGCTCAAAACTCAAACTAACATAATAACATGAAAATGCTTGAGACAAGGGCTCTATTTATAGGCTTGAGAGAGGCCCTGGGTGAGGCAACCTCTATGTGGCATCCCCATAAGTGCCAAGAGGAGACATGTAAGCAAACCATGCAAGTGGTCAACATTCAAAGTTTCCTCACACATGTGTGAGCAAACTTGGAGAGAGGAGTGAGGGACAAGGTTGCAAGAGGTGTGCGAAGTGGAAGTGGTCTCACACATGTGTGAGCACACACTTAGGCTTAAAGAGGGTTTAACAAGATGATTAAGGTAATTAAATGGTGGATAGGCTTAGGAGGATGAAAATGATGGATGTAGACTAGGTTTTTAGGCAAGGTTTAAGATTAAATTAAATAAGGTTTAATTTAATTATATGTTTAGATAAATTAATGAGATGAAGGGATTTAAATAAATAGAATTTATTTAAAAGGAGGACTTATGGAGGATCATGTATTAAATAAATTTAACACATTAAGGCTAGAGATATTTAAATTAAATTTAAATACCTTAGGAAAGTGAACCTACTTAATTAAATAAATTTAATTAAATAGGTAAAAGAATATGAAAAATATAATTAATTAATTAATAATTAATTATAATGTCAAGGGCAATATTAAATAAATTAATATAGTCTTTTGGGATGATTTTAAGCGTCTAAATTTTGCCCCTCTTTGTTGTGATGTCGAGATGACATCATATCAAAGAAAAGAGAATATAGGTTGCCCTAGAGAAGGTAGGAGTCCTAAGAGTGATGACAGAGGAGGAGCATGCCCCCTCACATAAATTGTGCAAAAAATAGATTTTGGACAATTTTCGTGAAAAGGTCTTTAGAAGAAAGGAAAAAAAGAGAAAAAGAAAATAAATGAAGACTTCGCATGATTTGCGGGCAAATAGGGGACAGACATGGCTTAGGGAATACACAAGCTCAAAAGGGGTCCTCAGAGGGCCTATATAAGCCTCTAAGGGGCTCAAAAAAGGTCATTTGCACACCTAGAGAGCAGAGCATCCAGAGCAAAGATAGATGCGATTGATTGA